>LR751820.1:0-44591 GCA_902729485.2 Mus minutoides | reverse complement strand
CCATGAGATCATGACCTCCCTGCCAACATTATGACAACCAAAGTTGTCCTCAGGGTTTTTTCTAGTGTCCAGAGTCTCAGAAAGTTGCTTTAGGCTAACCCCCATGCCCTCGCAATGAATTAATTTTATTATAAAAGAAATACATATGGGATCTGGAGGCATAACTCAGAGGTTACAATTGTTTTGCTTTGTTAGGAGGACCTGAGTGTCCTTCCCAGCACCCACACCTTGCAGCTCACTTGTGCAAGATCAAAGGATCTTCTGGCCACTTCTGGTCTTAGAAGGCAACTCCACACACTCATGTGTGTACACTCACAAGACACAAAATACCAGACTCACAGTCTCTGTCCTCCTTGCGACTGGCTTAACTCACCTTCTATAGAGTCCTTGTGTTATAGGCAGTGTCCCGTGTGTCATACCTCCCTTCCTTTGTAAAGCAGGTGTGGTTTCACTGCCTGTGTCTGCCATGCCAGGCCTCTTCATCACGGCCTGTGTCTGCCATGCCAGGCCTCTTCATCACGGCCTGTGTCTGCCACGCCAGGCCTCTTCATCACGGCCTGTGTCTGCCACGCCAGGCCTCTTCATCACTGCCTGTGTCTGCCACGCCAGGCCTCTTCATCACTGCCTGTGTCTGCCACGCCAGGCCTCTTCATCACGGCCTGTGTCTGCCACGCCAGGCCTCTTCATCACTGCCTGTGTCTGCCACGCCAGGCCTCTTCATCACTGCCTGTGTCTGCCACGCCAGGCCTCTTCATCACTGCCTGTGTCTGCCACGCCAGGCCTCTTCATCACGGCCTGTGTCTGCCACGCCAGGCCTCTTCATCACGGCCTGTGTCTGCCACGCCAGGCCTCTTCAGGATAGTTGGGTTCTTGCCAACGTTTGGCTGGTATGAGTGAAGCCTCTGGGAGGATGGGTGTGCAGACACCTGGGCAAACCCTGCCTTTGGTGCTTAGGGATCCTGTGCGAATTCTACGTCTGATCTTTTCAGGAGCCTCATGCTTTTCCTGAAGCAATCACACGTTTCATGTTCCCTCAAGACACAGGCAAGGCTTTGAGTTTTCCCCATTAGCATTTCCCTGTGCTGGCTCAGAGGCTAGCCACCTGATAGGAATGAGGTATGATCTCACGGTGGCCTCTGCAGGGAATCTCCTTTGCATTCATAGTGTATGACTTCATGGTCCCCAAAATCCCTTTTGACATGAGTTGGCACTTGATATCTGGGTGGTGAGGGTTTGCCCATCACTGTAAGCCAGATGTTGTGGGCTGAACTGTATACCAGCACACACAGCTGGTGATATGAACTAGAGGCACTACCAGCCCCCACTTCCCAGCTGTGTGAACGTGGATGGTCTCTGGTTCTCACTCCGAAAATGGGGGTCTGGCCATTTCTGTGCTGACAGATTAGTACATGCCACCTCACAGGACAGGGCCAGGTAGCGTGCCAGTCCTGAAAGCCACTGTTGATTTGACCACATTCTCCCTCTGTCATGACATCACTGGGTCACCAGGATGACAGTGTCGCCTCCACATTGTGCCCTCTCTCACACATTTCCTGGGCTCACATCTTTACCAGGGGAGCCGGCATGCCTGCTTTGCCTCTTCCTCCCTTACCAGGGTCTTCCAAAGCTGTCTGACAAGCCACAGGTGTAGCTCTGAGGTGCAGCACTTGCACAGACTGTGAAAGGCTCTGGGTCTGACCGCTCGGTGTCACAGAATCAAACCACATCATTCTGGTTCTCCAAACTAGGTCGTCATAGTGTTTTTCCTGCTTCAGAACAGACACTGGCTCCTCCTGATACGGCCTGACACCCCAGTCCCCCTCCTGACACGGCCTGACACCCCAATCCCACTGCCTGACACAGCCTGACACCCCAGTCCCCCTCCTGACACGGCCTGACACCCCAGTCCCACTGCCTGATACGGCCTGACACCCCAGTCCCACTGCCTGGTCCTCTTGAACCCACTTTCTTTTCCCTATTTTCTTTTGGGCTTAAATACTGATTCTTTAATGAGTTAGCATACCTCTCAAGATCAACAATTACAAGGGCCAGGCTGAGGAGAGGTTATCTTAAATATTCACTGAAGAATTTCTACCTCAGTAAGAACATTCCCCCAGAAAGCCGTATGAGCCTTCCCAGCCCACAATATGCCCATCTCCTACAGGGCAGCTACCCCCACTGTGCTGCCCATAGCCTATGGTGGACACCCTACCCTTGAACTTAAAGTACATGGTGAATCCAATGTGCCATGTGTCTGCCACTTCCTCACTGTCTTGTCTGTGGCCTTCCTTCCTGCCATCCCCTACTTCCATACACGCACGTGTACACACACACACACACACACACACACACACACACACACACGTTCCTCTTCAATGGCTCTATCTCTTGTTGTGCGTGATTCTTTATTGTGCATGGAGAACCCATAGCTGTCTAAGAGCAGAGTCAATTGTCTTTGGCTTTACCTGGCCTACTGGGTCTGATGGCCTGGGATGATGGCTAAGGGGACACACTGTGGGCAGTGGCCTCTGGTGTATGGGTCTGGTGTTCTCATTGTCACCAGGAGTTTAGAAATTCAGCCTGTTCTTATTGACCTTGTAGCACCATTACTAATGTCAGTTCTTTCTAGTTCCTAGTATTTATTGATTGATTGATTGATTGATTGTGTGTGTGTGTGTAGGTATATATGCATGTGTTATGCATACATGTAGAAGCCAATGGTAAACACTGCATGAGTGCTTCCTCTATCTCTTTATACATTATTATTTTGAAACAGGGTCTTACAATGTTGCCCCAGTTAGCCTGGGACTTACTCTGTAGACCAGGCTGGTGGGGAACTCACAAAGATCCACCTGCCTACCCTTCCAGAGTTCTGGGATTCAAGGCATGTGCTGCCATACCCAGCCTTCCACCTTATTTTTTTGACACAAGGTCTCCACTGAACCTGTAGCTCACTGATTAGCTTAGATTGGAATGGCAAGTGAGCCATCTCCTGTCTCTGTCTCCCCAGCTCTGGGATTACAGACACACGTCCCCAGACCCAGCTTCCATATGGGTTCTGGCCATTGATCTCAGGTCTCTGTGCTTCTGCTAAAAGCATCTTACCAACTGAGCTATTCCCAGGCCCACACTGGGACTTTTAATTATCTATAATCAGATAGCCAATTCCATGCAAAGTCCCTACTGTATCTGAAGGAGACCACTTCCTCTACCGGACGCCACACACATCCGGCTGTTTTTCTGCATACTTTATCCCATTCACTCATGCATCTGTCTTTCATGCAAAGTGAGTATCTGTTCTTCATTTGGCCTCCTGCAGCCGTGTGTACCATCTGGAAGAATGCACTCCCCCCACCCCCTCATTTTTATTTCTTGTTAATTTTTTCAAAATGTCTTCATGTTGCTTTAAAAATTCTAAGGTACTCTGGTTGGCTGGGTGCAGGTCAATGCCAGCATGAGAGCTGACTCTATGGTCTTGGTCAGTGGATTGGACCGCCTTGTGCCTTTGCATAAGAGTGGAATGCTTCTCTCTCTCTCTCTCTCTCTCTCTCTCTCTCTCTCTCTCTCTCTCTCTCTCTCTGTGAGTGTGTGTATGTGTGTGGGTGAGAGAGGGGGGGCACCTCTCTTTCACTTCCCTCTACCTCCATTCTCTTCTTGACAGGGTCCATATCCCAAGCTATCCTCAAACTCATGATGTCACAGGGAGTGACTGTAGCAGGATTAGAACTTCTGATCCTCCTGCCTTTCTCTGAGTGCTGCCTTCCAGGATTGAAGCCAGAGCTTTGTGCATCCTAAGCAAGTGCTCTACTAACTGAGCTACCTCCCTACTCTCGAGAAAGGCCTTTGAAGGCAAGGGGTGGATGTTTAGCATTGNAGCTATCCTCAAACTCATGATGTCACAGGGAGTGACTGTAGCAGGATTAGAACTTCTGATCCTCCTGCCTTTCTCTGAGTGCTGCCTTCCAGGATTGAAGCCAGAGCTTTGTGCATCCTAAGCAAGTGCTCTACTAACTGAGCTACCTCCCTACTCTCGAGAAAGGCCTTTGAAGGCAAGGGGTGGATGTTTAGCATTGACCTGAAAGACAGAGAGTGGGGACACGCTGAATGCACTCTAGCACAGTTTGCCCTCCTGGGTTGCATGCTATGGTGCCTGGACAAGATCCCAAGTGGCTACTGGGTGCTGGCCCAGGCTGCCCATCCTGTTTGCTATGAACCTGGGGAGGGATGGACTGTTTGCTTTCTCAATCCAGAAGAGGCTGGCTATGGAGTAATCTCTTTGGCCATCAGATGAATAGGTGAGCAAGGTGGTCAGGGGCTTCTTCCAGGGTCTGCCCCCTTTCCATACTTTTGAGAACCTTTAGGACCTGAGAAAAACTGAGTTCTGGAGGATGGGTACAGACTCAGTTTGATTCCATCAATGTCACATGGTTCTAGAGAGAGTGGAGGACTTCCCTTGTGTTTCAGTCCTCTTTGTGTCTTGAGCATTTGAGGCCTGGTGCTCAGGAAAGTGGTGCATAAAATTGGGCTTCCTCTGAGTCCCCGCTCCTAGCTTTCCTTCACCTTGAAGGGCAGATCTCAGACAGGAAGCAGTATCAGGTATGGCTTCTCATCATGGGGACACCACACTGCTCCCTCTCACTTTGCCTCACTCCAACCTGCCTTCAGAGGTCACCCTCCCCAGCTTCCTGCCAAGTTTACTTGGCATTTTCTAGAATTCCATTTAAGCTCCCCTCCTGTCCCCCTCCTTCTAGGCTCAGCCAGTGGCACTTTCCCTTCTGTGTCCCCATAGAGATGCACAAATAAGGACTTAGGAGTCAGAGATGAGGAGGGAGCCACACAAGAGCTTTGCAGCACCCCATCACCCAAGAAACACCCTGGTATGATAAGCCAGCCCTGTAGTGGGATCAGAAAAGGGAGCTATGACTTTCCACAAGGATACTGTTGCCTAAAAAATGTCACCTGCCTAGGATGGGATGGAAGGCTGGTCAACGCTATGTGTAAATAATGAATCAGTCAGCACCCCCTCTCTTGTCGTGCACGTGCTGGCTGCCTCCACAGGGCCTGGGCTGGGGTCCCCAGCTGGGATTTGTGGACTCATGGTGCTTTTGCCCCCCACATCTTGGTTGTGACATGGTCCCGGCATCGCGCCCCCCCCATCATTTCTGACGTTTCTGGGTGCACAACTTTCTGCTGACTCATTGTGACCTCACTCCATCATATTAAAGGGATTTTTTTCTTTTCAGTTGCTGAACATGATGGCTAAACTTGTTTGTCATCTTGACACAATTGGGAAAAGGGAACCTTAATTAAGGAATTGCCTCTCCCAAATTGTCCTGTGGGTATCTCTGTGGGGCATTTTCTTGACTGCTAATTGATATGGGAAGGCCCAACACACTATGGACAGTACCATCCCTAGGAAAGTGGCCTTGGGCTACAACAAAGGACAGCTGATGTGAGTTTGGGAGCTCGCCAGTAAGCATGGAAGGATGCTTCATGGTTTCTGCTGCAATTTCCGACCGTGAGTTCCTTCCTTGGCTTCTATAAATGATGGATTATAACCTGTTAGCTAAAGTAAACCCTTTCCTGCCCAAGTTTCTTTGGTCAGGATATTTAGAGAAGCAACAGAAACGTAACTAACATTGGAGAGGGGACCAAAACCAGTAAAACCGATGATCCACAGATTTCTAGGAGTTGGTGCTTTGATCTGACATATTTGGCAATGTCTTCAGGTATATAATGGTGACATGGAGTTGATTATGAGTGATACAATCCCGACAAAGGAGGCCATCTTTGGTGAGCCAAGAGGATCACTAAAAATGTCACATGTGTGATGTGGGAACCTAGGGTCTCCTTGCATTCTGCTACCCAGCCCCGCAGTGTCTGTGACCACTCCTTGGCTACCCTGGAGAACATCAGGAGGTCCGTAGCTCAGCTTCTTTGGTGCCATCTCAGCACAGCCTTGTGTGGAAGGCGTGGCTTCAGGGTCACAGAATTTCCCCACGAGCTATTCTCACCAAAAAGGGCTGGGCTGGAGGATACAAGTTGAGGTGTTGGAGACTGTTTCCCTCTGACACCAGGGAACTGTGCTACCTTCCTGTAGGTGAGCTGGGGTTTATTAGTGATACTACCGCCACCTGCCTGTTGTGTGTTTGACTTTGTTGTGCTCTCCTGGCTTGGGAAAGAGAAAACTTAGGTGTGGTTTCTATTTTGTTTGGTCTTTCAAGATTGAATCTTCTTTTAATTAATCTCTCTCTCTCTCTCTCTCTCTCTCTCTCTCTCTCTCTCTCTCTGTGTGTGTGTGTGTGTGTGTGTGTATGTGAACACGATCAGGTATGTCCATGGAGGTGAGGGTCATTGGATTCACTGAAGCTGGAGTTTCAGGTGGTTGCGAGCCACCTTGACATGCATACCCGAAACCAAACTCTGATCCTCTACAAGATGACTGTGCTCACTTATCTGCTGAGTCATCTCTCCAAGCCAGCGGAAACTGAGTTCCAATTCTGGTTCTGCCTTTGACTTGCTGAGGGTTTGTATAGCTCGGGCAAGGATGTCTGGGGCCACTGGTGTACCTCTTTGTGGCCCTGTGCCTCGAAAGGTGTATGTTTGCAGTGAAACCAGCAGGGAGGCAGGGGCTTCAGGATCCCCCCTGCCCCAAACCTCTCAACAGCATCTCCAGCATGCTACTGAGCACTTGATCTCATCCAGTAACTGTTCTGTCTTAGAAAAGATATAGACACTTTAGAGGTAGAGCTTGGTTAGAGGAAACAGGTCACTCTGGGCTGCCTTGAGGTTTTAGAACCAAACTCTCTGCTTCTTGACTGGATACATGGCCCACTAGCCTCAGGCCCTGGTCACCATGTCTTCCCTACAGCGATGGACTGTACCCCCTCAAACTGTGAGCCAGATAAGTTCTTCTCCATTAAACTGTGTCTGCTCAAGTGTTTGGTTGCAACAATGAGTGGAATAACTAATAGAGAGGAAGTAAATCTATCAGCACAGTCACTTTCAGTAATTCACACCTACACATGGATCTACTAGTGTTTTCCTCTTTTCTTTTGAGACTGTCTTTGGGATAATAGTCTGTAATCCATCAGATTATAATTGTTATAAGTATATGTGGTGCTTGGAGCCAGAATTAGATATGAGAACTTGATAATCTGTAATTCATTCTCCCTCCTCCTTCCATAGTTGTAATGGTTAGTTTTAATTGCCAACTTAATACAATCTAGAATCACCTGGGAAAATAATCAATGGGGAGTGACTAAATCAGCTTGATCTGAGGATATGTCTCTGGATGTTGTCATCTTAATTACGTTAATTGATGTGGGAAGACCCCTGCCCACTGTGGGTGGCGCCATTCCCTGGGTTTGCATCCTTCCTTGTAGAAGAGTGGGAAACGTGAACTGGGTCATCAGCGTGCATGCATCGTTTCTCTCTGCCTTGACTGCGGATAGGATGTGACATGCTGCTTTAAGTTCCTGCCTTCTTTACTTCTCTGCTGTGATGTGCTGTAATGTGTTTCTTTATGGAAGTAAAATGGAAGCTGCGCTGGCAGAATTGCTACGGGAAGGTCAAGATGGTGGAAGACAGTGGGAGAATCTGAGTTACCCTGGCTAGTGGAGGTCTCCAATGTGATCAAGCTGCCACGTGGCATAGAAAAAAGACTGTGCGTCTAGTCAGGTGCTTGCAAAGGGAGTTTCCTTGTCTGATAAGGAGCTGCATTGCAGGCTAGGGGACATTGTCAGCACCCTGGACAGAACTCCCCCAGCATTTCTCAGATTCCTTCCAGGATGCTTCCCACCCACACTACCGCTGAGCTTCAGGCTTCGTGCATATTGTGTCCCCCAACCCGGGACCCATACACTCATCCTGGACCCCAGGAATCCCACTCTCTGCCCCTGAGCCTCCATAGCCTCACCTTACCTCTGGAATCTTTCTATCCCTCACCCCCTGTCCTGTCTCCACCTACAAGCCCCGGTGTTGCCCAGCTCTTCCTTATTTTATGATCCTATCTCCTTTCAGTTCAGACTGAGGGGGGGAGTACCGGGGGAGGGACAAGAAACCATTTTCATTATGATATTGGCTGCCCACCCCTCAGGAGACTCCAGTTTCCTGTTCCACAGTCGTCAAGCGTCTCCTATCTTCTGCTCTACCAGGACAGCCTGCTCTTTCTTCTTCCTTTGATGGGGCATTCATGGACCCCTTCTACAGTGGCTTTTCCTTTTCCCTTCGGTTTTGTGTAGATGCATCCATTGCTCTTTGAGTTTTAGGTCCCCAGTGTGACCACCCATGTCATTCACAGCTACGACGATACTTAGCTCAGAGTCCCACTTGCTGGATGGAACTTGCTGACTGGCACATGTGTAACGGAAGGGACCAAGCTGAGATGCCTCCCACATTTTCACAAAACATTTCTCATCTTGCTCAAAATCTCTCTGTCCCCGGTCTTGGCTTTGTCATTGGGATTTTGGTGTTTTGGGTTTTCTTCCTGGCTGATTTTGAGATGGTTGTCTCTTGACTTGCCTAAATTTTTATTTTGATGCTATAGTTTGCACTGGTATTTTTTTTTAATGATGTCTTACTCTCATATCAACCTTCCACTCAAAGATCATAAAAACAATCCTTCCTGAGCTTCTTTAATATTTTCATTTCTTTAAAAAAAAACAATCACAACAGCTTCTCCCTGTAATTAACCAAGAATTGATGATTTGCATATGAATAGCTGTCCACTTTCCACTACTGGCTCAGAGATGCCTCCAGCTGAAGTGTGTATGCATATGTGTGTGTGTGTGTGTGTGTGTGAGAGAGAGAGAGAGAGAGAGAGAGAGAGAGAGAGAGAGAGACAGAGACAGAGACAGAGACAGAGAGAGTGTGCACACACATATGAACCTAGACTTAGCTTATTGTTGAATTTATTTCATTTTCTGTTGCCCTTTCTCCTACTTAACTACAAACTAAAGAGGGCAGAAAAATCACCCAACTGTTCCCCTATTATATTTTTATTGTTTCACTGGGAACATTTGTACAAAGTCCAGTTCTAAAGTTCTACACTGGCACGAATAAGATTCAGCTGTGAGAGGTGTCTGATGAGGATTCTGGCCTGGATAGAGGAGATGGTGACGCTGTAAGCATGAAGGTTGGTGTTTTGGCCTGGCTGCCTCTGGTAGCTTTCAGAGGACTGCTGAGCCTGCCAAACGTCCCATTTTAGTATTAGTGGAGCACTGAGGTCAGGATTTAGCTTCTTGAAATTGGGTTGTACCGAGCAGAATGCTAAGAAGCAATCTCTATTATTAAAAAAAAAAAAAGCCAGCAAAATTGGTACCTGGGTTCCAAAAGGGGATTAAATGGAATTACACAGAACTAAAATATTGCTAAATGAACAAATTGAGACAGTACTGCTCACCAAAAAAAGCCAGGAAGGAAATTGAAAAGAGCTACATTTAAAATTAGACCTTGGAGTTAAAGTAACTAATTTCAGACATCTAAATATTGCTGTTTTTAATGGTGTGTCATTTCTCTTTCAAACAGAAATAGACACCATCTCAAGTTGAAGTGAGGATTTATGCACACGTGTGGTCACGTGAGAATTAGAAACAGATTCTGTGGCCATTCTAAGGCCATATATATATATATATATATATATATATATATATGTGTGTGTGTGTGTGTGTGTGTGTGTGTGTGTGTGTATTTTTTTTTTCTGTAAAGCATGTTGGTTGGAAGATCTCGGGGGATTCTGAAAGCTCGAAGGGGTGCCCTTAGGGATCACCTTGAGGGTGTGAGCTCAAAAAAGAGTTCTGGCTTGTCATGTATTTGAAAATTTCAAAGATAAAATGGTGGGTATATGAATGTGCGCTGCGAACCTGATGGACCTCTCTGAGCAGATGTCTGTCTGTCATCTGTCACACTGTGCAGTCAGTCCCCTCTGAGTACTGATGCCCCTCCCTCTTGATTTTTTTCCTGGAGTAGAAACCAGATTCAAATGGCCTGTGGCTGACTAGGTAAGACCTCTGTTGGTGGGAGTCCTTTTGGAGAACTGTTTGTAACACTCTTAATTTCCTATGAGGGTCCATGTTGGTGATCAGGGGGAAAAATCTAGGAACTACTGAGGTTGTCATAAGGGTGACCAAGGAGAGGTGTCCTTTTTAGCTTATTGAGATCATCAGAGATCTAGCTGGGTTGTTGAGCTAAATCCATCTCTTGACTTAATACATAGAGTGCATCCATCTCTTGACTTAATACATATAGTATGAGGTGATCTGACGCTTTCTTCTGGCCTCTGTGTGTACTCACACACATGTGATACACATATATACACTCATATAAGCATATGTTCACACAAAATTTAAACTAACGAAATAGAAAACAATCAGGTATGGTGGCACATGTCTGTAGTCTCAAGGTGGGGGAGGTAGAGACAGAAGGATGTCTGGGCTTCTTTAACCAGCCACTCTACAGAATTAGTAAGTTTCAGGCCAGCAAGAGACCCTATCTCAAAAACAAAAACAACAACAACAAAAAACTAGGGAGACAGTGTCTTTAGTAACCCCCCCATGCATACATATAAATATAAAATTAAACAGGAACAAGACTGGAAAAGTGGCTCGGTAGGTAGGAGCACATACTGCTCTTGCAGAGGACACAGTTTAGTTCCCAGAACTCACGTTGGGCAGCTCATAACCACCCATAACTATAGCTCTTGGGGATCTGATTGCCCTCTTTTGGCTTCTGAGGGAACCTGCACTCACGTGGGTGTACGCCCCCATCTCACATATACATATAATTAAAAATAAAACACACCTGAAAATATTAAACAGGTAAAAAACACATACTTACATGCTCATGTAAAAAGACAGCAGAGGGCTGACGGAATGTCTCAGCTTTGCAAACATGAGGACCTGAGTTCAAATCCTCAGCATTCCTTAAACAAAAGCTTGGCTTGATTACACAGGCCTATATCCCTTTGCTGTATGTGCAAGGGGGTATTGTGGAGAGAAGACTAGGTCTTCTTACTGGCTGCCAGATTCGGTTCCATCCAGATTCAGTGAGAGGCTCTGAATCAAAGGACTGAGGTGGAGTTCGATGGAGATGCATGCATGCAGGTGTTTGCACATTCATATGCATGTGGGCGTGCACACACACATACACACACACACACACACACACACACACACACACACACACACACACACATTAACTCATTACAAAAGATAACACCCCCGTGTTCTGAAAGCAAAGGAGTTTGCTTTGAGCAGATTTAGATGGTGCCTATTTCATTGTTTGGGCACAGGCACGTTAGATGGCTATTATACAATAAATAGGAACAGTGTTGCCATCCCAAACATCTGCTCCAGGTTCTCTTTTCCAGGTCAGGATGACTCATACCGTGTAGGCTTCCTGGCGCCTGAACTGTCAAAGACTCATTTTTCTTTCCCGTCTCCACATGCATTGAATGGCAAACACGAAGCCAGCCTGCATGGTCCCTGCCCTAATTTGACAAGGACGTCTCCTGAAGCAGCCACACTGAGACCATGGTTATTTTTCAACTAGACGGTAGACATTAATTGTGAGGAGTATCTGTTTGGGGAAACTGGTTGGCTGTCTCTAAGGAGCCATTTTCCTCTTGTTCATTCAGCCCATCTCTTGTGCCCGATTGTTTATTTTTCTGTGTTCTTGCGGTCTTTTCTCCTTCTCCATGTGGGAGCTGAGGAGTGTTCCCGACTCCTTTCGGCGTTCCTCACTTTAAACCGCCTTCAGCCCCATCTCCCAGTCATTTCTCACTTCCCGAGAGTCTCAGGGTTGAGCTGTGGATGCTTTCAAGGCCATGGGAGTGGTCACCGTAGCCTGACACACCTGATTTGGACCTCTGCAGCCTCCTTGCCTGGACTTTTCTTTATCCCCAGTTCTCCAGCCCTTACTGGATGAGACCTGAGCATGGGATCCCTGCCCTGCTGGAGCCTTATACAAGGGCACTCTCATCCCTCAGTGAGGACAGCGCCTAGAATAGCAAACTTCTCAACCAATACTGTTCTGCGCACCTGCCCTGCGCATAGGTGCACCCTTGTACCACTGAATTCCTTTACTCTTCATCCTCTGGGATTTTGTGACTCAGCAATTCCTAGACTCTTAAGCCCACTGAAAATTAAAATCATTACAGGAAATATACAGATCCTAGAGACAATGCTTGAACCTGCTAGCTTAGCAGCAGAGGACTTGAGAGTTGGCAGTTTCTTCTGATAATCATGGTGCAGACTGTGAGGTGAGGGTGAATGCTGCTGTATTGATTTATTTTTATTTTTATTTTTTGAGACAGGGTCTCATGTATCCCACGGTGGTCTCAAACTGGCCATTTAGGTGAGGATGGCCTTGAACCTTTGATCCTCCTATCTCTACCTCTAGAGTGCTAGGATTTTTGCTAGGCACTACCAAACCTGGTTTTGTGGGGTGGTAAGGATAGAGTCCAGGGCTTTAGAAGTGTTAGGGTAACACTCTACCAACTGGGCTGTAGCCCCAGCTGACTGTATTTAAAATGGAAAAAGTTAGCAGTCTGACAATGAGAATCATGTTTCCTCTGGTGACATTTGAACTTACTTTGGAAGGACCTCCCTCCGTGAGCTGTGATGACTGGATAGATTAGGTCCTGGTAATCCGACCATGATAGTATGTTGCTAAAAAAGTGATTGGCAGAGTAAAAAAAAAAAATGTTGGGGAGAGTTCATATCAGGTGCTGATTTTTAAAAAACAAAATCTTAGTTACATTTGGAAAAAGGGGAAAACAAAATGTGGCATTGATCATCGTATGACCACACTAGGGAAGAGATAGAATGTGGCGAAAGTTTTAAGATGACCTGCCTGTGCTTGGTTTAATTCTGCTTGTCAGAGAGACACACTTGGAGGGCCAATTTTCTATGCTAAAATAAGCAGGCAGTTATTGCCCCTGGACCTCTGAGTGTGGACTCTCCAAGTTACATAACTCTGATTGGCATGTAATAAAAGTGTATCTCTCCCTGCCCTCAGGGAAGCCATCAGCCGTGTCTGCGAAGCTGTGCCAGGTGCCAAAGGAGCCCTCAAGAAGAGAAAGGTACGGTCACCCTCACTGTGTCTGTGACTTCCTTCGTGTGTCTCAGGGCCATCCTCCGTGTCTCCACCCATATTAACTGTCCACTGTGTTCTTACATGACCTGAGACATTCTTGTCATTCCTTAAGGTAAAGCACCCTACTAAGGCTAAGATGCCGTCTCTCTGTGTGTCTCTCTCAAGGTTGTAGATACCTACAGTGGCTTAAACCCTGGAGACACTGATACCAATGAACACCTGGCTAAGCATCCCCAAAGTCCATTACATACATGAATTCATGTGCTCCCTAACTGCTCATGTGCCCGCCACCTCAGTGGTAGATGCTAGCAAATGCTTAACAACTGGATCCTGGAGTTGTGAGGAGGAGGCAGGACATGGAATTCATAACGATGCCAATTACTATGGTGTAAATACTTTCACGTGGCTGACTCAAGCTTTCAACGCAAGGTCCCTGGAAAGACCCATAGCAACTCATCACCATGTTGTATTTTGCCCAAGCACTGCAGATGGGGCCCGAAGAGCAGAGGTTTACACAGCATGAAACTGGGTAGCCAGTATTTGCCATCTTTAGCTGCCACTTATGCAGTTGTGACTTTGTATAAAATAACTTTCAGCAATAGTTGTGCTTAGTGGTCAGTTCATGGCATTTCTAAAGACGAGACGCTCGGCTTTCCTGGGCTGGCTCAGCGGTGTCACTGGAAATCCCCCTGTTGTAGATGATAAAACTTGAGGCTCTGGGCTGAGAAGCCACCATATGGATAGGAGCTGGGGCCCTGGTCAATCCAGATCACCTGCTCCAGAGACTGGATGTCCAGCTATACTTCTAGAATGTTCCATCCTGAATATGGCTGGAATAGAAGGGGAAAATACCTGGGGGCTGGGGAAGCTAGCTCAGCTGGTAAAGTGCTTGTTGCATAACATGAGTTTGGATTTCCAGTTATCCATGTGAAATGCCTGACATGGCAGTACATGCCTGCAATCCCGGTGCTGGAGAAACAGAGACAGGCTGGTCCTGGGGCTCACTGGCCAGCCAGGGTTGCAGAATTGGTATACTTCAGGTTCCATGACTCTGTCTCCAAGTATAAGGTAGAGAGTTTTAGAGGAAGATACCTGATGACCTTTATTCTCACATGCTTGCACACATCTGCACCTGTACACATACACACACATATTTTATATATATATATATAAAATATGTGTGTGTGTATATATATATATATATATATATATATATATATATATATATATATGTGTGTGTGTGTGTGTGTGTGTGTGTGTGTGTGTGTGTGTGTGTATATATATATATATATATATATATATATATATATATATATATATATATATATATCCCAACAAAAAAGAAGAAAATATTGAATTAAGCTGTCTCTCTCATTAAGTATCTAAGAAAGAAATAATTCATCACCCACAATCATAACTTTTACCCATCTAGAAGGGATTTTTGGGGAAGCCTACCACATAGAGCCTTATATCTGCCCCAGTCTGAGCTTTCAGATTCCAGATAGTTTTGTCTCCAAGTCACTTCTGTCTCTAGAACCAGGGACATTCATGAACCTATAGGGCAACTGGGCCTAGGGCCCAGAACTTGGCAGCGGATGCTATGTGGTGGCCAGTCCCTGGGAACCAAGCAAAGCTCTAGAATCTTGAATACAGAAAAAAAGGTGCCCCCTGGGAACAGCAAGGAAGACCACCATCTCTCAGAGGAAGTGGTCCTAATGGGTCTTGTGGTTCCCTTGCATTTCTCTTGGTGGGAAGAGACGGAGGTAAAGGCTGCTTTCCAGACTGTACCCCAGATGCACTTGACCTGACTCTCGCACAGGGGAGATGAGTCCTCCAAAAGGCTCTTTTGAAGCGTCAAGTAAAAAGAAAAAGAAGAAAATAAATTGGCAGGGATACTAAAGGAAATAGCATCTATTTGGGAGCAAAGAGCTGAGGTTTGGGTCAGCCAAACCAGGGCAACCTGGAGGTAAGTTCAGCAGGATGCATTCTTTTGAAGTAGAAGCTTTCCATTAAACTTTGTCTTTTGAGACAGTTCATTGGCTGGGCAGGCACCCTAAACTGCAAATCCATTCTGATTGGTTCATTAACTAGGCTACTCCCCACTGAGTGGTTGGTATACCAGGCCAGCGGGTCTGCGTCTGGCCTCTTATCTGAGTCACAGGAACATCCTGTGGTCTGAGCTTCTGCAGAGAGATGTGACCTTCTGTTTCCCAGCTCCACTTTAGACAGCATTGTCTCTCCGACTGGATTAAAGAACTGTGCATCTGATTAGGAACTCTTTGGCATAGTGATCAGAGGACGGTTGTAGCCAAACAGAAAGTGCGCGTTGGTCCTGGAGGACACAGGAAAGGCTTTAGCATGTGCCTAGGGATCCAGGAGAAGGTGACTGGCGGGACCCTGAAGCTTCTGATACTCCCATAAGGACTTTCTGACATGTGATGGAGACACCAAGCCCTGTCTGTATGGTTTCTGGAGGTTTACATCTAAGGGATCCGAGAGACACCAGCATATAGTCAAGGCAGCCAGGAAGACAAGGAGTTGTCCCCCAGAATTTACATATTAGATCTTTTACAGTTTTATAACTCATATTCCTGAATGTGCATAGACTGAGAGTCTGGGGCTGGGTATACTGACATCTCAGCCTTCACCCTTTCAGACAGTCTGGATCAAAAGCTAAACTATCACCCTTGGATTTCACAGCCGCCGAGTAAGATGCTGTCCAGTATCCTGGGGAAGAGCAACCTCCAGTTCGCAGGGATGAGCATCTCCCTGACCATCTCCACCGCCAGCCTGAATCTGCGCACTCCTGACTCCAAACAGGTGTGTGGCTGCCCAGGCTAGACATCCCAGGGCCCTCCGGCTCAGAGCTTACTGAGTAGCCCGTGTGGAACCTGCTTGGCCGAAACTTGAACCTGAGCCAACTTGACAGTGTGCCTGCTGATGGATGAGTGGTTCTCTGGAACTCTCCACTAAATGGTGGCTGTTTTGTTGGTGTGCTTGTAACCAAGAAATGGTGATGTTGGTGCAAACATCCTGGCGTCTGCCCTTGTTTTATAGCCACATGTTATTGGTTTTATGGGCCACATTTTAATCTTATCCTGCTTGAGGTAGACAGCGTGCTGTGGTTTAATAGGCAGGAGTTTTCTTCCTCTTAGCATTTTAGGTTGGAGCCTCTTATAGTCCCTCCTGTCTCAGGGTTGATGGGCTGGCACACTTGCAGTGTAGACAGGTGGAGACCCAGGCTACACAGCCACACTTATAAAGGCAAGTTCCAGCTAGCATGGCTGCATTCTGTGTGATATCTATCTATCTATCTATCTATCTATCTATCTATCTATCTATCTATCTATCCATCTATTTCTGTGTGATGACTTGTTTTAGGCCTATTTATATATCTACCATCTATCTATCTATCTATCTATCTATCTATCTATCTATCTACCTACCTATCTACCATTTATCCCCAAGATGTAGAGACAAATTGGATCTAATATAGACGTGAGAACAGAATCAGGGCTCTTTTGAGACATAACTGACCACAGCTCCTCATTCTACCGTTTTGTCTTCCAGAGAGGCACAGATTACCCCTTTCTATCAGTTTTCTAAGGGTTGGACTAACCAGTTCTCGAGGCTGTGGAATTGAGATATCTAGTCAGTCTAGCCTTGCACTGGCTGTCTTAAGTTGAGCCCCAGCTGTTCATGGAGGCTGGCCCACTAGGCTTCAGATAGCCATGTAAACTGGAACATGGCCTCTGTGGCACAAGGGCTATTAATTTTCAGGGGCCCCTAGGCTATAACTCTCCACCCTTCTTGCTCATTCTCCACTTAATGAAAGAACAAATCCAGTACAGATAATGCTAAGACAGCCGGTTTCAAGACCCTGTTCTACCTTGGATGGTCCAGGTAGGTGTCTACTTCTCACCCCCTGCCATGTGTTAGGTGGGTCTAAATGTAGCTTTCCCAACGCCCAGGGAGTGTGAGTTAGGTGATACAGGAACAGTCCACAGCATATGGCTGTGTCTTTCCAGTGTCCTGAGTTCAGGTCCCCAGTGCAGCAAATAGAGAAAGCAATGCCCCCTGCCTCTTCCACGCAGGGAGCAGACAAACAGCACCCACTCTAGAGTGCTGAGGTCTGAGCAGAGGGCTGGAGCGAATCTCTCAGAGGAGAAACAAGTGCTGAGGAGAGCACTAGGCTAAGACTTCTTATCTGGGTACTCAGAGCGGTGAGAGGCAAGCAAGACAGTGATCGCACATCCAGTTGACTATGTGTGTGGCTTATGTGTGTGTCTGTGTGTATGTCTGTGTATGTGTGCATGTGTGTCAGGGGGCTATATAGCATGTGCATATAGTGCATGATATGTGTGTTTGTGGTTTGTGGTGTATGTATGTGTGGTGTATAGTATGTGTGTGTGCTGTATGTATGTGTTATGTTTATGCTGTTTGTGTATGCAGTATGGTGTGTGTATGTGTGTGTTATGTATGTGCTGTTTGTGTATGTGGTATAATGTGTGTGTGTGAAGTGTATATAGTACATGTGTGTGGTGTATGTGTATGCTATGTCTGTGCTATTTGTGTCTTTGGTATGGCATGTGTCATGTGTGTGCTGCTTTTGTGTGTGGTATGGTGTGTATGAGATGTGTGAGTGTGTGAGCATGTGTGTGTGTGTGTGTGTGTGTGTAAACAGGATGATAACCTCAGCTGAAGATTGTCAGACACCTTCCACTTTGATTTTTGAAACAGAGTCTCTCATTGTTCTGGAGTTCACGCATTTGCCAAGACTGCCTGGCCAGTGGGCCCCTGACACCCTCCTTTCTTTACCTCCCCAGTGCTGGGATTCCAGTTTTTCACATCAAACTCAGGTCCTCATGCATGCATGGCAAGCAATTTATCAACTGATCCATCTCCTCAGACCTTGGAGGTGTTTTATGAGAAAAATTAAATAAACAAAAGTTAAACACATAAAAATCAATTATGCAGCATTAGACACTTAACTCTGGGCAGGGCACACGTGTAATCCAAGTGGTAAGGACTCACAGTCAGGAGAATCAGAAGTTCAAGGCCAGCCTTATCAACATGAATTCTAGACTAGCCTGGGCTACAGGGAGCCCTGTCTCAACTGCCACCTCCAAGAGAACAAAACCTGGAAGTCCTGGCTTACGGCTGGGGATTCCGTTGACTTATCATTCCTTCTGGAGCTGCTTGCCCACCGGTACCCGGACTCTAGGGCAACCATCATCAACTCCGTAGCCTCCCGGAGGCCTCATTGCTTCCTGTTCTCCTGAAACCTCAGGTTTCTCTAGATGAGGGTTTACAAATGTCAACATGCAGAGTCAGCATTTTAAAATATTTAAAATTTTACCCTATAATGATACATCGTTTTCGAGTTTTACAGGAACACGTATTCTATCTGGTGCCTTCTGACTGTCTTCTGGGGACAAGGACAGAGGACACTGCTCAGAGATAAGCCTGGCTGTGTCGGGATGGAGCTGGAAGCTCTTTTCCACACAGGAACTCTTCTTCAATGTCGTTACATTGTCTTTAAAAAGATAAAAATAGCACAGAGGACTTACGTAGCTTTTAGAATTTAGGGCAGCTCTTAATTCACTCGGTGTCTACTGAATTCCACAGATGCTACAGCTTATAAACCGGATGGAAAATTTCCGTTTTAAGATGAATGTGGAAGAGCCCCTGGTCTTTAAGTCAGTGGATCATGAAAGGGTTTTAATTTTTGGATGCTGGCCTTCTGACTTATACATATGTAATATGAATGGGATGGAGGGAAACAAACCATGCTTCCCCATCTTGCTTCTGCTGTTTGGGGAAGCAAAAACTCCAAGTTGTAACATTGTACTGCAGTATAGTTCCTTCTCTCTCTCTCTCTCTCTCTCTCTCTCTCTCTCTCTCTCTGTGTGTGTGTGTGTGTGTATGTGTGAGTGTGTGTACACCAATTTGTCTTAGTCAGGGTTTCTGTCCCTGTACAAACATCACGACCAAGAAGCAAGTTGGGGAGGAAAGGGTTTATTCGGCTTACTCTTCCACATTGCTGTTCATCTCCAAAGGAAGTCAGGACTGGAACTCAAGCAGGACAGGAAGCAGGAGCTGATGCAGAGGCCATGGAGGGGTGCTGCTTACTGGCTTGCTCACCTTGATTTCTTATAGAACCAAGACTACCAGCCCAGGGATGGCACCACCCACAATGGGACCTTCTCCCTTGGTCACTAATTGAGAAAATGCCTTACAGCTGGAACTCAGGGAGGCCTTTCCTCAAGGGAGTCACCTTTCTCTGTGATAACTCCAACTTGTGTCAAGTTGACACACAAAACTAGTTAGTACAGTGTGTGTGTGGAAGGGTACACATATGTGTGGTATATGTTTGTGTGAGGACATTCACATATGTGTGCATACATGTGGAGGTCGCAGGTCAAATTGCATTGTTTTTCATCAGGCAGTGGTCTAAAGTCCCCTCATTCAGCTAAGATACCTGTCTCTAGTACCAAGATTGTAGCCACTGTACTGAGTTCTTTTCCATGTGGGTTGTAGGGACTGAACTCAGGTTCCCCCCCCACATACACACACACACTTGTTTTTTTTTTTTCTTTTTCTTTTTCTAATTTTTTTATTAGGTATTTTCTTCATTTACATTTCAAATGCTATCCTGAAAGTCCCCTATACCCTCCCTGCTCCTCCCCCACTCCCCTACCTACCCACTCCCACTTCTTGGCCCTGGTGTTCTCCTGTATTGGGGCATATAAAGTTTGCAAGACCAAGGGGCCTCTCTTCCCAATGATGGCTGACTAGGTCATCTTCTGCTACATATGCAGCTAGAGACACGAGCTCTAGGGGTACTGGTTAGCTCATATTGTTGCTCCACCTATAGGGTTTCAGACCCCTTCAGCTCCTTGGGTACTTTCTCTAGCTCCTCCATTGGGGGCCCTGTGTTCCATCCAATAGCTGACTGTGAGCATCCACGTCTGTGTTTGCCAGGCACTGGCATAGCCTCACAAGAGACAGCTATATCAGGGTCCTTTCAGCAAAATCTTGTTGGTGTATGCAATAGTGTCTGCATTTGGTGGCTGATTATGGGATGGATCCCTGGGTGCGGCAGTCTCTGGATAGTCCATCCTTTTTGTCTCAGCTCCAAACTCTGTTGCTGTAACTCCCTTCATGGGTGTTTTGTTCCCAATTCTAAGAAGGGGCGAAGTATCCACACTTTGGTCTTTGTTCCTTTTGAGTTTCATGTGTTTTGCAAATTGTATCTTGGGTATTCTAAGTTTCTGGGCTAATATCTACTTATCAGTGAGTACATATCATGTGAGTTCTTTTGTGATTGGGTTACCTCACTCAGGATGATACCCTCCAGATCCATCCATTTGCCTAAGAATTTCATAATTTCATTGTTTTTAATAGCTGAGTAGTACTCCATTGTGTAAATGTACCACATTTTCTGTATCCATTCCTCTGTTGAGGGACATCTGGGTTCTTCCCAGCTTCTGGCTATTATAAATAAGGCTGCTATGAACATAGTGGAGCATGCGTTCTTATTACCAGTTGGAACATCTTCTGGATATCTGCCCAGGAAAGGTATTGCTGAATCCTCCGGTAGTACTATGTCCAATTTTCTGAGGAACCGCCAGACTGATTTCCAGAGTGGTTGTACAAGCTTGCAATCCTACCAACAATGGAGGAGTGTTCCTCTTTCTCCACATCCTCACTAGCATCTGCTGTCACCTGAATTTTTTATCTTAGCCATTCTGACCATTGTGAGGTGGAATCTCAGGGTTGTTTTGATTTGCATTTCCCTGATGATTAAGGATGTTGAACATTTTTTCAGGTGCTTCTCAGCCATTTGATATTCCTCAGTTGAGAATTCTTTGTTTAGCTCTGTACTCCATTTTTTAATGGGGTTATTTGATTTTCTGGAGTCCACCTTCTTGTGTTCTTTATATATATTGGATATTAGTCCCCTATCTGATTTAGGATTGGTAAAGATCCTTTCCCAGTCTGTTGGTGGCCATTTTGTCTTATTGAAAGTATCTTTTGCCTTACAGAAGCTTTGCAACTTTATGAGGTCCCATTTGTCAATTCTTGATCTTACAGCACAAGCCATTGCTGTTCTATTCAGGAATTTTTTCCCTGTGCCCATATCTTCGAGGCTTTGCCCCACTTTCTCCTCTTTAAGTTTCAGTGTCTCTGGTTTTATGTGGAGTTCATTGATCCACTTAGACTTGACCTTAGTACAAGGAGATAAGAATGGATCAATTCGCATTCTTCTACATGATAACCACCAGTTGTGCCAGTACCATTTGTTGAAAATGCTGTCTTTTTTCCATTGGATGATTTTAGCTCCCTTGTCAAAGATCAAGTGACTAGGTGTTTGGTTTCATTTTTGGGTCTTCAATTCTATTCCATTGGTCTACCTGTCTGTCACTGTACCAGTACCATGCAGCTTTTTTTTTTTTTTAATCACAATTGCTCTGTAGTACAGCCTTAGGTCAGACATGATGATTCCACCAGAGATTCTTTTATCATTGAGAAGAGTTTTTGCTATCCTAGGTTTTTTGTTATTTCAGATGAATTTGCAAATTGCCCTTTCTAATTTGTTGAAGAATTGAGTTGGAATTTTGATGGGGATTGCATTGAATCTGTAGATTGCTTTTGGCAAGATAGCCATTTTTACTATATTGATCCTGCCAATCCATGAGCATGGGAGATCTTTCCATCTTCTGAGATCTTCTTTGATTTCTTTCTTCAGAGACTTGAAGTTCTTATCATACAGATTTTTACTCCCTTAGTTAGAGTCACACCAAGGTATTTTATATTATTTGTGACTATTGTGGAGGGTGTTGTTTCCATAATTTCTTTCTCAGCCTATTTATCCTTTGTGTAGAGAAAGGCCATTGATTTTTTTTTTTTTTGAGTTAATTTTATATCCAGCTACTTCACTGAAACTGTTTATCAGGTTTAGGGGTCTCTGGTGGAATTTTTAGGGTCACTTATATATACTATCATATCACCTGCAAATAGTGATATTTTGACTTCTTCCTTTCAATTTTTATCCCCTTGACCTCCTTCTGTTGTCAAATTGCTCTGGCTAGGACTTCAAGTACTATATTGAATAGGTAGGGAGAAAGTGGGCAGCCTTGTCTAGTCCCTGATTTTAGTGGGATTGCTTCCAGCTTCTCTTCATTTACTTTAATGTTGGCTACTGGTTGCTGTAGATTGCTTTTATTATGTTTAGGTATGGTCCTTGAATTCCTGATCTTTCCAAGACTTTTATCATGAAGTCCCCCCTACTTGTAAGGTGGGCTTTGGGAATTGAACTCAGGTCCCTCTACTTGTAAGGTGAACGCTTTACCACCTGAGCCATCTCTCCAGGCCTACATTTTTCTTCTGGGCAAAGTCCTGGCCTCAGGTTGGAGCCTTGATTTCCCTGACCTGGAGTTATTATACTTCTTACTTTCTACGAGCCCTTTGGCCTCTCTGGCCTGGTGTTCTGTGCCTGTAAAATGGGCTTCCCACTGTTCTCACTCCTCAGCTGCTGGGAGGCTTAAGGAAGCCTTCTGGTCAACCAGCGAGATGTCAGCCCTCAGGCTGTGCATGTGAGGGCAGGTGAGCTACTGTCTCTGGTCTTTTCGGTTGTCATTTTCTTTGGGGACTGTTTTCAGGAAATCTTGTCACCTGTGTAGGCCCTGCAGGATGTGACAAGACACTAACAGCGAGTCTCCCTTCTTTTCTCCTGACAGATCATAGCGAACCATCATATGCGGTCCATCTCTTTCGCCTCAGGGGGAGACCCGGTAAGTGGCCTTTGGTTTGTTTCTCTTGCTCTTGCTGGGACTTTCTAAGAAGAAACCTCTGCTCCAAAGATGTGCCCTTGACGCCGTGACACAAAAGTGTTTTATGCTGATTTTAATGAAACCCCAGTGAACTCTCCTAATACCGGTCCAGCTGTCTTAGCATCAGTAAAACTCCAGTCTGGGTAGAACTCCGTTCTGATAACATGCTTGGCAACAATTGTGCTGCCCCCCAGAAAAACAAGTTTTATACCCAACGGGGGAAATTCTTTTGAAGAAGATGATGTTTTGCAAGACAAAATATTCATCAGTAAAACTTTGCAAGTAGTCATAAACTCTGAAGCTGTGACCCCAGCTGTTTATCCCTCTCAGTTCTAGAAGTCGTCCCCCCTTCCTTCCCCCTCCCTTTCCTTTTTCTGTATTAGAGACTGAGCTGGGGTCAGCAGTGCTTCGCCATCGCTCCTCCATCAAGCTATCCCTTGACTGTCACTTTAGTTGTTATTTGGTGGTGGGAGCAGGGTAACCTGTGAGCACGGTCTACTGTTTTCAGTCACAAGGTGGGTCAGGAGATCTGGAAGTGTGGCCTTCTTGAGAGGTAGCGATAGCTCCCGTACTCCTGACCCGTCCTGCCATGCTTGCCTTCCTTGGTTGTCTCCATGCTACATGCCCAAACCACCTCAAAGGAAGAAGCGAAGGAGCTGGCACCACCTGTACCAATCAGCAATCAAGACAGCCCCGCACAGACATTCCCATAGGCCAACCTGGTCTAGATGCCTTCTTAATCTCTACTCTACTCGGTGGCAGGCATTTTCTCAATTAGTGATCAAGGGGGAAAGGCCCCTTGTGGGTGGGACCATCTCTGGGCTGGCAGTCTTGGGTTCTATAAGAGAGCAGGTTGAGCAAGCCAGGGGAAGCAAGCCAGTAAAGAACATCCCTCCATGGCTTCTGCATCAGCTCCTGCTTAAGTTCCAGTCCTGACTTCCTTTGGTGATGAACAGCAGAATGAAGTGTAAGCTGAATAAACCCTTTCCTCCCCAACTTGCTTCTTGGTCATGATGTTTGTGCAGGAATAGAAACCCTCACTAAGACACTCCCCTAGCCTGAGTCCCACACCTGGACCAAGACCTTCACCCGCATCCCTTCCTCTCTGGCTCATAGAAGTTTGCGGTACCAGTTCTCATTTGCATAGACAGCTCCCCTTCCTGGAAATTCTGTGATAGCCATGCTTAGCAGTGGTAGGAGCAGAGAGGTACACATCGTGAGGACTTGGGAGACCAAACACATCATCTTTTGTTAAAAAGTTTTATTTTTCCGACTATAAACCCTTTCATTTTTTTCCCCCCAATGATTTCTTCTAGAAACAAAAGGGAGAATACTGAATGTGTAGCTGTGTGTGGTCAGGCAGGCCTTTAATCTCAGCATCAGGAGCACAGGACCACTTTGAAATTCAGGCCAGTGACTAGCCTCATCTACAGAGTGAGACTTGTATTAAAAATAAAAAAACACAAGGACTGACAACATCTGGTGACATTTGAAGCGATCTATAATATCTTACATTTTCTGAGATTTTTTTTTCCCCTCATCCAAACACGGTTGTTGGTTCAGGTGTAATGAGACATGAAATCCCAGCATAGAGGAGTTGAGGCAGGAATGTTGTGCACTTCAGACCAGCCAGGGCTAGAGAATGAGGCCTTGTCTTAAAAGACAAAGCAAAACCGTTCCGGGCTCCTTCCTGTCTTTGTAGGTGTACAGCTTTGCTTTGTGCCTCATTGGTCCACCCAGGAGGAAACAGATAACAAATGACAGCTGAGCGAGACTCGAAAATACTGCTAATCCTTCTTTCTCCAGAAAGAAACAGGCAGTGATGATAGCAGACCCTGGTTTCTAGTGTTGAGAGATCACCAGGAGTGCTTGGGAAGGCGGCTCAGTGAAACCCTTCCCATGTAAGCAGGAGGACTTGGGTTCCATCTCCAGGACCCAAGCAAAAAGATGTTCACTTCTAACCAGGCACCAGGGAAGCAGAGACTGGGCATCCCAGCCAGCTTAAGTGGTGAACTCCCGATTTCAGCAACAAACAGACCTTGTCTGAAAGGCCTGAAGAATGACGCCTTAGCCTGCTGCACCTTATTCCCTGCATGCATACACAAGATCCCCAAGAGGATGCCACAACCTGTCTCAGAGGTCTTGGGGGCTAAGCACAGAGATGCAGTCACCACAGAATAAGATCCTCACAGCCTCTTCTCTGGAATTTAGTGTGCCCACTGTAGAACTGCGGGGCCAAGAACACCGTTCTGAGTCTTGATCAGGATCGGCGACAGAACAGCTATGTCCTAGCTTGGTCATGGACCATCTGAGAGAAGGATATCAGCTTCGTGGACCTTCGTTCTCCAGACATAGTTTAGTGCTTTAAACCAGAGAAGGTGACCATCCCCCTTAAAAATAAAAAAGACTTCCTTGTATGAACCCCTAGAGCTGACTGGAGTTAATTTTGCTCTCTGGCTATGTACAAAAATGAAACAATAAGACTCCTCCTGTTAGTATGTTTTCCTTGAACTCTAGCCGCACCCCCATCAAATTTGGAAGATACAAATGAAGACCGGAAAGCTGATAGCACGCCGTTCCGTTATTGTACCTCAGAAATGGTTGTAACTAAATGCACCCCCTCCTGCCCACCATGCTTCTCCGAGGAGCTGCCTGCCAGGGCATCAAGCCTTTCCTTTCTGGATGGTAGCTCTGCTACCATGGTACCCAGGTGATTCAATTCTTCTGCTAATTTCCCTTATTCAGATACAGCCTCCAGTGTGCACAGCATCCTTAGGCACAAAAGTGACAGCAATTTGGGTCCATTAGGGCCAAAGCATCGGCTCTCTGCTTCTTGAAAAATCCCAGCTCCTACCACGTGGGAAAGCTGGCTGCGAATGTTAATCCTGACCCTGTAACTGAACCCAAAGCTAACTCAAGGATAGATGATCCTGGGTTCTCAGCTTGTTTTAAAAGACCACAGAAAGGTAAACACAGGGCGCGAGGCACTCCCCAGGGTGTGCTCCAGGACTCTGGTCTGCTGGCTAAGATGTTCATGAGGGTCCTTGGACAGTTGTGACTCTCACATCCCATGAACCTAGGAAGAGAGCAAAGGATCGTAAACTATAATACATATTTTTGCCAAGAGTTTTAAATCCTCAGAAGATGCCCCTCCACGGATGTGAATGGAGGCCATTTTTACTGTCTCTCTCTGTCCTTTCTCTAGTCCGTGAAATATTAAAGACCAGGAAATGTACTCTACTTAGAGGAGCCGCAGAGACAAGGCTTCTTTTGTTTCCTCCACTGCCAAGTCTTCCTGCCTCCGTTTTCCTGAAGGCTTGGAGAGTGCCACGCCCACCCATCTCCCCCTCCACACTCCTGGCCGGGTTTTCTGGATCTCTGTTTGGAGGGGAGAGGATATTTCCTCCCGGATGAAACAGTACGGGCCAGCCAGCACAAACCACTTCGAGTCTGACATAAGGGGCTGTAGATGAACTTGAAGTCCTTCGGAGCATAAGATTTGGAAAATAACTAAAAAACAGGCTGACCTTTCAAGTTGCCCTCTGCAGGGTGGTGCGCATGCGTACTGGTGGGGTTTTAGCGGCCAATTTGACCCCACCTACAATCACTTGGGAGGAGAGCTTCAGCTGTGGGGTAGGAAAAGCCAGACTACCGTGGTGGGCAGTGGTCCTCGGGCAGGGTTCCTGGCCAGCACAGAGCAGAAGGAAGCTTGCAATGAACTACACACTGAATTTTCTCTGTGCTGTTGACTATAACCGTGAAGCTTTAAGGTCCAGCCTTGTCTTCCTCACATTAAGACGCTGTAACCTGAATGTGTGAGCTGTAGAAACCCTTTCTTCCCTAAGTTGCTTTTAAGTCAGGGTGTTGGGCACAGCAACAGAAGTGGACCGAGAGTTTCTGTTTGGTTGGCAGAGGGAGGAACCGGGACCGGAGCGCAGAGCCTGCTTGGTTGTAAGCGCTCTGTGACGGTACAACACCCCAACCTGAACAGCTCCTGAGGACCAAGCCACCCCAGAAACCTTAAGACTTTTTTTGGTTTGTTGTTCTGAATGTTCAAAAATATCAACGTTGTAGAGAAGTCTCTCTGGCTTTAAGAATTAGGAAAATGGAGCTTGAGAGATGGCTCAGTGGTTAAGAGCCCTTACTGCTTTTCCATAGGACCCAAGTCTGGTTCCTAGTACACACATAGGGTGGCTCATAACAGCCTATAACTCCAGTTCCAGGGACCCAGCACCTCTGTCCTCCATAGGCACATGCATTCATGTGTACATATCCCCCTTCCTCTGCCCAACACACACACACACACACACACTTAAAATACTAAAAACAATACTACCTTTAAAAGGATTAAGAAAATGGCCAGGTCCCTGGCTACTTGCTCAGAAGTGAGTGTATGCAGGCTGCCTCTGCCCACCATCAGGGCCTCAGAAGGCTAGAGGAAACTCATTTCACATCAAGGGGTGAGACTTCTACAGAAAACCAGTGGGATTTTGTTGTTTGTTTGACAGTTACAATGTTTTAAATTGGCTAACATAATGAGCTTTATTGTGACAGTTTCATGTGTGTGCATGACATGTGAGTTTCATGAGTATATATGGCATACTTTGATCATATCCACAGGTTTGCTCTCCTCCCAACCCTCCGTTTTCTGGCAGCCTGTTTCTACCTTCCTCTTCCTGGAAATGAGATAACTTCATTCTTTAGAGCTGTATAGTACTCCACTGTGTAGCTACATCACACTTTTTCTGTTCTCTCATCTGCTGAAGGACAAGTAGGTTATTTCTGTATCTCACCTATGATGAATATCCTGTCTTTGAACACCTACCCTAGTATTTTTTCCCAACAATTAGTTCTTAAAGTATGTCTCCAACCCTACAGCTACTAGCATTTCTCAGCAACCCCATTTGGAACTCCAATGGGAAACTAGGGTACAGCCCAACTATCTGTCTTAAACCTTCAGGGGATTCTCACAGGAACTCAAATCTGCAGATGGCTCACATACACATCACTGATGGCCATGCTTCTTGACTGTGGTGCACATTGAGCTTTAAAAAGGTCTTTCGGGGGCTGGGGAGATGGCTCAGAGGTTAAGAGCACTGACTGCTCTTCTGTAGGTCCTGAGTTCAAATCCCAGCAACCACATGGTGGCTCACAACCATCCATAATGAGATCTTATGCCCTCTTCTGGTGTGTTTGAAGACAGTTACAGTGTATTTACATATAATAATAAATAAATTTTTAAAAATCCTTGTGGCTAGGTCTCAAATCCAAACCACCTAAGTCAGATGAACCAATGGGACTTGAGTGCCAGTTTTGAAAGTCTTTGAGGAGAGCCAACTCAGGAGGTCAGGTGCTTGTCGCCCTGCCTGTGCTGAATGTGCTCCCCAAGGGGAGCTGTGTAACAGCTGTGTAACAGCTGGTCGTGATTCCTCAAACTATGCCCAGTCTGCACTCAGATCTCTGAGCATTTCCAACCACATCCAAATGTGAGGACTTGTCTCAAACCATGTCTATTTTGGACCAATTTTGTAAGCAGTATTTGGCCCTTCCCTCTCTCTCTCCTTCCCTTCCTCCTGCCCAGTGCTGAGGAGGCTCAGGGCCCTCCCACACTAGGAAAGTGCTGGTCCGTGATCTTCCCTTCCAACTGATTCTGAGCTGTGTGATGGATGAATGGATTCTAAGCATGCAGGGCTCTGCATCCCTCTGGCCCTATCTCTTGCTGTGATGAGTGATCCAAACGGCTCTTTGTTCCTTCCACAGGATACAACGGACTATGTTGCCTATGTCGCTAAGGACCCTGTCAATCGCAGAGGTGAGCAATGCCCGACCCATTTAATCACTCAATCGTGGGAAGCCAGGCTTAATACCACTAACCAGATGTTCCTAATTACCTCAGCTTCCTTTAGCAAATGAGCACGTGTCACGTGACACGATTCAGGCTAATTGAGGCCTGCAAGAGTAGCTTGTCACCTGGCTGAGAGAGCACCTACTGGATGCCGAGCGCTACAGGCGCACCTGTGTCAGGGTGGCCATGGTTTGATTTACCTGGCTCACGCAGTGCCTCACTCACCCTGTGCTCTGATGGTGGCCTTGGTTATGCTCGGGGAAACACGACACCTGCTCATCCTCCTGACCATTTTTTTTTTTTGCCACCCTCCTCCCAAACCTGTATCTTGGATATGTGTTCAAGACAGCCTATAAGGGCATATTAACGTAGGATGGGGGCTCTCCCTTGGTTGCAGGGGCTTCAGCAAATGAACCCCCTTGCGATGTTTAATCCTGATTGTCAGCACCTAGAACCACCTAGTAGATGAACCTCTGTTCTGTTTGTGAGCTGAGGGAGATTCTAGATTGGATCAGTTGAAGTGGGAAGGCCCAGCCTAACTAAGGGTGGCATCCTTCATGGGCTAGAGTCCTGAAGTAAATAAAAAGGAGAAAGCTGGCTGAGTGCCAGCTGTCACCAATCTCTGCTTCCTGGCTGTCTATGCCATGTTACAGCTGCCTCAGGCTCCCGACACCATGGCTTCCCTGCTGTGATGGACTGTACCCCCAAACTGTGAACCCAAATAAGTCCTGCCTGCCGTGAGTTGTTCTCATCAGGTGTTTTATCACAACGATGGGCAGTATCCATATGACCTGTGACCAGAGGCTCTTGCAGAGCAAGGGAGTAGACAGTTAATATGCTGAATATATCCTTGCAAACTGCTTCTGACTTGGCTATAAACATTTGCACTGCCAGCCAGCTCTGGTGCAAGAGCACAGAACTGACATCCTATGGGTGATGTTTTGGAGTTGAAGAGACACGATGCTACAGGGAGTCTGGACTGTCTGGCTCTGTTCTTCCTGTTCTTCCCCATGTAAGCTGAAGCTTCATCAAGAGTCTTCTTTAGGGTGACAGGAAGAGAAGAGAGTTCTTGTAGATATCACAGCACAGGTTCCTAGTCCAGAACTGTACCTGGTTTTCCTGAACAGAACTGGGACAATTAGACAGTTGTGTGATTGTGTGTGTGTGTATACAGATGCACATGTGTGAGTGTGTATGTAGAGACCAGAGGACCACATTGGATTTCATTCCTTAGATAGTTTCTACCTGATTTTTTGAGGCAGAGTCTCACTGGTCCGGAATTCTCCAAGTAGGCTAGGCTAGCTGGCCAATGAGGCCTTCTCCCTCCCCGGGGCTGAAATTGCAAGCTTGCCCCATGACACCTGGTTTTTGTTTTTGTTTTGTTTGTTTGTTTAAAGCCTTAGTCTGAGGAATCAAACTCAGGTCCTTGTGCTTCTAAGGCAAGCACTTTACCAATTAAGCAGCCATTCTGGCTTTTCTTTAAAAAAAAAAAAAAAAAGACAGGTCTGGGGAGAGAGGAGAAGGGGCTGTTGTGGCCCTGGCATGCTTTGTTAGTATGAATATCTGCTTGTCTTCTCTGGTGATTGCACATAGCCAGTGTTGACCCCAGGCAAGCAGGGTTATACCTGCGACAGTCAGGCTGCTGCTTGGAGCACTTGAGCAAACGTCGTTGCTTCAGGCTCGGAGGCTGGCGGGTCAGTGTCTAAGGTGAAGGTGTTTGAATCAACAAGGATGTGTTGCCTCACAATTATGGAGAATGGATACCCAGTTCATGGTGTTAGCAGGGCCATGTGGGCTTCCTCTAGGTTCTGGAGGAGAAATCCCTCCTGCCTGCTTCTGGTAGTTACTGGTGATCTCCATGGTCCCTTGGCTTGCAGGTATGCCACTGAAATCCATCCTTACATCCTCTCTGTTTCTGTGAATGCTGAAGGATGTCTACGGAGATGAGACTTCGTGGTGGCTCAGGGCTCCTTCTATCCCACTGTTACCTCGCTTTAATTAGTTATGTCTGAAATTGCAGTTTCCAAGTAAGGACAGCCTCTGGGGTCCTGGGGTTAGGATTCTTGGCATACTTTTTTTTTTTCTTTCAGAGGATATAATTGAACCCACAGCATAAGCCTGCCTCTTTAACTATTTTAACACCTCCCCCTCTCAATCAGGGTGGGCTAGAGTTTGTTCTTTGTTTTTGATTTTGCTTCAAATTTTCTGCGAGCGATCTAGGCAATTTTATTTTTTTCAGACTTCTTTAGTAGGTCCATGGTCCTCAAAGTGAGCTACACTTGAGAGTGACTTAGGGTCCTTATAAGAAAAATCTCAGCGCTCAGGTCTGAGAGAATGGGATCCGGATAGCAATGTGTTTAGACAGTGCTTCGGGGTCTGGGGAAACAGCTCAGTTGGCCAAGTGCTTGTTGCACAGGTGTAAGAAGCTGAGATCATTTCCCGGAACCAGCCTGAAAAGTGTGGGCACTCACTCGTAATGCTAGCATTGAAAGGTGGAGACAGGGGGATCCTTTGGTGGCGGGCCAGCCTAGTTGGTAAGTTTCAGGCCAATGAGAGACCCTCTCTTATCAAACAATGTGAGTGTCTGCTGAGCAATGAATTGCATCTGAGGTTGTCCTGTGTTCTCCACATACACATGCACACATGAAGATGAACCCCTCCCCACCCCCAAGCACACACATAGGTACTGTGTGTGACTCTGACATATAGCAAGACTGAGTGCTCAGGCGTAGTCTATGCCCCCAAGGTGTCTGGTCTCCAAGTGCTTCACTTTGGATGGTATAAAGACCCAGCTTCTTCGGTGTTTTGCAATCCAGCCAACTTTGGCCCATCTTCACCTCTCAGAACCAAGGGGCCAGGCTTTCCTTCATCTGTGTTCATTCCCTTCACCAAGCCTCCCCCTGAGACGGACAGGCAGTGCTGTTGGGGAAATCTAGACAGTCTTGCCTTGCAAAATAGTGTCGCAAGCTTTTCTACAGACACTTCAGATTCGTCTCTCTGTTATTAAGAGTCCGTGGTTTCTGTAGTTAATCCAGTGGAAGGAAAGAGGGGCCTGATTCCCTGGTCCTTAAGTCATATGGGAGCCATTGTCAACCATCTCAGGAGGTCAGGATGCACACGAGTGAAGCTTCAGGAGGCCGGTGAGCAACAGGAGGTCTACACAGTGACTGATGTTTGTAGAGCTGCAATTCCCGATATGTCAGCTTGGCTGGATTCTAATGATTTTCTTTCATTTTAAAATCTTAATTCTCCCCCAGTGTGTGTGTGCGTGTGTGTGTGTGTGTGTGTGTGTGTGTGTGTGTATGTGTGTGCACTCGCGTGTGTGTTTGGGTAGATGTAGTGTTTGGCTATCTTTCTCTGTCGGTCTGTTCCTCGTTTATTTTTGAGACAGGATCTCCCCCTGAACCACAAGCTCATTTATTTGACTAAATTAGATAGCCAGTGGTAAGGGCTCATCCCTGTCTCTGCTGAGTTGTGTTTTTCTTCCCACAACATTGTTCCCAGAAATAACAACTCTGAGACCCAAAATATATTTACAAACACCTTGGCCATAAGCTTCGGTTGGTTCCCCAATCACATCATAAGTTAATATCCCGTTTATTCTAATCTAAGTTCTGCCATGAGGCTTGTTACCTTCACTTAGCTCCCATGCTTCTGTCCTCCTCCATGGTCCCACGTGACTCTCCCCACATTACTCTATCCCAGAATCCTTCCTGCCTATTGGATGTCTCACCTTCTAGTCTACTACCCTTTCCTATAGGCCATAGTTGTTTTTTTTTTTTAATTGACAGGTGATGTAGCCATACAGTACACAAGAGATTTTTTTCTACATGTCTTACCTCATCAGCACTGGACTTCCAGATATGCATGGCTGCACACAGCTTTAAATGTGGGTTCTAAACTCAGGTCCTCTTGGCAAACACTTAACCAGCTGTTCCTGTTTGATTTTAATCAAACCTGTGTTCATTTATGAGGTACAGAGTGAGGTTTCAGTGTATACAGTGTACAGTGATCAAATCAGAGTAATTCATCTTCAAACTTCAAGCTCCTGCTCCCTTGACTCTCCACCGTGACAGACTGTAACCTGGAACTGGGGCACCATGAACCCTTTCTCCTCTCACTTTCGTTGGGGTGTTTTTGTCAAAATGGAGCCATCTCCTCTGCATCCCTACATTGTGCTGTTTAGTGTTTCTAGTCAGACTTCCTCGTCAATGTTTCACTATTACTAAGTCAAGGACAACTTTCTCTAAATCCATTGAACAGATCAAGATTCATCTGGTGGGAACCAGTTTACATCTATTGCTAAGGTTCCTGGGCCTTAGGGAAACTCTGTCCAAGATCCAGTGTGTACTGAGGTTTCTTCTCTAGGGAGGTCAGATCCACTGGATGATAGATTCTGGTAGTGTCAGAACCATGAAGGGGCTGCAGAGGTGACTCAATGGTTAAAACTACTTGTTGCCCTTGCAAAGGACCCAGGTTGGGATCCTAACCCCCATAGGATGTCTCACAAATGCCTGTGGCTCCAGTTCCGAGGGAATCTTCTGCCCTCTTTCTAGTCTCTTCAGGAAGTTCATGCATGGGAAGCACAGACATACATAATAGTGAAGCACTCATGCGCAGAAAATAAAAATACGTTTTAAATAATAAAAATAAAAGCTTTACTTTCACAGAAAAGCCCTCAAAGAAGTTCATGTGTCCATCACCCACCGCTATGGGATGGCCCAGAGATGAGACTTCAGTTGGTAGAGACATACCAGGATCCATACCGGAAGGGAGGCGGGTGGCTCTTTTTTCTGCACCTGAGATGGGGCTCTTTGTCAAGGGGTCCAGAGAGCCCTGGCATTGTCTCTAACGAGCTCATGTCCCCTTTTCTCCAAGCTTGCCACATTCTGGAATGCTGTGATGGGCTAGCCCAGGATGTCATTGGCTCCATCGGACAAGCCTTTGAACTCCGGTTCAAACAGTATTTGCAGTGCCCTTCCAAGGTTCCTGCCCTCCAGGACCGGTGAGTAGCAGGGCCTGTCTTTCTCCGGGACATATCTAGGGTCTGTAAACTTTCCTTTAAAGCCAGCTCCCAGCACCACACTCTGGGCAGACCCAAATCTTTACTGCGTTTCCCAGGCTCACAGATACCTGGCTGGTGCTCAGTAGAAACACAGGAAGCCGACAGATGGAAGCTCACATATGGCTCAGGATGGGCAGGAAACGTTTTCTTGAAGCTATAGAGACAGTAACAAAGTTACCAAAAAAGTCACTGTAATAGTTTTTGTCACGCTGTGTCTTCACCAGTCCTTTGATCCTTCCACAGGTCCCCTTCCTGGGTCTGTGCCCCATGTTTTGGTTGTCACAGTTAGCCAAATGCTGACAGTATCCTTTTGCTTTGTTGCCTTCCATGGTCTAATTTGCTTTGGAGATGGTCATCAGCCATGTGTCTCTGTGCAAGATCCTTCAACTGTCCGAGTCACCTTGGCTTCATCTGGAAAACAGGGATAAGAATCGCTTGGTAGTTGTCTTACTATTAAATGAGATAGCAATAATCAATAAATACAGAGAGAGTCTTCTGTTGGGATGTAAGAATATTCCATGATGTAGAAAGTTGCAAAGTACCATGGGGCATATGGGACATTCAGTGGTCTTCTTGAACTTGAACTTGGGTCTATTCTGCCCTTGATGAACTTCCATAATGAAAAGCTATTAAAACCTGGGAGATATCTCAGACGGTTAAGTGCTTGACCTGTGGGCACAGGGCCTAAGTTTTAGCTCTAGAACCTATGTCAAACAAACAAACAAACAAACAAAACCAGGTACAATGGTGTGCACTTGTAATCCCAGCACTGGAGAGGGAGAAGCAGGTGGATCCCTGAGGTCCTCTGGTTATCCAGTTTCATCTCCTCGGTGAGTTCAAGGCCAGTGAGAGACCCTTTCTCAAACACAAGGTAGATAGCCCTCGAGGTTGATATGTACACCTATGTACATGCACCCACATATAAATAAATGTGTACATACATAGGAAAACCTTTCTAACAGTATGTTCACTGTAAACAAGCATCATTTCTCTTAGGTTTACTTCTTACTCTCTCCAAACTCACAAGCCACCATCTGAGGCATCATTGTGGAGCCAGTGTCTAATCTACTCCTATCATGAAGGAATCTCTCAGCTCCTTTGGCTTCTTTGCCTTTCTGGAAAGACCCTTAGTTCTGAATCCTCATCCGTTTGTCAGGATGCCTGTAAGGACCCACTTTGCCCAAGCTGATGCGTTCAGCAGGATGAGGCTGGAGGAGGAAGGAAGGAAGTGGCCACAGCCCTGACATCTCTGAGCCCAGAATGAGCCTTTATTTTGAATGTGATTGGAGTAGTTTGTTTACAGAATCCATCCAGGGCCCATGCATCACAGCTTCCATTCTCAGAATTTATAAAGATATGAGAAGACTGAGTTGCAAAAGGGAATGGATCATTTGTGTTTTGAAATCGCACTGCCCTGGTTAGCCATAAATGTCAGCAGACACAGCCCAGGGTCGCCCGGCAGAAGGAGTCTCATTTGAGGGTTTACCTAGATCAGATTGGCTATGGATCTGCCTGTCGGGGAGTGCCTTGCTTATTGATGCAGTGGGTCAGCCCACTGTGGGCAGCACCATTCCCTGGGCAGGTGGTCCTGGGCTATACAAGAAATCTAGCTAAATATGCGCCACTGAGAATCATTCCACCATGGTTTCTCTTCAAGTTTCTCTTTGATTTCCCTCAGTGATAGACAGTAAACTTGTTTTTGTTTTGTTTTGTTTTGTTTTTTTGGTTTAAGATTTATTTATTTATTATTGTAAATACACTATAGCTGTCTTCAGACACTCCAGAAGAGGGAGTCAGATCTCATTACGGATGGTCGTGAGCCACCATGTGGTTGCTGGGATTTGAACTCAGGATCTTCAGAAGAGCAGTCAGTACTCTTAACTGCTGAGCCATCTCTCCAGCCTGATAGTGAACTTGTTAACTGAAATACACCATTTGTGAGCATTTGAACTGTTTCCTTCTTTTGGCTCGTATGAACAGAGCTACTGTGAAGTTGTAGTCAGTCTTTGGGATAGCCATCTTTCAATATTCCTGTGTGTTTGCGTTAGAGTAGAATTATTAAGCTAATGGCCCTGCTGTTTCCCATTTGGGAAACTGTCTTGTTGCTTTCTCCTGTTCCCCCCCCCCCCAATATTAAGAAACAATATTAGTCAGGGTTCTCTAGAGAAATAAATCTTATATAATGAGTGATTTATACTAACAGAAGGTCCAAGAATCCAGTAGTTGTTCAGTCCTTGAGGCTGGATGTCTCAGCTGGTCTTTAGTCTATGCCAGAACCCCAAAGAAGTAGACTCTAATGCCAGGTAAAGATGGGCTTGCTAATGAGAGTGAAAGCAAACAGGCAAAGAGCCAGCCAGCCTTTTTCTATGTCCTTTCTATATACTGCCAGCAGAAGGTATGGCCAAGATGAAAGATGGATGTTCCCATCTCAGAGATTAGGATTAGAAGTGGGTCTTCCCACTTTAAAAGATTTAATTGAAGGAAAAAAATCCCTCACAGGTGTGCCCAGTCATTTGGGTTTTAGTTAAGTCCAGATGTGTCAAGTTGACAACCAAGATTAGCCATCCCAGAGACTCTGGAAAAAAAAATCACCTTAAGGCAAGAGGGGTCCATTTTGGATCGCATTTTGGAAGCCTTGTTCATTATGACAAGGAAGTCAAGGCTGAGGGAATGTGAGGTGCTTGTCACATTGCGTCTGTAGTGGGAAGCAGGGAGCAATGGATGCTCAGCTGACTTCTCCCTAGTTGCCCTGTCCAGAGATCCAAGCCCATGGAACATGGCCACCCATTATTAGGGTGGGTTTTCCATCTCAGTTAACCAGAGCAAGATAATCCCTCACAGGCATGGCCCCGAGGCTAACCTAATTTAGAGAACTGCTCATGGTTGTGCCCTAGAGTGGTTCTTTGGTGATCCTAGACCTTATTATGCTGGCACATGCTGGCATTCTCAGTGGCCCTACAGGTCTCCCAGGCTCCATTCAAACCCGTCCAGCTGAACTGAACTATTTAAAATCTTGTCCTTCTTCTACCTCCCAAACCTGCTACTTGCTTAAGTGAATTGTTAAAGTTTTCTTCTCATGTTTGCAGCAATAGTAGAATTTTCAATTCTAGAATTTACTTTTGAAAAATTTCTTTATACATACTAGCAAGCCACATTTCCTGAGACACATTTTTCATATTTAGTGTCTTGCATATAATTTCTTTTGTTTGGCTGAACAGTTTTAGAGTCTTTGTTTATTTTTCCTTAAGTCTGAGATTTCTTTGTCACAGTTTCCATTGACTTATTTTTCCTGTCTAGGTGCTATCCTTTCTTATTTCTTTATACAGCTTACAATTTTTTTTGCTGACATTAAAAATGTAAATAATAGAAAGTGGCCAGACTGAAACTCGTATTTCTTCTATTTCTGGGATGTATATTGTTAATGTTTGCAGTTGTTTTAGTGACTTTACTGAAATAATTCTATAAGCTCTACAACCTACACATGTCATTATGTCCGCTGATGGCACTGCTACATCTCTCACTAATGACTGAAGAGGTTTCCTTAAATGCTGAACAGCTCATGTTGTCTTTACTACAGGGCTACATGTGTGTGCATGTACATATGAACATTTGTATGTGCATGTATGTACACATATCACATGCAGATATGGTATTGTGCATATGTATTTGTATTTATATGAGTGTGCATGTTTGTATTTATGTTGGTGTGTGTTGTATGTATACATTTGTATGTATATGCATATGTGTGTATATGTATACATGTACATTCGTGTTTGTGTGTTATATGTATTTGTATGTAAATTGATTTTTTTTTACAGCTTTCACTTTCTACTTGTGAGATGTTTAATGTTAGGCTAGAATCGAGAATTCAGATCCACGTTACACACTGTGGGTATGAACAAATGCTGATCCTGCAAATGAATGTAGCATTTAGATAAACATGCTGGAGTTTGTTAATGTCTCTGCTTCTCGCTTTAGGATTTGTGATAGTCATTAGTTGTGGTTATTTGTTTGAGACTCCCCCCCCCCAATTCCATTCACTCCACATTCTTTGTCACTTTCTTCCACTAATAAAAATTGTTTGACCCAAATGTTATTCCCAGCCTCAAGCGGGCCCCATGATAAACACTTGCCTCTGAATGTTTCTGACGGATGCCCCCAGGCAGGCTCTGCATCAGGTTAAATAAAGACAGCTTTGGCAAACACAAGCAGATGATAAGTGCTTAAGGAGATGGGGATGCTAATTACTCTAATTTGGTCACTGTGTGCTGTAGAAATGTATCAAGTTAGCACACAGCACCCCATAATAAATGTGCAAAATTACTACGTGATAATTAAAAGTAAATTTTTTTTTTTAAAAGACAGCTTGGGGAATTGGGTTCTCAAAGGATCACTCAGACAGGGAAAATGATGATAAATTTTTGGGACTGGCTGTTGAAAGAGCCTCAAAAATGCCCTGTCCCATCTGTGGCTACACTGGTTGGCATTGATGGATGACTGTTAGCTTACAAAGGCTACCACAGGGATGCAAGTAGGGCTATTTAAGATGCCACAACAATACTGATCTTATAGCTTGTATCATTGTTTTAAAACGCTTAGTTTTAAATTGTGTGTGTGTGATATGTTTTTCTTGATTTCTTTTCTGTTGCTGTGATGAAATACCCTAACAAAACCAATGTAAGGAAGAAAGGTGTATTCTGTCACAGCTCAAGGGACAGCTCAGCAAGGCAGGGGGTTGAGGCAGCAGGTCACATAGTTCTGCAGTAAGAAGAACAAACTACAGATGCCAGTGCTTAGGTTGTGTTCTCCATCTTACGCAGTCTAAGACCACTCTGCCCAGGGAATGGTTCTGCCCACAGTGGGCAGGTATTCAGACCTTAAACTGCAATCGTGATTAATGCTCCATGCAAATTCTCAAGGGCTGAGGCAATCAAGTTGACAGTTAACACTAATCATCTCTCTGTCTCTGTCTCCCAGTCTCTTTCTTTGTCTCTCTCTGTCTCCCTGTCTCTGTCTCTCAGTCTCTCTCTATCTCTTTGTGTGTGTGTGTGTGTGTATGCACTCATGAACACGGGAAGAGTTCAGGTGTCATCTTCTCTCACTCTCTACTTTAGCCCCCTGACGCAGAGCCTCTCTCTGTCTTTCAGCTAGGCAAGGGGAGGAAAGCTCCAGCATCCTTCTGTCTCTCACCTGCTTTCCTCAGGTGTCGGTGCTCCAGGTGCTCAGGATCCAAACTCATGTCCTCATCCTCCCGTAGTAAGCACATTAAAAACAAAACAAAACAAAACAAAACCAAACAAAACCAAACACTGGGCCGCTGCAAGCTTCTGTTAATTCCAGAGTTCTGAAAAAGTTGAGTTACACCGACCAAAATCTCTGGGCAGTTTTATCACTAATTACATGGGAAGTGATTTCAGAGGACCATATTTTGCCCTTTTTTTTTTTTAAAGATTTATTTATTTATTATATGTAAGTACACTGTAGCTGTCTTCAGACACTCCAGAAGAGGGCATCAGATTTCGTTACAGATGATTGTGAGCCACCATGTGGTTGCTGGGATTTGAACTCGGTACCTTTGGAAGAGCAGTCGGCGCTTTTTTTTTTTTGAGGTGAATCTTCATTTTTGCATGAATTCATTTAACTTATGTTTCATGACCTGCTGAAATGCATACATGCCCATGTAGGCTCTGGTGCTCTGTAGGTATAAATTATTGATTTTTCAATTAAAAGGGGTTATTTCTGATATGGGTGGCATATTCTGACGAGTAGATCTTGGAATAAGACAGATTTATTTATAAGACAAAACACTTACCTCGTTTCCACACATTCCCAAGAGATAAATGGCGGTGGGTGGGGCAGTGATCAACTTCTTTCTTGGTAACAGGTATAGTATTCGTCCATTTCTCAGTATTAAAGCGAGAGCTTGGGATTCAATTCTGTTGGTAAGTGCTCCCCTAAAAGGCTCTGGGTTCCAGCCCCAGCACCATATAAACTGGGTGTGGTTTCCTATGCTTATAATTCAGGCTCTTGGAAATTGGAAACTAAAGGACCCAAAGTTCAAGGTCATCCATGGCTATATAGGACACTCAAGAAAAGCCTGGGGCACACAAAACTCTGTTTTAATATACAGACATGGATATGGATACAGATATATGGAAATATTCTATATTCTATATTTCCATATATTTGGGCCAGACTGGCTTTATGAAAAAAGGAGGTTTATGTAGCTCCTTCCTTTAGAGGCCAAGTATGTGATGCTGGCATAAGCTCTGCCGCACTGTGGGTCCCTTGGATGCATTTCATCATGGCACAAGTGTTACAGAAGATAATGCAGTGAGGGGCACTGGGCCCATTCCAAGGTGTGCCCCTGAGCACTGATGCCATGCAACAGATCTGGTGTAAAGGGGGCTCACTGGGGGAGGGGAGAGCAGTGAGGACCTTGGAGAGGGTAGAGGCAGACTAGGGGACAGAGAGACAGGAGCCATGAGGGCAGAGAAGGGGGAAAGGCACAGAAAAGCACAGAAAGGTGTGTGGGGGGAGAGAAAATGAGGGAGAGAGAAGGAGAGAGAGGGAGAGGAAGAGAAAAGGAGAGGGGGAGAGAGGGAGAGCACACACTGGGTGGCAGGCAGTCCTTTTATGGACAGCCCACCCCTGGCAGAGGTGATAGGTGATGATATAAGCTGTTGCTAGGTTTCTGGGAGGAGCCTAGTGGAATCACCTTTAAGCTAACATTCCTCCCCTTTGGTTTAATTAAAAGTGGGGAACTAGGAAGGGATGATGGTGGGGCAGGAGTGAGGGTGCTGTGTTCCTTAGACTGCTTCCTGCTGACTGGCCGTCAATCCATTTTGGGGGGATGCAAGAAAATTGAGATGCTGGCCAAGTCCTGGGAGAGCTGGTTGTTTCATTCTTGTCCAGGATCTGTGAGAATATCTGTGACTAGGAAAGTGCAGGCCAGTTGAAGCATCTGTAAGGACAGACCAGAGCACCTGTGGGTAGCTGCTCTGGAGCCTTCCTGGATGCAGACCTCAAGGAAACACCTGGACTTGGCAGGATACTGGGCCATATATATGTATATATGAGATATGAATATATGAGATATGAATATATGGTATATGGTATATGGTATATAATATATGGTATAGGATATATGGTATAGAATATATGGTATATGATATATATGTGTGTGTGTACATATATATATATGATATATATAAGGTATATAATTTATAAGGTATATTATTTGAAACTTTTAGGCCCATGGTAGCTGGGGGGATGGAGGAGGAGTCCCACCCCCTGGAATAGGCAACAGGTGGGAAACGTAGGCTGTTGATTGGCAGGGTACTTACCTGGAGTTCATTTGACCTGTGAGGTGTGGATCCAAGTGAATTCTCTGAACCTTATGAGAATTTTTCTAAGTTTACAAAAAGAGATACATTTTAGACATGTTAGCATTATTATTGTAATCTATAGTGAAACCCACATTGTAAAAAGGCAGTAGACTCACACCTCTGTGTCACAGCGAGGCTTGGGAAACAGCTGCTTTTGTTAAAAGCATGAACATTCTTTAAGGTGAGGCCAGGGAAGACAGGAACCTTCTGTGGAGCAGAAAAAGGGCAAGCGCTCATCTGATCTTGGTTTGCAGTATGTAGAAACCATGAAAGAGGGGCATCTTCCCTCTCTCCAGAAGACCAGTTGTGTATAGATTTAGCACCATGAGAAACAGTTTTAAGTCTATGCTTAAAAGACAACCAAAGGAAACTTAAAATCTTGAACTGGCAACTATGATAGTGGATTGTATAGTGGAAGGTGTTACCAGAGTTAGATTAATAGTTTATCAGAATTCCATTGATTAACCTTAGAACTCTGATCTTTCGATGTTCTAATACAGCCATACCATAGAGAGGGGGAGAAATCTGAAGGAGTTTTCTTTTCTTTTTTTTTTTTAAGATAGATTTATTTATTTATCTATTTAATGTATGTGAGTACACTGTAGCTGTCTTCAGACACACCAGAAGAGGGCATCAGATCCCATTACAGATGGTTGTGAGCCACCATGTGGTTGCTGGGAATTGAACTCAGGACCTCTAGAAGAGCAGTCTGTGCTCTTAACCTCTGAGCCATCTCTCTGGTCCCACTGAAGCATGTTTCATTCCTTTTATGTGCCTTAAGTCACTTTTTAATCACCATTTAAGTTTTCACCTGCATTCACCTACCTCAAGACACCTTCTTAGACCCTAAAGTACTTTCTCAGATCCTCATAAGGTAAGCTTCTGTATCCCCAGACCTTACATAAACCTGACACCTTTTTTCTATCCAATTATTTACCATGAATGAGACACAGATGGTTGACCATTGGGAGCAGTCACTGTAAAGTCAATTCATTTAAATGAAGGAAGAGTAAAAAGTTACACCTGAGAACCTGTTTATCTTTAAACATGAAGCCTGCGATCGAGGCAACCCTGTTTTCCCCTTTGATCAATATGGATTATCTTGGGGTAAGGAGCTGGTTGCCTGTTGTTCTCTAGCTGTCAGAGGGTTAGCTTAGCCATCATTGTGCTCAGGGACATGAGAAGGATACATTATAATCTAAATGGCCCATATATTAGTTAAGATGACAGAGACTAGTCCATAGTCCACTACCTAGACAGTTGTCCCAGGCTCCTGTGGCCTCCACAGCACTATGGGCAGAGGCAGTCTTTGGCCATCAGACCCAGAAGATGAGAGGCTTTTTATGTGGAGGAGGAACATGGGATAGATAGACCTTGCCTTGTCTTAGGCAACATGGGACAGTTAACTCCCTGGGTGTCCTCTCTTTGTCCACAGGTCAGGCCCTAGCCTTTGGAGAGGCAATGGGGCAGTCATGCCCAGTGGTTATCAAGCCACCATCCAGGTGCAGTCCTTTGTTGTCATGACTATATCTTCTTGGAGACCTCATTTGTGGCTGAGAGACTCCGTGTCTTAAAAGTCCCACCACCTTTTAACCTCTATTAAATCCACCATTTTGGGGACCAAGCCTCCAACACCTGATCATGTGTACTGGAGGCCACACTTAAGCCACATCCAGTGATTTGTCTCTATAGGTGGCACTGATTTTTAGATTCACTGGATCTGCTCCAGTGATCAATTTTGGGTGAATGTCCCTGAAAATCTTTTAACAGAATGCAGAGTCTGGATGAGCCATGGACTGAAGAAGAGGGAGATGGCCTCGATCACCCGTACTACAACAGCGTTCCCACCAAGATACCTCCCCCAGGGGGGTTTCTGGATGCTCGATTGAAAGCCAGACCCCACGCTCCTGAGGCAGCCCAGGTAAGTTTGGAGTTCTCTGCCTGGGAGGAGGCTGGCCTTCTTTTGCAATCATCTTCTTCAGTGTTCTTTCTGGCTGATAGCCCACGTGGCTTTGGACACTATCGCTCAAAGAGGAAGGCTCTTTTCCACCAATTTCACAGGGTGATGTCACAGCGTCTTCTCTGCAACATGAATAAAGACACCGTAAACCTTAGCACCAATCCCAGTATGCTGAGCGCTTACTGAGGGGATGGCAGGATTTGGGCTTTTAAAAGGTTCACGACACTGTGGCTTCCCTGAAAAGAGTCGACCCATCCCCTGAAAGTAAAACAATTTTATCCAATTTCTTTTCTATCTTGTTTATCCCTCGAAATGATGTAGTTTCTATGATAAATATGATAAATACCATCGCACTAACCAACTGAGGGGATAGGGTGCTTATGGTAGTGTGCTGTACCAGGTTACAGTCCATCACTGTGGGGAAGTTGTTACAGGGCAGGAGTGTGAATCGACAAGTCACATCACCACCATGGTCAAGAGCAGAGGGGTGTGTGTGTGTGTGTGTGTGTGTGTGTGTGTGTGTGTGTGTGTGAATGCTCCCATCCTCCTCTGTGCACACTCCCATGCCCCTCTGTGCTTGGCTCCCATGCCCCTCTGTGCTAGGCTCCCATGGTCCTCTGTGCTCGGCTCCCATGATCCCATGTGCTCAGCTCCCATGATCCTTTGTGCTCAGGTCACACCCCCCCCCTTTTATTCAGTTCAGCTCCACCTGCTCAGGGATCAGTGCAGGTACAATGGGCTGGGTCTTTCCACATCAACTTACTTAAAAGGCAAGATCCCCCACTGATATTTCCACAGACCAACTGAATGTAGACAGTCTCCCATTAAGACTCTCTTCCCAGATTCATCTCTTCTAGGTTGGGTCAAGCTGTCAATTAAAACAAACCATCAGACCCTCCAACTCAAACAACTTTTTACTCAAAAATGCTTTCTAAAACAATTACATCTCCATCCTTCATAGAAGCGTCAAAGACTTTTTTTCTTTCTCTCGTGTCCCGTCCAGCGGGACCTAGTTATTCGGTGGGTTGAGGGGGACCGAAGCCTGAAAGAGAAATGGGCAGGGAAAGAGAAGGGAGACCAAGCATGAGGAGATTTTTGTGAAGGTCTGATTTTAATGAGGCTGAAAGCGCAGTTATATACACAAAACAGTAAAAAAAAAAAAAAAGTGGGAAAAGGGGGACTGAGGAGGGAGAACAAAAACTTCAAAGAGAAGGACATATGGGAGGATGTGGATGGCAGGCTTGAGACATCTTGTGATTTATTTCAGAGTCCTGGTGCCTGCTTATCTCGGAATGTTGGCTCTTCTTTAACAGCCCTAGGTGTCAGTTCAGGGCAAAGGCCATCTGGTTCCAAGGAGCAGCCTTGTGTGAAAGAGGGGGTGACTCAGCTCCCAACAAATGGT
>LR750724.1:257953-315895 GCA_902729485.2 Mus minutoides | reverse complement strand
CTGTAATGCTGAGTCAGGTGAGAAACTGTAATGCTGAGTCAGGTGAGAAGCTGTAATGCTGAGTCAGGTGAGAAGAAGCTGTAATGCTGAGTCAGGTGAGAAGCTGTAATGCTGATTCAGGTGAGAAGAAGCTGTAATGCTGAGTCAGGTGAGAAGCTGTAATGCTGAGTCAGGTGAGAAACTGTAATGCTGAGCCAGGTGAGAAACTGTAATGCTGAGTCAGGTGAGAAGCTGTAATGCTGAGTCAGGTGAGAAGCTGTAATGCTGAGTCAGGTGAGCAGCTGTGTGATTAATTTCATGTTCTTGGAAGAAGTCGGGGAGAATGAACGGAGCTTTTTAAGAACTTGGCGGAGGATGTGTTTGAGACTTTACTCTGATTCACATTTCAGCAAATCTAGAGGGTAGGCTGCACGGTGTGAAAAGTGGGACAAATCCAGACTGGTAAACATTATTTGTCACCCCATTCAAATGTGTTTCTTTGGGTCAAAATGAGCTTTGGTTGCTGCTACCACTTGTTTGACTTTGCGACTGTTGTTTGTGACTTGTGACATATTTGTCTACCCACATAAACACAGACACAGGAGCAGGTATCACTGGAGATCAATTAGAAATATATTCTATCTTTTTAATGGCGTCTCAATATAAATATAGTAAAGTTACACATGTTTGTGATTTATTCATAGAGTAAATATTCATGATGAAAAATAGGAATGAGAATAAGTTTCCCTAAGCTAAAGATTGCCAGGTCAATATTTGGCTGTGCTTCCTTCAAAACTTCTTTGGTTCATTTGGCCATCAGAAAATGCTCTTACATGTAGGGGGCACTTGGGACTGGTTGTGTGGGAAAGGAGTGATATAAGAATACAAAAGCCACAAGGATTGTTGTGAATCTTAACTGGCATCTATACTGACAATAAGCAAACTTCCTGGGCCTTGGTTTTCTTACTTGTAAAACAGATAAGAATCTTCACTTTCCAGAGGTTTGTGCAGCTCTGGCTGAAAACTGTAAACCTCCAGAGACTCGGCGTGATCTCTGGAGCAAGACAGTTTCCCCAAAGGCATCCACAGCTCTCACCCAGGCTGTGTGTTCTCCTTCCTCCTTTCTTCTGCAGAACACTGTTGGGCCAGTGTATGTGTGAAGAGAAGAGGTGGTCATGAGAATAAGTGGGTCCTTGGGACAAGCGGGAGTCCCACAAGAAGGTGTTTCTTTAGTGGAACAATATAACCAGTGCTGGATTTGAACTCTTGACCAGGAGGCCTGTGATAGTCCATATTGTGGAAGAAGGGCTGATATTACTTTTTCAGTCTTATACCTTTTTGTAGTCTTGGACAAAGGTATGATCCCAAAGAGTTTTATGACAGATCATAAAATTAAAAAACAATGCTGGACCCATAAATTAGGTGACTACAAAAGTTAGCTTTATATTCCCCAGAATGTCCAACGTTTCTGTTAATATCAAAAGCTACACACTTCTTATGTAAAACCAAACGATTCTATGCTTGGCATTTATAATCTCCTTCCAAGATTTTCAAAAACAAAATTTCAGTTCTTTTTTTTTTCTACTATATACTTGTTTTCTAACATTTATTTAGGTTTTATGTAAAAGTTTCTTGTATTAATTTTTTCATAAATTTTTTATCATATTCTTTTTCCTCCCCCAACTCCTTTCAGATCCTCCATAACTTCCTACCCAGCTGTACTGGCTAGGTTTCTATCAACTTGACACAGCTGGAATTATCACAGAAAAAGGAGTTTCAGTTGGGGAAATGCCTCCATGAGATCTAGCTGTGAGGCATTTTCTCAATTAGTGATCAAGGGCCCCTTGTGGGTGGGACCATCTCTGGGCTGGCAGTCTTGGGTTCTATAAGAGAGCAGGCTGAGCAAGCCAAGGGAAGCAAGCCAGTAAAGAACNCTGTAATGCTGAGTCAGGTGAGAAGCTGTAATGCTGATTCAGGTGAGAAGAAGCTGTAATGCTGAGTCAGGTGAGAAGCTGTAATGCTGAGTCAGGTGAGAAACTGTAATGCTGAGTCAGGTGAGAAGCTGTAATGCTGAGTCAGGTGAGAAGCTGTAATGCTGAGTCAGGTGAGAAGCTGTAATGCTGAGTCAGGTGAGAAGCTGTAATGCTGAGTCAGGTGAGAAGAAGCTGTAATGCTGAGTCAGGTGAGCAGCTGTGTGATTAATTTCATGTTCTTGGAAGAAGTCGGGGAGAATGAGCGGAGCTTTTTAAGAACTTGGCGGAGGATGTGTTTGAGACTTTACTCTGATTCACATTTCAGCAAATCTAGAGGGTAGGCTGCACGATGTGAAAAGTGGGACAAATCCAGACTGGTAAACATTATTTGTCACCCCATTCAAATGTGTTTCTTTGGGTCAAAATGAGCTTTGGTTGCTGCTACCACTTGTTTGACTTTGCTACTGTTGTTTGTGACTTGTGACATATTTGTCTACCCACATAAACACAGACACAGGAGCAGGTATCACTGGAGATCAATTAGAAATATATTCTATCTTTTTAATGGCGTCTCAATATAAATATAGTAAAGTTACACATGTTTGTGTATTATTCATAGAGTAAATATTCATGATGAAAAATAGGAATGAGAATAAGTTTCCCTAAGCTAAAGATTGCCAGGTCAATATTTGGCTGTGCTTCCTTCAAAACTTCTTTGGTTCATTTGGCCATCAGAAAATGCTCTTACATGTAGGGGCACTTGAGACTGGTTGTGTGGGGAAGGAGTGATATAAGAATACAAAAGCCACAAGGCTTGTTGTGAATCTTAACTGGCATCTATACTGACAATAAGCAAACTTCCTGGGCCTTGGTTTTCTTACTTGTAAAACAGATAAGAATCTTCACTTTCCAGAGGTTTGTGCAGCTCTGGCTGAAAACTGTAAACCTCCAGAGACTCGGCGTGATCTCTGGAGCAAGACAGTTTCCCCAAAGGCATCCACAGCTCTCACCCAGGCTGTGTGTTCTCCTTCCTCTTTTCTTCTGCAGAAAACTGTTGGACCAGTGTATGTGTGAAGAGAAGAGGTGGTCATGAGAATAAGTGGGTCCTTGGGACAAGTGGGAGTCCCACAAGAAGGTGTTTCTTTAGTGGACCGATATAACCAGTGCTGGATTTGAACTCTTGACCAGGAGGCCTGTGATAGTCCATATTGTGGAAGAAGTGCTGATGTTACTTTTTCATTCTTATACCTTTTGTAGTCTTGGTCAAAGGTATGATCCCAAAGAGTTTCATGACAGATCATAAAATTTAAAAAAAAAATGCTGGACCATAAATTAGGTGACTACAAAAGTTAGCTTTATATTCCCCAGAATGTCCAACGTTTCTGTTAATATCAAAAGCTACACACTTCTTATGTAAAACCAAACAATTCTATGCTTGGCATTTATAATCTCCTTCCAAGATTTTCAAAAACGACATTTCAGTTCTTTTTTTCTTCTATATAATTGTTTTCTAACATTTATTCGGGTTTTATGCAAACATTTCTTGTATTAATTTTTTCATAAATATTTTTATCATATTCTTTTTCCTCCTCAACTCCTTTCAGATCCTCTGTAACTTCCTACCCAGCCAACTTCATATTCTTTATCTCTCTCAAAAGAAAAAAAAAACTCACAAAAAAAGAAACATAAAAAGAATACAAAACAATAAGACAAAAATACCCCAAAACAATATACACACAAAAGGCATGGAGTCACTAGAACAAATATTAATATAAAGCCAGTCTAGTTAATTGGAGAATATGAACATGTAATTAAAATTCTGAATTACAATGTGAATAGTTCTGTTTTCCGGGGAAAGGTGTTATTTTATAGGTTCCACATGTGATGGTTCCTTAACTGCCTACACTCATAGAATTTTTAAAAATCAACATGGTAGTTCTATATTCCCGCTATATAATCTATCACGATGTTGTGATAATGAGTCCAGATAGCCTAATATCAGGATATGAGTTAATTCTTATAAAAATTTTAGTACAAGCTCACAAGAATTTTCAGTTGTGAATGAGGAAGGGATGACAGACGGGTTTGCTTGAGTAACTAGGGTCATGGCATTTGCTGCCTTCCAGCTTGGAGCTACGGGGCTCCTTCCTTACTATAGTTTGCTCTTAGATTTGGATGTCAGACTGCTCAGGATTCACAGGTTGTCCTTGCCCCAGTGAATGACACATAGCTATGTACATGTGGGCAGAAGTAATTGGACTCAGTGGGTCAAAATAATAATAATAATAATAATAATAATAATAATAATGATTTTAAGAAGAAGATATGAAGTTGGGAGGGAGAGTGTATGGGTAGGAGTCCTGCGGAAAACTGGAGGTGAAGTGGATTCAGTCAAAATACACAGTCTACATGTATGAAGTTTTCAACAAGCAAAAATACTATTTTATAAAAGTCACATGGAAATACTATTTAGTCTTAGGGAATAATAATAAAAACAACAATAATAAAAAATGTAGTTGTCAAGTTCTTTAAAAAATAAAAAAATGATGGGTCTATTTCAAAATTTGAAACATAATACCTTTTGGAAGGAACTTGTTAATTTCTTTGCAATTTCTCATTGGCACTCAACCGCTCCTTCCATGTGTGGCATACGCTGGCAATTCCTCACCACCGTCTTAAACTGTGCACCTTTGTTGGCTTGGTACAGATCTAGATTTTAAACACTACGGAGTAAGCAAATAGCTGTTCCAGAAGCCTCCCCCTCTTTCCTCTCACTTCTATCTTTTCCTTCCTCTGCCCCCCTCCCCCTTACCTCCATTCAACTAAGCATCCTGTTAACTGTACAGGATGGTCCGTATACATATTTCACATATTTGAATCAGTAGATTGACTCTGAGCTTACATGTATTCTCTCTCTCTCTCTCTCTCTCTCTCTCTCTCTCTCTCTGTGTGTGTGTGTGTGTGTGTGTGTGTGTTTTATGGAGACAGGGTTTCCTCTGTGTAGCCCTAGCTATCTTAGAACTCACTCTGTAGATCAAGCTGACCTCAAATTCAGAAATCTGCCTGCCTCTGCCTCCCAAGTGCTGGGATTAAAGGCGTGTGCCACCATTGCCAGGCTCACCTTCTCCCTCATTCTTGACTATTTCTCAATAAAGAAACAACACAAGTTACTTTCCAGCCATACTGCATTTCCCCACACACTCAACATCTGCCCTCTCTCCAAGAATCATTTTGGATAGCTTAGAAGATTCATGGATAGTTTTGAGTCTTGTAATTGACCCTTCTTTTTTTTCCTTGAGGCTTTATTGACTTTTTAAAAACGAATCTTCTCTTTCCCTTCCCTCTCCACTGCTTCTCTCTCCATCAACCTCGGAGAGTCAGTGTTTCAGAGTAAGCATAGCATGACAGGGCCAGTGTGAGAGTGTTCCACATTGTGATAAAAGCCATACTCCCATCTCAGTTATGTGAGCTTTTACAACCATAATATTAGACAATGATATTCCTTCCAATTAAGTAAAGAGCAAGAAGTTAATTCTAAATCAAAACTAAAAATTACATTTCATCTTATATTTGTATTTAATTTCAGTGCTTCCAGGAAGCAATGTGTTCTCCACCAACAATTCAGTAATTGCTTTCAATCCATGTTCCTCCTTTAAAAGCACAATTATTCTTGATCAGATTCCTTGTCGTGGCCCACTGCCATCAAATGGTCATAATACCCAAGGTCAGCATATGAGTGAAGGAAGGGCTTTGTTCTTTTATATACAAGGGAAAATACTTCTAAGTGCTTCTAGCCTGAAAATGACAGAGAAGGGATCACAGTTATGAGTCGAAGCCTTCTGAGACTGTATTAGTTTGTCTACAACGGAAGGTATTATCAGACACAAAGGACAGACGTATGCCACTATAGTGGGCAGATTCTTGCCCTCTACCTCAAGCCCAGCCCCAAATTATCCATTATTCTTACATATACAACACATTCATATATCCCAAAGACAAGTAGAAATGTGACCAGAGTGCTCTGTAATTCTTCCTTGTTTCCATGGCCTCATTTATCTAAAGGTGCGCCATTCCTTTCTTATCTCCATTGCCGTTTCGAGAATTGATTGAACCATTTTAAATCCAGTTGTTCTTTCAGCATCAAAACTTAGCTTGCGAAATAACCACTATAATTCTGAAAGGTAAGAAATCACTAAGCATAATTTTATACATACTCTTTACCAACAGGTTCTGAAAAATAAGCATTTAACTACTGAAGCATTTGTATTTAAAAAGTTAGGTCAATTTATTACAATGAAGCCTTAATTTCCTTGTTTGGCTGATATGGGTTATTCTACTTGTTTTACAAGCTATGGGATGTGAATGGTGTGAAACTACTCACATAAACATTCAGGTTATGAAGCTGTTGAGGCCTATGAAAAACTAAGCCACAGATATATAATGGGTCTTGTACTGGCTAGTTTTGTGTCAACTTGAAACATGCTGGAGCTATCACAGAAAGAAGAGCTTCACTTGGGGAAGTGCCTCCACGAGATTCAGCTGTAAGGCATTTTCTCAATTAGTGATCAAGGGGGTAGGTCCCCTTGTGGGTGGTGCCATCTCTGGGCTGGTAGTCTTGGTTCCATAAGAGAGCAGGCTGAGCAAGGGGAAGCAAGTCATGAAGTAAGCAAGCCATGGCCTCTGCATCAGCTCCTGCTTCCTGACCTGCTTGAGTTCCAGTCCTGACATCCTTTGGAGATCAACAGCAATGTGGAAAGTGTAAGCTGAATAAACCCTTTCCTCCTCAACTGCTTCTTGGTCATGATGTTTGTGCAGGAATAGAAACCCTGACTAAGAGGTCTCAAATCCCAAATCCAACACATTGCTTCCATGGATTTGCCCAGAAACCTACTTTTAACACAACAGGGTCCTTTGAAAACAGCTCCTCCTTCAGAATTCTGGTCCAGACAACTACATTGGTTCTTACAAATTTCCAGTGACAACTGCCTATCTCCAGTAAGCCAAAGACCAGCTAGTCTGCTTCTGCCTCACTCTGTAGGAGTTGGCCACCACTCACTACTAAAATGACTTAGTAGAACAATGGGGAAGCCTCAGTGATACAGAGAAGAGGTAAAATTCTAAGAGATCCATCCAACCCTGTCTTCACATGTGTGCACCAGGAATTCCCTTCCCAGGAAAGGAGCCAAAAGATACAGAAAGTCCTTGAATAAGAATTGAGAGGAACAGCTGTCGCCAACAAATTAATTTCATTGGTTGAGTTCAACAGCAGCAGGCAGGAGGCCTAAGGTTGCTGTGTGTTGCATCAGGGACCTGCCAGGGTCATTAACATCATTAAGACAATCTGAGAAAGCCTAAGGAGAGAGGGAGAGCTAGGAATTCTGCTGAGGGAAAAAGGCAGAGAAGTGGAATTCTGATCGACAGGGCACTCCAGGAGCCTTAAACAGAGAAAGGGACTAAGAGCAGGATAGATTGCAAAACACCAGTGACTCCCGGCCTTTATGACTGTCCTGTTGCCAGATGAGTTACCAATCCAGTCCTTTTGTGTTCAAGTGTGCAGTTTCTTTTCTAGTCACCCAGTTCACTGTGAAGTTCGTGCTCCACAGCTCATGAACATTCTATGAGTCTAAGCCCTAGTGCTTTCTATACCCGGTCACCACATGCATGGGAGCACAGGAGTTCCATATTTTTCTAGATATTTTTTTATGAGAGCAATGTGGCATAATGTCAAAACACAGGACCAGAGAAGCTAAATGAGATGTAAGCACGAAAACCAAAAACTTATTTGATCTCAGAAAAAGGTTGTGTGAGGCTTCATATTCTGAATGTATGTGTCAAATGTAAATGCAATCATATTTCTGATATTTTTTCTTTTTCTTACTAGATATTTTCTTTATTTACATTTCAAATCCCCTTTACTAGTTTCCCCTCCAAAAATCCCCTATCCCCCCTCCCCCTGCTCCCCAACCCACCCACTCCCATTCCTGGTCCTGGCATTCCCCTATACTGGGGCCTAGAGCCTTCACAGGACCAATGGCCTTTCTTCCCATTGATGGCCTACTAGGCCATCCTCTGTTATAAATATAGCTAGACCCACAAGTTTCACTATATGTTTTATTTGATTGGTGGTATAGTTCCAAGGAGCTCTGAGGGTACTAGTTAATTCATATTGGTGTTCCTTCTATGGGGTTTCAGTCCCCTTCAGCTCCCTGGGTATTTCTCTGGCTTCTTCATTGGCTCCATCCAATGGATGACTGTGAGCATTCACTTCTGTATTTGCCAGGCACTAGCAGAGCTTCACAGGACACAGCTATATCAGGCTCCTATTAGCAGGCTTTTGTTGGCCTAGTGTCGGGTTTGGTGGTTGTTTATGGGGTAGATCCCCAAGTAGGGCAGTCTAATACGGTTTTAATGGGATTTTTCAGCCTGTGTGGTTTTTCAACCTGTGTGGTTTATGTATCTCACACAGCCTGTGAGAACAAGAAGGAGGACTCCAATTGGGAGTATCCTTTTCTATCTGGGCTTAAGTGTAGGCAAACTCAAATTCACTACCTTATTTCAAACTGGAGATATCTGTACAACCAAGCACATACTTATTTGTGACAGAAGACATTTCTCCAAGTCCTTGGGGTCCTTGGAAGAAATTAAGGCATCTTGTAATCCTATTGACAACCTCTCTGGGATCCAAATTACCAGGAAATTTAGCACCACTGTTGAGAATGGGGCTGGACAGCACATGTGTAGGTTTATTTACAGAATTTAACTTCTGAAAACATCCATCTTGTTATTGTTTTTCACCCTTTGGGAAGACCTCATAACCAAACTCAAAGCATTGACCTGTCCCTGTTGTTAGAATTTAATGAATCCGTTGTGATTCTTTAAAGGTGAGAACCTAAATTTTTCCTTAGCTAGCAAGACACGGAAAGTAAGTGCACCACCAGGCCTGCTGTATTCCTCAGCACAAGGGAAGGCTCCCCAATTCACAGGTAAGTAGGTAAAAGGGTAGGGGAGACATCTCCTCTACATGTCCAAAAATGTGCATTTGAGATAAATATACCCTGCTCTCATAATTCTTATATATGTTCAATGCTGAACAAGGCCAAGTGTTGCTGTGGTACCTCTACCATACATCAGGTATGCTTGGCATTATCACACCAGAAGGCAGATCTTACCATACTGAACTATTCGTTCAAGCTTTGGGGGAATATAAATGTTGGGAAGAAGAACTTAAACCCACAAAGTGTTCTGATTCTAGAACTAAAAAGTACTGTACTATCATATCGACTTTCTCATTCACAAGGCAACCTTTTGTCCTAATACTGCCCTTGGGTAATCTCACGTCTCCACTTCAGCTTCAAAATAGACTCAATACAGTTTTTTGTTTGTTTTTTTTTTTTTTCTAACGTTAGTGGCAAGAATCGTTTTTGGCCTCTGCAATATACAACCTGTAGATTCACACACCAACCTCTCATTTCTTCATAATCATGAATGTATGAAATGTATGGATATAAACGTATGAGTCATGCCACGAACCGATATCATACACCCAAATACTAAGTTAAATGAAGATCTTCATAGCTCAAGCTTGCTAAGCATGGCTTCAACCTGATTTTGATGAAATGATTCTGCCTGAAATACTGCTGGTGCAGATTTGATATTGTTGGCTTTATTACAGAGCTACTCTTGATGGTACCAAAATATATGAATGGCTATCTTACTGACTTTCTCATTCACAAGCCAACCTTGAGTCCTAATATTGCCCTTAGGTAATTTCACATATCTACTTCAGTTCCAAATTAGATCTGACAAATTGACTCAGTCCAACTAGGTTTTTACAGGCTGGAAATTACTTGCTCCCCACAAGTGTGTTGAAAATCAGCAAAGGGGCCACTGTAATACTGTCTGCCTTAGAGGGTGCCACAATTCTGTGTGCCACCCAGGTATCACTCAGAACACTTCCTTCAGCTTTCTTCACTTTCCATTCTTCAAATAATGAAGAGAGTTATTTGTATACTTCACAAAGAGGTTGAGGCGTATATTGAGTTCACTGGTGTCAACGTAGTGTGTAGAGTGAAGATCCAATAAATGTTAAGTGTTACAATGTCCTATATGTGGGCATTATCAACAACTTTTATGGACAGCTTATTCTAGCCATAGAAGAATACATTTAGTATTTATTCAGGGATCCTAAATGCAACATAAGATCTGGACATTAAGCACTTAAGAATCAGTGCATTTGTATGGCATATGTAGTTTGCATGCCATATTTCTCTTTGCCAAGTGTTTAACATTGTAACTCATTTGCTGGCTTAATCATCAAGTCAAGCTCTGACATCCATCACCATGAATAGTAAAAGCCTGTTCCAAAGGGACTAGAAGTGACTTCTGTCTGCCTGGGCCATCAATCAAGAAGTCTGACTGCGATTCAGGCCAGCATATCCAAAGAAGCCCTTTGGTTCCAAGTTCTTTTGGCTTAGGGTGGTTTTACACATTCTTTTCATTTTCTAGGCATGCTGTTTTATGGATAAATAGTCATTTCCTGTGTAAGTAGTAGCAGCTTTCCATCTCTATCCATCAGAAAAGCATATCCTAGATTGACTGGCTAGCCTAGTGACATGTGAACAGATGGTGAGGAGAGTTCCTGTATAAGGCCCTTTTCTTGGAATAAGTCAGGAGTTCCTTTAAAAAAAGATAGAACTAATCATGCAATTTTTCACCAAAGAAAGAATATTATGAGCAATTTCCCAAAGTAATTATTATAACTAAGAAGACCTTTATTTTAGTTTTTCCTTCAGTACTGAGAATCTACTGTTCTTGACGGCCAGAATGCTTTGCCACTGAAACACTGTAAACAGGTATACGCATGTCCATTCTTTAATCCTGTAATGAACAGGACATCCTGGTATATATACAGTGTCATCCTTTGTCATGGATAGAATGCACAAATATCTTCTGCATGTGGTGGTTTGACATAAAAAAAGAATTGACAAATATATCAGTTCTTATTCTATTCTTCCTCAGGGAGCTGAAGAAAATCCAGTGTCCTGAGTGGAACCTGGGTGGCACACAGAACCATGGTGTCCTTTAAGGCAAACAGTATAACATTGACCCTTTTTCTGATTTTTCAACATGCATGTGGGGAACAAATTTTCAGAAAATGAGTGCAGTTATGTTTATATTCTTTGTCATTTGGGTATTTTTCATGGAAAGAATGACTTTTGCCTGCTTTACAATAACAAGAACATGGCCAACTGAGTGATGTATGACTAGAAACATCAGTGATAAATGAAGGCAGGGGTATGTGGGTTCATATGCACACTCATCAAAGGTATCTGATTTTTGGTACGTGTCAGAAAGATCAAAGGATGCTGAGAAGATCAATGGCCACGAAAGCACTGGCTGTATGTGTTTTTATTATTTTATCATTTCTGATACTTCTATAGCATGAGGTTAAACAAAAGATGGAGGTCTCAAATTATAGGTATAACACAGGAAAGATGATGGTGCCAAACACAACCCAATTGTTCTATTGACAATTACATGTTTTCATCAGAGGCAATGCTGCACGAAGTTCACTTGGGGCACAACATTTTAGGTAGGTGAGCAAAACTAACATTATGCTAAAATAAAAACTAATCAGTGTTTCAAGAAGGCTACAAGTTATTTACATATGAGAAAACACAGAATAGTATTTCTATTTTTATGTAGAAAGCAGTATAGGAGGTTATATTGTGATTCCTTTTATAAAGCCTTAATTATGGGAAGAAAGGGGTATATACAAAGAAGCTGTCAGGACCCAAGGGGGCTCATCTGTGTTCAGTGTCACTTTGTTTAACTGAAGGATAGGGTGAAAATCGAGAGAGAGAGAGAGAGAGAGAGAGAGAGAGAGAGAGAGAGAGAGAGAGAGAGAGAGAAGGACACACACATGAAGAAGAGAGAGAGACAGAGACATGCAGAGATAGTGATAGAGATAGAGATAGGGATGGAGAGACATACATGAGAGAGACAGAGACACACAGACACAGAGAGAAAGGGAGAAGAAAACCAAATGAAGAAGAATACTTTAACCAAGGAATACTGGCAATACTTAACACCAAGACAGATCATCCTGAGGAGGGGCACAGGAATATAATCATGTTGTTTTTAAAAGAAAATCCCAATCATTCAATTTTATCAAATGAAAAGAAAGCCTCCGGCCAATTGCTGCAACCCTGTGAGCTCTCAGGAGGCGCTGTGGCCTGTGGCCCTTACTACAGGTGGGTGGTCAGGGATGCATGGCAGGGGCTATATGGGACTAGCCACTGAGGTTTAGGGCAAGTGGGAGTTTCGGAGCTAAGTGTATAAATAAGGGTGCATTTTCCAGGTGGGAGATAGTAGCACCCAGCAATTGTGCCAAAATGGCAAGCTGTAAATGAACAACTGTGTGTCTGTGTCTTTTTTCCTTGGATTTGAGGGAAGCTGAGAAGGAGGCTAGTAGCACAGCCCCCTTTTCCAGAGCAAAGACAGGTAGAGCATAAAACTACAGGCCACATTTTGGTTCCTTCCTTCCCTCCCTCCCTCCCTCCCTCCCTCCCTCCCTGCCTGCTTTCTTTCTTTCTTTCTTTCTTTCTTTCTTTCTTTCTTTCTTTCTTTCTTTCTTTCTTCCTTCCTTCCTTCCTTCCTTCCTTCCTTCCTTCCTTCCTTCCTTTCTTTCTTTCTTTCTTTCTTTCTTTCTTTCTTTCTTTCTTTCTTTCTTTCTTTCTCCTCTGTTCTAAATTTCTTTCAAGTTAGAATTTGCATTGTTTGTAACTTTGAACTGTTACTCCCACCCCAGACTTTCTGCTCGCTAATATCTGTGTGTCCTTCCTGCTATTGAAGTCTCTACACAATTGTTGTTTACTCATAGAGCCCTTCTCCAACCACAGGTTCTTTCTGCTCCTTCTGTCTCCTTATCATGCTATTCTATTTTACTTAATTCTGTAGTACTTACCATCACTTTGGTCTTCCTTGCTTATATTCTTTATTTCTTGGCTTTTATTCTTATTTATTTATTTAGTTAGTTTTTACTCTATAATAATGTAATCCTCATGAGACAGTGTCATGCTGTCATATTCATTCTTCCATCCATCCATCCATCCATCCATCCATCCATCCATCCATCAAACTTAGAAGAGTAACACTGTTCAGTAGGCAGTGAACAGATGTCAGATAGGTTAAGGAGATGGCTCAATGGGTAAAGTGTTTATGAGACAGTGTAAGAGTCTGAAGTTGAATCCTTAAACCAGTGTAAAGCTCAGCACAGTAGTAATGTGTCCATAATCCCAGTGAAGAGGAAGAAGAGAGGCAGAGAGAACTTCTCCTCTAGCCTGCAAACTAGCTTCTAAGATAGATAGGCATATACAGAAGGACAAAAATAACAAATAAGAAATCTTATCTCAAACAAGGTAGAAGGAAAAAAAAACAACAGTATAAGGTATTCTCTGACCTCCATACATTCACCATGGTATACACACACTCATATTTTATCCACAAACATCACATACACACATACACACACACATACACACACACACACCCCTAAAGAAAAGCCAGGAAAATGATTCAATATATATTCTTATATATTAACAACAAAAACTACTGGCTAATATAATAAAAAACTAAATTTATAAACTAGCATATTTACGATGAAGACTGGAGAATCAGAGATTCAGATTTGGAAAATCTGGAGAATAAAGACAGTCAGGAATCACTGTATAGCTTTACAGCCCAAATTATATCACAGACTCTGTAGAAAGAGGATTCCTCTGTGCCCGGCAACCAGTATTCCACACTCTTACCCTCCTACTAGTAGCCAGCACCACTAGAATTAGATTTGAGTTGCCCTACAGTTACCATTGCTGCCCTTACAACTAGGGACTACGTTCACTTGACCTATTACCAAAGGAAACCCCTGGATCCTCTTTGTGTCACAAACTCTGTACTTCAAATTCTGATTCTTCACACACAGAGATCACAATGTATTGCCTGCTTCTTATGGACAGTGGTAATGAGAATTTACATGATATTATTTTCCCTTTCAAAATGAAGACATGTGGCTCCGTCTGCCATTAATATATATAAGGAAGATGTCTTAGGGTTTTACTGCTATGAACAGACACCATGACCAATGCAATTCTTATAAAGGATAACATTTGATTGGGCCTGGCTTATAGGTTCAGAGGTTCAGTCTATAATCTTCAAGGTGGGAACATGGCAGTGTCCAGGCAAATGAGGTGCAGGCAGAGCTTAGAGTTCTATATCTTCATCTGAAAGCTGCTAGGAGAAGACTGGCTTTCAGGCAACTAGAAAGAGGGTTTAAAGCCCACACCCTTATTTATAATAGCCAGGAGCTGGAAAGAACCCAGATGTCCCTCAACAGAGAAATGGATACAGAAAATGTGGTACATCTACACAATGGAGTACTATTCTGCTATTTTAAAAAAGGAATTTATGAAATTCTTGGGCAAATGGATGTATCTGGAGGATATAATCCTTAGTGAGGTAACCCAATCACAAAAGAAGTCATTGGGTATGCACTCACTGATAAATGGATATTAACCCAGAAACTTAGAATATCCAAGATACAATTTGCAAAACATAAGAACATCAAGAAGAAAGACCAGCTCATGGATACTTCGTTCCTCCTGTGAAGAGGAAACAAAATACCCATGAAAGGAGTTACAGAGATAAAGTTTAGAGCTAAGATGAAAGGATGGACCATACAGAGACTACCCCACCAGGGGGGATCCATCCCATAATCAATCATTAAACTCAGACACTATGGCATAGGACAGCTAGTGCCTACTTATGGGACCCTGATATAGCTGTCTCGTACAGAAGTAGATGCTAATAATCATCTATAAGAGGGAACACAGGGCCCACAATGGAGAAGCTAGAGATAGAACTCCAGGAGCTGAAGGGGTCTGCAACCCTAGAAGAGGATCAACAATATGAACTAACCAGAACCCCCAGAACTCGTGTCTCTAGCTCCATATGTACCAGAAGATGGCCTAATCGGCCATCATTGAGAAGAGAGGCCCCTTGGTACTGCAATCTTTATATGCCCCAATACAGGGGAACGCCAGGGCCAAGAAGTGGGAGTGGGTGGACAGGGGAGCAGGGAGGGAGGAGGGGGGAGGGGACTTTCGGAATAGCATTTGAAATGTAAATTAAGAAAATATCTAATAAAAAATTGGAAAAAAAAAAGCCCACACCCACAGTTGACATACCTACTCCAACAGAGCAATATATGTTAATAGTGCCACTCCATGGTCCAAGCATATACAAACCATCACAGGAGAGATTACCCAAAATAAAAATAAAGAGGCTCAGATGTTTTAAATTTCCCCAATGTTAAGTATTCACTATAAACATTTACCTGTTGCAGATGTCCATTCATTCTTTATTCTTTACTGTTGAATGCCATACAGTTTAGTCACTTAAACCACAGTGAATTTCCAAATGTTAAACAATATTCTATATAACTTGGCATTCTTTGGAGAAATAAAACCAATAAATTTTCTACATAACATATGTAATATACTTAAATATTAAACAATACATTAAGGGATTTATTGTAAGAAATTAATTACAGAAGTCTACTCATCCTAATGTATGTAGCTGGTATGCTGGGACCAAGGAACACAGAGGGAGTAACTGCAGCCAGAGTCCAAAGGCCTAAAATCTGCTGCATTCAGTTAGCTGCTGCCCAGGGAACTAAGAAAATCTACTGTTTCAGTTCTAGTCGGAAAGCATTGAAAGTCCAATGTCCTATGGCTATCAGGTAGGGAGACTTATAGGAAGATCAATCAATTGTCTGATTTATGTCTCCACTGCTCAGATGAGGTTACTCTGTTAGGTAGTTAAGTTTCAATTTATTGATTTAAATGTTAACCCCATCCCCAGTACCCTCATGGGCGCCTAAACATCTTGTGCCCTACAGTGTTGTCAAGCTGACGTGTACAATTAACCATTACCTGTACCTCTGTAGGGACAACGGGTAATCAAGTTAGGTCCTAGAGTCGGAATCCATGCCATGGTTATCCTTTGCCTCACTGTCAGACAGGAAGCCTGATGCCTTCACTCTCTGGTTTCTTTATGGAGGGCCTTTTCCTCCCCGTTTACTGATCTATGGATGAATATTTTACTTTAAAAGTGTACACCACGGACAACAGAGACCCTCAAGTTCAAAGCTAAGTAGTTATAGATTCAGGGACTATCATTTAGGTTGATGTGTCAACTATAGCAAAAAGAATGGCACAGAAACCAAACACCTATTTGCAAATTGAAATGTGAGGCCAGCCCAAGTAAGAGACACATTTTGCCTTCGAGGAGGAAAAGGACATCTGATTCATGGCAAGCCCTGCCAAGGTACAGCTGGCTGAGCCAAGTGGCTCCCTGCCATTTAGCCCCAAGAAACAAGGGAAGGCAGTCTCAGGTTAGGTGGAAGGATAAAAGGCTTCCTATGAAAGGGGGCTTGATTACTGCTGTGAGCTTAATTATACTCCCTCTTCCTGAGTCCAATCAATATTTAAAAACAAGAAAGAAAACAATTTCCTGAGATTGTTCCCTGTTTTCAAGATGGTCAAAATTAGGCCCCAGAAAGTCAAAGTCAGAGAGACAAAAAAAGTCAAGTTTGAAAACATGAACACAAACAGAAGTTCCTTCTAGATCTCCAGCGAGCCAAAGGCCAAGGAAACAGCCTTTAGGCAGGAGGGAAGAAAGAGCCTTACTTGTTTTTATTTATCATGGCATCTCTTATGTTGAATGTTAAAAATTTACCAGAAAAGAATACCTATCTTGTATATCAGAATCTGGGAACCTACCTAAAATTTACTCCTCACCTGGTTTCATTGTACTTATTCCAGTACTGCCCTCCTCCATACCCTTTTAGGACTAAAACTATTCCTGTTCCATGATGTCAGCTCAAAATACACAATAAGAGCTCCTGAAAATATTGCCATTTGGAAAGAGAATTACACAGATTGTCTACTTCAGTCTGACACATACCTATGAAACCTATTTTCCTGTTTTACAGCTGAGTACCATGAAGATGGATAACCAAGATAACGCAGAAAAGGCAAATGGGTTAAGATCTGCACTGCATTCTCTGCTGTGTGCCTCAGCGGTACAAACCACTGATAATACTGCATGATTTCATAAGCCTCTCAGTTCTTACTGGTCTTGGCTCCACGTTTTCATACACTTGAGAAAACTATGGCTGGGTGTGGTGGCACACGTCTTTAATCCCAGCACTCAGAAGGCAGAGGCAGGCGGATTTGTGAGTTCGAGGCCAGCCTGGTCTACAGAGTGAGTTCCAGGACAGCCAGGGCATAAAGAGAAACCCTGTCTTGAAAAACAAAGAAACAAAAAGAAAGAAAGAAAGAAAGAAAGAAAGAAAGAAAGAAAGAAAGAAAGAAAGAAAGAAAGAAAGAAAAGAAAACTATTTGTTTCTGTTTAGTTGTTTACTAACTAAATAAAAATGTTCTGGGGGCAAGTGTGTGTGTGTGTGTGTGTGTGTGTGTGTGTGTGTGTGTGTGTGTGTGTGTGTGTATGGATGCATATATGGCTAAAGCTCAGCTCCAGGGTGATTTACTACAAACTGCCCACCTTGTGTTTGGAGACAGAGTCTCTTCATGTGATCTTTGGGTTAGGATGGCTGTTCCGTGAGCTCCAGAGATACTCCTGTCTTTGTGTCTCTAGTGCTGGGACTATAAGCTTATGTCAGTATGTGTAGCTTTTTGCATGGTAGCTAGGGATGACATTGACGGCCCCAGGGTTGTACAACATGAACTTTACTGACTAAGCTATCTCCCTAGCAAATAAATAGAAGATTTAACGCTTAATATGTCTTTCTGAGAGCATCAAAATGTGATAGAGATTATTACGAAATACCTCTACTTATCTATGGTAGAACACAACTTGATAAGTATTTTAGGCTATTGAAATGATTTACCATAGAAAATGAAGAGTTGGCTACTTGGAATTACCATCACTTCAGCAAGTATCTTAGAAACATAGGAAACAAAACCATGAAGAGGACTAATAATACTAAGATCAGCATAGTGGTGGGTGGGAACACTGGATTTTGATAGGTAGAGGTGCTCCTCTACTCTCCTAAGCATCCTTCTAAAAGGGTCTTCTTGCTTTAGTTTCAACCACAATAATGCTTTGCCACTAGCAGGGCAGAATTAAAGCCATCACTGCATCTCACCCTCCTTGCCCAGAATGTCCTACTGCCAAGGTGATGATCATGTCTCAGCAAAACCTTATAAAATCAAAACGTCACTTCTCAGCTATGCTCTTCCTGCACATTATCTGCTTTGCTGATTTATCTTATCAAGTCTTTATTAGAGTTTAGCAGTTATTACCTTCTACCCAAACTTCTTTGGTGCAACATTGTCCTCTCTAAAGACTTTGGTAAATGGATGCTGTCTTTGAAGGAAATCTCCCTGTTGGCATCAGGACCTCCCAAACCTATGATATCACATAGGTGACAGCACGACCTGAAGACCTGTTGCCAAGACAACAGGCACCATATTCCCAGAATTCACTTGGCTTACCTCCCAGCTTTACCTGTGTTATGTCATTTTCCATATAAATAAGGGGAGCACCGTAACTTCCACAAGCTAAGGGGGCCATGCCCTAGGTGCCATCAAGAGGGGCATTGGGCTGTCAATTGCCCTAATGTTACACAAAACAGAGGGACATCACCCCCAGATAATTCTCCAGCTGATCTCCTAGGCTTGGCTATGGTTGACTGAGGAAGCCCGAGCTCCCCTGACTGTCATGACGAGCAGGGAGCCCTGGGTAGATACTGTGCTTTGTGGGTAGCCCATCTCCTTCCTCTTGGACACTGGAGCCACTTGCTTGTCCCTGACAGAGTTTTGGGGACCCACTTCTCCTTCTTGTCTTCCTATTGTCAGGGTAGGAGAACAGCTTTACTTCCCTCACCAGACCCTACCACTTAGTTGCATTTTTAGGGATCTACCTCTCACCCATTCCATTTTGGTAGTGCCAACATGTCCTGTCCTCTCATTGGGAGGGGATCTTCTAGCTAGGCTGGGAGCCTCTATTTCCTTCGCTCCCCCCATTCGCCTAAACCCAAGCTTTCCAACAGTTCCTCTGATCCTTCGTCTAGCCAGCCAACCTACTAACACTAACATGCTATTTTCTTTACCAGCTTCTCAAGTAGATCCCCGAGTCTGAGACATCCAAAACCCCTCTATTACTAAACACTATTCTCCTGTTGTCATCCAATGACTAGACTCTACCAGGTACATAACTAAAGCTCAATATCCTCTCCCTCTCCAGACCCTCAAGAGACTTAAACCTATCATTTCTGACCTCTTAAGACAAAAACTAACCTTTGGGTTGCCTATAACTATCTTCTCTTCTCATAACTTGTCACAGCTCCTAACTTATAAAGGCTTACAGACTCTACCTCCCTCCAGGATTCTTTCTCTTCAGGTAGCTCTAATAGAAGACCTCACACTCACCTTCCAATCATGTTCACCTCTTCTTTGACCAAATACTGACCATGCCCTATCTCATTCCTGCACTGAAACGTTAGAGGAACTATTACCTCACCCTTCACACATACAGGAGGGCACATTGCCTCAGGCCATCTATACCTGGTATACAGATGGCAGCTCCTTTCTACATGAAGGGGCCCTTAGGGGCCTAGACTTGTCTTATCCTCCCCAGGACATTCTTACACTACAACCTACATCTCTACCTTCACGCCCCTGACACCGGCCAAACTCTGTCCTATCTTCACCAACTCTTTCATCCTAACAGCCGAGTATTGTCTTCTTTTGTTAAGACCCATCTACAGCCTACGCCTGATGACTTATGCTTCTTAAAATCTATCACTGCAAAATCTGTCATATGTCTGATTCCAACTCAAGGTATCATAGCACCTATTTTTCCTATCTAGCAGGGTAGAGGTTCCCTTCCTGAAACTGACTTTACCCATATGCCCACTTCAGATGTGCCAAGATCCTCCTGGTCTTGGTAGACACTTTCTCAGGGTGGGTAGAGGCATCCTACAACTAACAAAAGGGTTCAGACAGTCTCTGATCTCCTCCTCTGAGAGATCATACCCTGGTTTGGTGTCCCAGCCTCTCTCCAATCAGATAATGGTCCTGAATTTACTTCCCAAGTGTCTTAAATCCTACCTAAGGCCCTAGACATCCCCTGGCATTTTCATATTCTCTACCACCCTTAATCTGCAGGTAAGGTAGAAAGAACTGACCACTCTTTAAAAACCACTCTTGTTAAGCTGTCACAAGAACTTTACCTTGATTGGGTAAAACACCTACCTCTGGTTCTTTTCCGGTTATGAGCTCTCCCCAAGGGACCTCTCCTCATCTTGCCCTTTGAACTCATGTATGGACGTCCAGTCCTAATTCCTGGTCTTTTACCTAAATGCTCTCCCCTCTAAGACCATCTACCGCGGCCACACACTGTCTCCTGTCTACTGCCTGTCCACACTGGAGACCAAGTCCTTCTATCCCCTCCACATCACTGGCCCTCACCCCTTTCTCAAGTGGCAGGGCCCTTTTAAGGTAATCCTCATGACCCCTACAGCTTCTAAACTCGAGGGACTCTCTCATTGGGTCCATCTGTCTCACCTCAAACCTTTCACTCCACCACCTAGAAATGACTCGTCTTCATACACGTAGACTGTAACAGGACCATGTTCTGTTAAGTTCTGGAAGATGTTGAGAACAACCATCTTGTCCCCAATCCCAGAAAATGAGACTCCACTCTGACAGCTGAGCTCAACCTCACTGGATTAGACATGGGCTTCTCGTCTTCCCCCTACTGTTCATTTCCACCCAGGTTAGCCTTTATATCTGGAGATTCGAGGTCCAAGAAACCCTCACAGATAGAAAACAGTCTTTCCAAATAGGGTCAGAAAACTGTTTCATAGCCGGATGCCAGGAACCAATCCAAATTGCTATCATCCCTGTATTTGTTATCCTATCTAAATATTATGGTATCTATACTTGCTTTCTCTTTGACCAGACCAATAATTATTGTAGAAAAATGGCCAGGCGAATGTGGGGGCTGCCCATATTGGTCTTGTAAGATACACATGCTAGTATCATGGATCAATCATTTCTTCTATCAATATCACAAGACAATCTTTTTCTATATAAAAGACCCATGGGATTCCAGTTAGGAGACAGGAATTGTTGGTAATCTCTGCCATAAAAATCAGCCCGGGTCCCCAGTGAGTTCCATCCACATCCAGAGAAAATATGTCTCAATTGTCCAACCTGCAGATATCAGAAAAGTAGGGGAGATAATCAAACACTCCTCCGAGGTCCTTACCTCTTTGACATCACCCCTCATAAATTGCATTAACTTGTCATTTCCCCTTTTGCTTGAAAACTTGACCTCAGCATACCAACTAATTAATGTCACCAGGCCTGGATGCTTTAAAGATTGCTGCTTATGTGTGCGCCCTGGAACTAACTCAACAATTGCCACTTATAGTGCCCAGGTGATACTGTCAAGTAACCCTACTTCACCCTTTGTCAGCTGCCCTGACTCCAATGTTGCCATGACTCCATACCTTACCTCTATCCCTCTCTTTGGTGTGGCAAACTGTTTTAAGGCCTCTGGCACACATCCTGTAGGAACACTAAGTTTCCTAGACTGCAATAGAACCATGAACTTCGATATATCATCTCTGCCACAATGCCCTGCAGTCCAGAACACGTCAATTCTTTGTGGCACTCAGGCATATTATTGCCTATCTGCCAGCTGGTCAGGAGTTTGCATGTTGGTATTCATTTTCCCTGAACTGGGAGTAATCCAGGGAAAGGAGCCCCTGCCAATCCCAGTTGTAAATATGATAGCTGCTCAACATAAGAGGGCAGTTCAAGTAGTGCCACTCTTGGTTGCTACGGGAATAGCCATAGGTTCTGGCACTGGAATTGCAGGAATGATGACTTCCATGACCCAATATGATATATTCACCTCCCAGTTTAAAAGCAATCTTCAAGAAATGTCTGAAACTGTGCTATTTGGCAGCTGTGGTGCTTCAGATATGATGGGGGCTAGATGTCCTGACAGCTAAAAACGGTTGTCTTTGCTTGTTCCTTCAAGAAAAATGCTGTTTCTACATCAATCAATCTGGGATAGTGAGAAATAAAATCCAGGAGCTATAGTCAGACATAAAGAACTTCAGAGACCAATTACCAGCCACTGCCCACAGAAAAGCCACTGTCCACAGAGGAACCTGATGCAAACATTTACTATGTAGATCCCAATGGTGAAAGCCAGCTACTCCCCAAAACTGATGATGCCCCTAGACAGCAGGAAGCAACTTAAGAGACATGACACCTTTATTCCCTTTTCACCAACGGCTTCTCCCTTCCTTATTTTTTCCTTCTCTTTACAATAACAAGAAGGGAGGTATGTTGGCATCAGGACCTCCCAAACCTATGGCATCACATAGGCGACAGTGCAACCTGCAGAGCTGTTGCCAAGACAACAGGCTCCATATTCCCAGAATCCACTTGGCTCACCTCCTACCTTTACCTGCGTCATTTTCCATATAAATAAGGGGAACATCTCTCTCTCTCTCTCTCTCTCTCTCTCTCTCTCTCTCTCTCTCTCTCTCTCTTTCCCCCTTCTCTTTCTGCCAACAGCCCACCCCCCAATAAACCTCTCACATGTGGAACTGTTTGGGTCCAGTGTGCTGTGTTCAGACGCAAGCCACTATTTTAACAAATCACTCCCAACCCTAGCTTTACCTAGGAGTGTGCCTCTCTGAATCAGGGTGACATGAGGACAGAGGAAAAGGAAGTTTTGGGTTGAGAGGTGCTTCAAACTTATGGTAGGAACAATTAGATCACCATCCCACTGAAGGAACTAGATCTAAGAAATAACCTAAGTAGTGTGGTATGTGTTGAGAAATAAGTACAAGCAGTCATTGTATAGTGAGAGGCTGTAAGAAACTGAACAAGACATAAAGTTAGGCAGAAAGAAAACTGTAGAGGAGGGAGAAGTTTTAGTGAGAAATCACATAGGCTGTGAGAAAGGCAAAAGAGGATTTAGGACCTTGTCTTCCTTTTGCTCTTGACCAACCCTGTTCTATCTAAATATATATGCATGATGGGAAAAATTCCCTCAAGATGGAAGTAAAACTCTGAAGATCTTTGTGGATATAAAAAGCCTATCTGTCCCTGACCTGTTGTTTCCTCCAGCTTTAAGAGCTCCATCCCTATTGTCCCCCAGGCATACTCCTTCCTAACCCGAACCCACCCCTTCCTTACCCCACCCAATCTCACTTCTCCTCACACCTACTCTTTCTTTTCCCATCATTACTCCTCTTCATTCTAATTTTGCCTCAACTTCACTGCTTTGCGTGGCTTCAGCATTTGCTTTGAGCTAATGGAGAAGAGAGGGTTCTCTCCTGACTCTGCCTTTAGAAGACCTATTCAAGATGAAGCCAAACCTATATTCCTCATAACCTCTGGGATATTGAGTAGCCTCTTGTCCTCTCGTGGCTACAGTCTGTGCTTCTATAGAATGGAGTGGATATAAAAGCTCATCTTTCTGTAGACAGTGTAATACAGGATGTCTCCTTTGTCTTCAGTAAACATTAAAATGTTGCTTGGTGATTGTCCTCTCTTTGTTCTATTCTGATAAAAATAATGTAAGAATTCCACCAATAGGCCCCAAATATAGATTTAAAGCTCATAGGATAAAACTTGGAAAGGCAGAAGTTATATCTCATTTTCTCTATTTTTCTGTGGGCATTTTGTTTGTTTATGCCATTTCTTACTTTTCGTTCAAATATTTACCAGGAGTTCATAGAGTGGATTTTGGGAGAAAAAAAATCAAAGCAATCATAACTTTCATGGGCAAAAGAAAACACCCATTGGAGAAAATGAGAGCATTTATTTTTATCCAGACAGAGTTCAGTATGATTCAAAACATGGTGAAAATACCACCTCATATAAAATAAATTATCCACTGTGGCAAAGGAGCAGTGAGTGCTCATGTCAACAAGAGACCAAAAATATCCAAGGAAAGTAAACAGTTTTGCAAATAGCAACTGATGAGTTTTATTATCCCTTATTTCTTTTTGACTAGCAGGAAATAACAGTAGAACCACATCTGCCCTGTTAGCTTTGGTGAGCCCTAATCTTTTCTTTGCCTCCAGTATACTGCCTAAATCAGGGAAAGATAAAATCCACCATAACACCACACACCAAAAAAAAAGGATTACACATTTCAGTGATCATGCACATGAGCCTATAGGGTAGGGTGATTTGTGAATACTCTTTCCTGAAAGTATGATCTACTAATTTCCCTGAACAAATGCATTGCCACAGCATAATACTACTGTAAGCAGGGACTTAAAACAAATAAATAATAACTACAAGGTAGGTTTTCCATCAGGCCTGGGACAGTGGCCAGTTGCGTTGGCACACATTACCACTCACACAGGTCCAGAGTACACAGTTCAAATGACAGCCTAGAACCCAAGCAATAAATTATATGATTTATTTTTGCTTCCCTTAAAAAAATAGAAATCTATTTTGTAAATAACATGTTGATGTCATTTACATAATAATTAATTAAGAGCCAGCACCATGGGGTGTAAGGAGGAGAGAGGATTCTCTCCTGACTCTGCCTTTAGAAGACCTATCCAAGACGAAGCCAAACCTATATTCCTCATAACTTCTGGGATATTGAGTAATCTCTTGTCCTCTCATGGCTACTGTCTGTGCTTCTATAGAATGGAGTGGATATAAAAGCCTACCTGTCCCTCACCTGATGTCTCTTCCAGCTTTATGAGCTCCACCCCTGTTGTCTCCCAGTTGTTTCTGAGACAAAATTACAGCTAAATTATTTTGTAGACGACTCCTCAACAGTACCATGGTCACATGGTTATGGGTCATTTCTGCTACAGGTTCGTTAACTTCTATCTAGATTTCAGTAATAACAATATACACATCTGTAGATATTGCCAAAAGTCATGGAGCAAAATTTTCTTTTTTTTTTAAATGATTTTTTTCTCTTTATTAGATATTTTCTTCATTTACATTTCACATGTTATCCAGAAATTTTCCCTTACCCTCCCGCGTCCCCGCCCTGCTCCCCTACCCACCCCCTCCCACGTAATGACCCTGGCATTCCCCTGTTCTGGGTCATATAGAGTCTGTATGACCAAGGGGCCTCTCCTCCCAATGATGGCCAACTAGGCCATCTTCTTCCATATATGCAGCTAGAGACATGAGCGCAGGGGGAACTAGTTAGTTCATGTTATTCTTCCACCTAGAGGGTTGAAGACCCCTTCCGCTCCTTGGGTACTTTCTCTAGCTCCNTAATAGCTGAGTAGTACTCCATTGTGTAAATGTACCAAATTTTTTGTATCCATTCCTCTGTTGAGGGACATCTGGGTTCTTTCCAGCTTCTGGCTATTATGAATAAGGCTGCTATGAACATAGTGGAACATGTGTCCTTATAACCAGATGGAAACTCTTCTGGATATATGCCAAGTAGAGGTATTGCTGGATCTACCGGAAGATCCAGCAAAATTTTCTAAGTTGATAGTTAATACTTTAGTTTCTGGAAGATGCTAACTTCTGAAAGCTCGTGCAGTCTCCTGCTCATCTCACGACTGTAAATGCCCTCATACTAACATAATGATGAATGGAATGGAGAATTACTGATGAATAAGGCTTAGGTACTTCTCCAAGGGCACTTACTTGTCTTCATTAATGTGTGTAACCTTCATTATACTAGAAAACTAACACCAGAGTTTCTCCACAGTTCTCATTGATGAAGGGACTGCTGAACTGGTGACAATTTTACAACCCAAAGTTGAAATGTCTATAAACATTTTTACTACTATCTTGAACCAAATTTAAACATTCTTATGACATTGTACTATATATGTCTTGAATGTGTGCACCACTGTATTTACGAAGCTTCTAGATTCTGGGCAGTGAGCCAGTCTGAGAAACATAGGACAAAGTATAATCTCTCAAACATCACTGCCAAGAGACTCTCTCAGTGATCCCATCAAGCTTTCCCAGACATAAGAACACGGGTATGTGGTTTCCTGAAATTCCTGTCTGTTGGAATGCCTCTTGAGTTGCACACTTAGAATATGTTCTGCATGACTGTCTTGAATGTTGTCCTAGCTAGCAACTGACTTGTGTCTGTGTCTCTCTCTCTCTCTGTGTGTGTGTGTGTGTGTGTGTCTGTGTAGCTTTCAACTGTATTACCATAGTTCATTATTTGGATGACTTGCCTGATGAATGAAGCATCTCCACTTATCAGAAATATTTGGCCTGGCTCAAATCAAGTTATTAGGAAGATATAAAGTTCTGCTATATGTTGAGTGTAGCAGGTAGATGGAAATTATTTAGGGGCCACATAACAGTTGCCTGCTGATGTTGAAATCATAAGTGTTTGGCAGAATCAAAGCAACCTGTTGCTTATCCTTTATGTCTATCTAATCTGGGGTACCTCTGTCAGACAGGACTGCTGTCAGAAGGTTCACTGAAAGTGATGAGTCTTAGTTCTAAGATTTTTCTTATATCCATATCACTTCCAGTATCATCTAATAGTTACCCATAAGGGAAAATTTATGAGCTACTCTAGTATTTTTAACTCTACTTGTATGGCCAATAATTCATTAAGGATTCTAATATTGCCATTTCAATTGCAGAGAAGATACTGAGACTCAGAGAGAGGTTAACTAGCATGGCCTAAGAGTGAAAATAAAAGTTCTAATCTAGTACTTTCTGCCTATTCTGAGATATTTCCTGATGGCCAACTGCTAACACCTTGGGAATTATAGTGTGAGAGTGAACATAATAGGGGTAATCAACAGAGATAGGATCTAGTGCTATAATGGTACCCTTGAGGAGAACAAGGTGGAGACAAGCCCTGGGATCATCTATGTTCCATGACAATGGTAGGTTTGCAGAAGAGGGAGCAGAAAAGCCATCCCTCAATGAATAATAACACCTTTGCATAAAATCATAAGGTTAAAAGGTGTCTAGTATAATGGGATTGACCTGTAAATGTTAGGTAAATTAGTCATAAAGAAAGTTATTTAAAAAAAAAAAAGATGGCCTGCATTAGGTCTTTCTTGAAAACACTATTTAATCAGAACTCCTGCTTCCTAACCACATCAGAGGCAGCTTATCCTGCAAAAATCTCATAATTGCCAATTACAAGTTATGCAGTCTGGTCAGTACAATTATACCACATCCCCAGAGCACACCCTAGGCAGATAGTTTTAAAAGAAAGATATTTTGATGCTAATAATATTGCAATCTGGAATCAATTCCCACATTTCTGAGATCCTCATTAGATTTGTTTTCAGTGGTGAAGAATTCACACTTTGCCTTTATGGTGAGTGTGTTTCAGTGTTTCTTGTAGCAACCGAAACAAGACCATTGTGGTGAGGACCTAGCTCCTTTCAGCAGAGCCCTTCCTGGTGCTCTTTATTAAGAGTCAGACTTAACTACACTAGTTTCACCCTAGACTCAGTAAGACACGCATTTACTGACACCTTTTGCTGGGCCGTTTGTTTTAGAAAATGTGTTACACAGCTATAAAATTATCTAAATGATCTAGAAGTGTGGCAGTTTGTTAGGAAAATTTAATTGGAAAAGCAGACATTTTTTTTTTCAGACATGACACTGAACATTCAAAAACACTGTTGCCCTTTCACGGCAAAGCCAGCATCTCCCTCCAGATTTCCGATTTTCATATTCATGGAGCCCTGGAAGGCTAAACTTTAACTTGAGGCTCGAGGCTGTATAAATATTTATCATGAGCAGAAAATTAAAGAAGAAATCCTAGTGAGTTTAGGCATCAAAAGAGATTTGTGTGCGGTAATAAAAGAATACTGAACTTCAGTATCAGGGATTTGCGTGCTGTCTTGCGTACCTCGCTCCATCTTCTCTGCTCTATGCTCTTACTGAACTGTCTTGAACTAGTCCCATATGCCTCTCTTGAGCATAAGTTCCATTGCCCAAGAAGCACCAATGTCATATTAGATGATTCTAATATTCCTTAAACCATGACAATATGTGGTAGTAATAGAGAAAATTATAAAACAAATGGGACTATGCATTATGAAGGAAAAGAAACTACTGCGATTGAAGACACTAAGTATCTTGTATAGAAGATGAAGCAAAACTTGATTTTAGGGTTCAGTGAGCTTCAAAACTGGGACACTGTTTCTTTAGCTCGTACATTACAAAACCAAATGCTGAACACTTTAAGGTAAACAAAGGAGCAAATAAATCATATGTACCGTTTACTTGTCAGATTCTTGACTCCAAAGCTGACATGCTTCATTCAGATCGAAAAGAATTTGGTTTAGTAGAAAATGGCTTCAAACAAATGCTGAGAACTAAATAGATGTTCATTGTCAGTAATAAAATCCATGAATAGTAGCGATCACTTTTAGAAAACCAGTGCATTTTAGGTAGGTCAAAGAGAATGAAACACTGGGGTGGAAAAATAAAATGCCCCTCTGTGTAGAAATGAAACCACAATCAAATATGTTTAGAAGAAATGAAAAACTGAAAGAGGCTGGTAAACCTCGTAAGGAAGTTTAGTTTAGTGCTGCATACTGCCCAACCAGGTAGCCATCTAGAAGCTGGCTTCTTACATATTTTCCATATGAAAGTGGCAATCTAAGATTAATAAAGGTATCAAATATGTGGGTAGGATAAGCAGACTGTAGCAAGAGTAAGTAAGCCATTGGGTTGGTAATGAACAGAAAGTGCAGCTACTTTGACAAGGGAGACCACATTCTGGCAAGAACTATTACCAAGTGGAAGGTTTATGGTGAGAGAGTTGGGCAAATGGGTTTTAGAGCCCAACACGGAAGTATGACTGTAGGGGCAGGAGCTATAGCTGAGGGTAGGATCCTTGCACATATACAAGACCCTGGGGTCAATGACAAGTGTCACAGTGAGATGAATAAAATGAAACTTTAAGGTAGGGAAAGAACAAAACACTTCAAGGGAAGACTGGTTGGGTGGACACAGCAGTGGGAAAGCATGTACTGAAGAGTATGAGGATCTAAGACTGAATCTCTGAAGCTCAAAGATCCACATTGCCTGTGGATCCCATTCCCCTAACTGGGCCTCCTTGTCTGACCTCAGTGGGAGAGGATGTGCCTAGTCTTGCAGTGACTTGATGTTCCAGGGGAGTGGGAACATCCAGGGGGTTGGGATGAGGGGGGATGACTGATATTGGGATATAAAGTAAATATATAAATGTTAAAAAGAAGAAGGAAAGAAATCTAGGCATGGCTATACATGTCTATAAACCCTCAATATTAAGGGGACAGAGATAAAAGATCCCAAGAATTCACTGATAAGCCAGTCTAGCCAAAAATAGTGAACATCTGGTTCAGTGAGAAAGCCTGTCTCAAGAAAACGAGACAGAAAGATAGCCAATAGAAAAATATATCCAATGTCCCCTGTTGGCCTCCACATATATGCCAAGAGAACATACACTGACACATTCACTTTCATATACCATGCATATATCCATCATCATACTATCATCATCATCATCGATGATAATGATAATGACAGCACACACACACACACACACACACACACACACACACACACACACACTTTCAAGGGAGCATTTAACAATGGAGATAAGTCTCTTCCATCTCATGTCTTTCTATCTACACAGGCATCAGACTCCTGAATCTGGCTCCACAGGAAATTCACATTCCTGGTCAGATGCTTATTAGCACAATAGGAGACTTAAAGCCAGTCGATTCACTGTTCTCATCTCTAGATTTTTCATCGGTAAAATCATCAAAGTAATTAAAGCATCATTATGGACCCATAGTCAAATCATATTAAATAGTCCATATTATGTGTTATTAACATGTGGTTGAAGGCTAAATCAAGAAACATAAACAGTGATGTCATAACAATTCCAAATAAGTTAACCAAGCTTTATCGCAAAAGCACTTGAATTTTTAAAATTTGTCCTATATTCTTCCATATGATTTTCTATATGTCATGGTTTGAATGTGAGATGCCCCCTGTAGAGTCAGAGCTTGTGCACTTTGTCTCTAGATGTCCGTATAGTTTAGAGATATTGTGGGTGCTCAGGGCTGTGGTTTAGCTCTATAGGCTTTACAGAAAGAGTTGCTGGGAGTTGGATCCTGAAGGTGATCCCCTCTTCTGGTCCTGCTCTCTGCTTCCTGAGATGCCAGGATGGCAGAAAATGCTGCCTCATGTTCTTTTTTTACCATGAACTGGGATGCTCTTGCTTACCTTCCCCATCATGGTAGACTAAATCTTCCCCAAACTATGAGCCACAGTAAATCCTTCTTCCTCCAAATTTCTTCTGTCAGGTGGTGTACTGGTTGGTTTGTGTGTCAACTTGACACAGGCTGGAGTTATCACAGAGAAACAAGCTTCAGTTGGGGAAGTGCCTCCATGAGATCCAGCTGTGAGGCATTTTTTTCAATTAGTGATGAAGCGGGGAGGGCCCCTTGTGAGTGGTGCCATCTCTGGGCTTGGGTTCTATAAGAAAGCAAGCTGGGCAAGCCAGGGGAAGCAAGCCAGTAAGTAATATCCCTCCATGGCCTCTGCATCAGCTCCTGCTTCCTCATCTGCTTGAGTTCCAGTCCTGACTTCCCTTGGTGATGAACAGCAGTGTGGAAGGGTAAGTTGAATAAACTCTTTCCTCCCCAACTGGTCATGATGTTTGTGCAGGAATAGAAACCCTGAAGAAGACAGGTGGTATGTCACAGTATTAAGAAAGGTAACTCATGCACTGTAAGGAAGTCAGCATACTGTGACAAGAACATCAGCTCTGATTGGATAAAAAGCCCAGCAGCTTTGGGACATTGTGCTACAGTTTCTTCAATCCTTAGGCTGCCACAGGCAGGGTGAAATTACACCAGTGGCTCTCCTGGTCTCCCACTCAGCATATGCATGTCTCAGGGTAGCCTCTGGGACCATGTGAGTGAATTGCCTTGATACTTCTCTGGGGAGTCTTGATGATAAGTTGTTATAAAAACAGCCTTGTTCATACTAACACATGCCCCTGATTTTCAAGAGCGGAGAGCAGCTCTCTCCTACATTAAGAAGATTGCATGCGATGGCTTGTTGTGCTCAGTTCATCATGGGATCTGGGGGACCGAAACACCTGAATAATGAAACTAGATGCATTCTCCTGGAAAATGAGTGCTAATTTGCTTGCAACCCATACCATATAATTTGCAAGAACACAGGGCACCTATGATTCTGCGTAGTAGTAAATTTAACTTTTGTTATCATCCGTGGCTAGTCCATTTCTCTCTGATTTAAAACCATTGAGAAAATTAACTCATGACCTTTCCTACCACCAAAGGTGAAGATTTCTGAAGTCATTAAATTCCAGGGCCATCTCTTTCATAGACAGATACGTCTCAATTTTCAACAGTTAAAATGGCCCAAGTTATAATTCTTTTTTTTTTTTTTTTGCATTATGATTGTATAAAGTAATACTGGACTGGTATAAACTATAATGAGATGTTTGAATTTCAGTCTTTTCCTGCAGAGGTGAAGTTGGGGGATGTAATACCACAGCTATGCTGGACAGCTTCTTCCAGTCAGCAGTAAACTGTAGTGGAGAACAACAAATGATGTTGGTTGGATAGGCGTGGTGAGCACTTGTTTCACTACGGCTGTCTTCAATGGGTTTCTTGGGAGAAAACTGCACTCATAAGCCTGAGAACACCTGCATATGAACTCTTAAGGCATTGGCTAGTAGAAAAGCAGAGGAAACATGGGAGGGTGGCCATGAAGACAGAAACAGCTCTGCCAGGTTTCCTTGGTCTGCTTGTTTGCTTTGTCACCCACTCCTCAACTTAGGATATGGCGACCAAAAAGGGAATAAGTAGAGGAAGAATCTTTCTAAATTTAAACCACCGTCTCTTTTTTCCAAAGTCATGGCACGTTGAGAGTGAGGCCTTGCTTTCAGGACTGGTTTGTGTGTGGACAACTCTATGAAAACTGGCTTTTATTCAGGATTTCAAAGTGAAGTGAGAGTCCCTCTAAGGAGATCAGGTTCAAGGACAACTGAAGTCGAGGACTCGACCAACACCGGGCTTTTCTTTATTTGACCCTCAGAGGCTACTTGCTACAGCTCAGTCATGAAATGTGGCATTGTGTTTATACACCACTCACATACAATGGGGTAGCTAAAAAGACCGTAAAATTCCATAAAAACCATTGCAATGTTATCAACAAGGTTCAAGAAACAGTCTACTCCTCATGGTGTTTATGTGCCTTTTCTTCTTTTGTTTGCTTTCCTACACTTTTGTCCTCACAACTGTAAGCTGTGCAGACTGGTGAGACAGAGTAGCGTAGATGTAATAATTTAGTTGGCTGACATCTTCAGTGCTACTCCACAGCTATTTCATATGTAATAGGCCACATATTTAGAATTGGTGGGAAGATGGGATTCTGAGGACCCACCACTGCCTTTAATTAATCTCTGAGTAAGGAAGTAGAAATGACAAAAAGGGTGTTAGGAAAAAGAGGCCATGCCAAGAGGACAGACTGGAGAGAGCGCTTGACAGTCAGGGAATGAGCAAGCCCTATCTTGAACAAGCAGATGGACTAAGATTTATCAGTACAACTTCAGAGATGGAATAATGCTAAATAGTAGTTGGCTTCAGAATGTGGTCCCTTAAAACACTGTACCAGCAGGATACTGCTTTCCAGAACCCCCCCTCCCCGCCCCCCCAGCCAATGACAGGAAGAGGGCTGAAGAATAGGTGTTTCCTTTTTCTCCTTCCACACCCCTATTTTATTGGGCAGCTTTCCTTGTACAGTCCAGGGTGCCCTGTAGTTCTCCTTTCCCAAGTACCTAAGGTATGGAATTCCAGGTATATGCTATCATCCCAGCCCTAAAGACAGGCCTCTTGAATCTAAGTCTGCCAGGACACTGTCCCTACTTCCCTCTGCCTTTAAACGTATACTGATGAGTCTTTGTACCTCTTTGGGTACAATTTTGGTTGAGAATTCTAAAAAAAGAAAAGTTTCAAGTACTTTTCATTTTTTAACCAAGTAGTCCTCATATAATTAACTGACCAAATTAAGGCTTGAAGAAGACTAGATTCTAAATTCAGAGGGCTGTGAGTTCAGCGCTGCAACATTTTTTTTTTTTAATGCTCTGCAGAAGTGGCTTCTCAAACCTTCCTCTGCGCTTTGAATAAATATGATAAAACAAAAATGAAAATATGTTCAAAGAGAATTCATTTAGTGGTTATCTTGATGTCTTGATCAAACAGAGTGAAGTTCTCTTTCAGGTGGTGTCTTTCCTCTCTGTCAATGTCCCTTATTTACAAGCCATATACACTCTTAACCTGGACTGTTCTTTCTTTCATCACCACAGGATCCCGATGACAGCAAGATAGAATCACAAAGAAGCATAAGGAAAACTAGAGACTTTACAGACTTGTCATTATATGTAGTTCCTCAAACAGAGCTGCCAATCTTAAGACAAATGCCTCAGTTCTGAGGAAGTCCCTGAATCATTTCAAGTCCACATAATGTGGTGATCTGTGAGGCCTAAAAAAGTAAAAAAATTAGCCCCACCAGAAAGAAAAGATACTGTATGGGCCACTGGTCTGGCTCAGAGTTAAGCTAGGATCTTTGGTGTCATTCAGGTTAGCCAATTTAGAGTGGCTAAGGCCATGCACTCCAGAGCTGCAGGATTTCCTGATTACAAATCCCATCTCCAGGAGCTTCAATCTGAGCTTTTGTGTAAGGTACCATATAGCTCTGTGTATCTCTCTTTCTTAACTATAATAATAGCACCTACTTCTTGGGCTTGTTGTAAAAATAAGTCCATCAATTTCCATTGTACTAAACAGCACTTAAATAGTGCCTGGCACATAGAAGAATGGGGTTTAGGAGTTTACTGCCCCTACAGCTCCTCTTCATCCTCCTCCTCATTCTATCTGATAGGTCTTAGTCAAGAGGTTGAACATGTCGGTTCTCCAGTATCCACATCTGGGGGCTTCCACATCTGGAGGATCTGGGTAGAAGTGCTGTTGTGGCATTTAGTTGTCTTAATCTATTCAGCACCCTTTCTGTCTCCCTAATAAGACTCTGATGTTATTCAGAGATTTCTCTTTTTATGTGGACACAGGATATGGGACATGCAAACTTAAGCCATTGGTTCTGCTAGTAAATCTTTATTGGTGGGCCATTTCCTGCGTAGCTAACAGTTCTAAGTTGAGTAGCTTGAGATTGTTTTCTCTCAGAAAGAGTTTGTTCCATATATGGTCATATGGTTCTAATTTCCTTAAACATACTGAACAGAAGAATATGATCTCTGACTGGATCTTTCCCAAGACTGAAAACAACAATGCCTACAAACCCAGATCCGCACAGCAGACAACACTTGAATAAATGAGAAACCCGTGTTGACACATACAAAAAGACACAGTTGGAAACAGGGCTGACACACCACAAAAGCATCAAAGAAGCCAGGAAGGGATTTCTGAGGAAAGAAAATAGAAAGACAACCAAAGTAGAGACTTGACTTTTTAGGTATGTTCAACGCTCACCTATACTTTATTTCTGAGTGCCTATCTTCCTCTAGGAAGAGAGGTACCTTAAAGTAATCTTAGCATCCATGACTTGAGGTAATACAGTTCTTGGCAATGGTCAATATTGTATGGCAGAATTTTCACATAATGTAATTATGGAAAATCAGGATTAAAAAGTTAGGAGTTGTTCTTGTTTAAGGTGACTTATAAATACAAACCTGAAATTAGGAATATAAATGAACTCAAACCAAACTATTTATGACCTCCCCCTATCACAGGCAATATTTTTCTATCTTTCTAGGTTTCTGTTCACACATTTTAGCCCTTTTTTCATGTTCACAACTAAGTAATGATAAGTATGATTTACCAAATCTAACTAGAATTTCTACCACCCCACATTGGCTCAAGGCCAAAGTTCAGAAGCAGGAAGCAAGAGAACTCAAGCCCTGAGACTTGACTTCTAATTTCCATGAGCTACTTTCCCATGAAGGCCTAGTGAAGTTCATTTACCAATTAAGATTTCCCACGCCAGCTGTGAGCCAGTCAGTGTACCAGAAAAGTAGTGATGGTGCCTTTATTCTTTTGTGAGGCTGCCTGGCTTCTTTTCCTTGTTCACTTACTCATTTAATCCCTCAGACATCCATTTATAATCCCAACAAAAAATTTTCAAATTATGGTGTAAAGTCATCTTTCTACAGAGAGCAGAATGAAACAATGTCTATTTTTCCATGATGCTCCATTTAATGGCAATGGATGCTGGGTAATTACTGGTGTGATAGGAAGCCATCTCTTGGGGGAAGGAGGACTTATAATTAGGTTATAACATGTCCTGTGAGATAGATATTTCCACTCTGCCTAACTTAACAATCAGCTTACCAAATGTCTGAATATTTAGCAATAAATACTTTTTAAGCCAGTCCAAGGAAGCTCCATTCTGGGGGAGAAATTCAATAATGAATAACTGCTGTATGCTGTGAGTAAGTTCCATGGAGAAAAATGAAGTAAAGAGAGGGGCTGTGATGTGTTGGTTGGTAGTGGAGAGAGAAAGCACTCAGTTATAACCTGGAGAGGGAAGAACCCAATTGGAACAGTGTCTGGACACAGACCTGATATGGGAGGGAACGAGCCAGATAGTAGGAACAGCTGTGTCTCTGTTCAAACAGCGCATCAAACGTGGATGTCAGTGTCGGTCAACAATTTCAGCTCAGTGTGCTGTGCCTTGTGCATTTCTTCACAGGCAGTGTCTGCACACAAATGGATTAGATTTAACAGGTTGAAGATAGTCACTCTCTCCAGTGTTAGCCACATGCCCTTTGGTCCATCAGCTCACACTCCAAAAATTGTATACGGCATCTGTAGAGTTAGCCTGAGAGTCTCCCTCTCTGCTACTCACGCACAACTGTCAAGCGAACAAAAGGCTATGTGATTCATTTCAGAGCTAACACAAAGAGACAGGAAATGTTCTATATGAAATGGGAGTGGTTTCCAGACTTCCAGTTCACATATACTCCATGATAATCAGCAAATGTTCATAAGCAGAGAGCGGGATAAGGTGTGTGGGCACAAGGGATTTGGAAGGAACTTCAAATTAATGACTTAAATCTAATTACAATGAATTAGAAAGATGCTCAATGTATTAATAGTTACCACAACTGTAGGCTCTGGAGTATTTTGATTTTATAACTTAATTCCTTCGTCTATAAAATGAGAATATTAAGGAAGATATTTACTGATGACTGTGTGGTTTAAATATCTTAATATGAAAAGATGCAATATATCAATATGAAACTTGTATAAAAACATAATCCATTAAAAGAGAGAATGTGATAAATTTTTGTTTTTTAATTTGTACTATTACTGTCATTGTGACTTTGTGTCAGATACTACAGTGTATGCTGTCATTGTCCCTATTTGGTAGAAAAGGAAGGACAGAGAAATATTTAAGAAAGTGCCTTATGATCCAGAGTGAAGAGGTGAGGTCAAGATTCAAAATCAGATATTATATTCTCAATGGCTAGGTTTAAGACAAAAGTATGTCCATATGCTCTAGAAGGTTCTCTGAACCGTAGGAACTCTAGGAACAGGTTTTTTCATGTAACTGAGTACTTATTTGTAATTATTTTTAATGAGGCATTAATAATATCTAATTTATGGATAAGAATATTGAGACAAAATTTTAAGTAGATTATCCTGGGCATTCAAGTCATAAATAGCAGCACTGAGACTCAAGCCCTTGTATTAGATTCATGAATATATTGTTCCCAGCAATGGTACTTTGCTGCCAACCCCAAACTTAATGAAGAACAGTTACATGTCAGTTTTCATTAACTCCTTGGATGTGTGCATCAAGGATGGCGGTTTTATGTGAATGTACAATGACTTCCTCTTCCATTAATTACAACTTATGAACAGAAGAGCTCAGAGGGGATATGATGGTGGGCCACTGGAACCCTAAAGGAGTCAATTAGTCTGGTTACTGACCTCTTAGGCTGGTTACTAGTGGGCAAGTGCTCTATGACAAGATCAATCTCTAGGTCATTTCTGATTAGTGTTGTGCATGATTCATGAGAGTGGGGGCATGGGAATGTGGAACAATGGCTTAAAAAACACCCAAGGATTAAAAAAAAAATCAATAAGCTTAGTGCTAATGGTTTAGGATCCCCACTGCTTCAAAGCAACCCTTTTCCATCTTCAGAAAACCACAGGCAGTTTTAGATACCTACCAATCCCAGTGGTCCTTCCTCATCTCATTTCTTGCAGAGCAGAAGAATATGTGGTTTTGGCCTGGAGGCCAAGTCTAAAACAAACAGAGCATCTCTCCTAATGAGACATCCTGCAGCCTGGTGAGTAATGCAGGTGGCTGTTCAGTGCTCTGCAATGCCATGATGCCAGAGCAGCCTCAAAGAACAGACGTTCTTGAGTGAGCATTGCTATAGAGCATTGCTTACAGAAGCTTCCCTACCTACAGTGGTCAAGGTCTCCACCATAGTGCTGATGGAAGCAAATCCCAGTTTTCTAGAAGCCAGGATAGAAATATAAATGAATGAAGCAGGCAGGATGTAAATAGCAGAGAGTGAGGAAGTTGTAGCACTTGGAGAATGTGATTCTCTTCAGGAAACCTTGAATTGAGAGCAGGTGTCATGTGGCTCCAGCTACTGGTTGCCATAAACAAAGCAACCATGTTTTATCGTGGCTTTCAATATTTATAATCAGAAGCCATAGATGAAAATTGTAGGTAAGACTCCAAACATTTTATGTCAAAACTATTAAAATATAAAATTGCATATTTCTAGTTTAATTGACAAAGTGCTTAGTGTAAAAGCATGAGGACATGAGTTCAATCTCTAGAGTCTACATTAAAAAGCTGGGCAGTGCTGGAGAGGCAAAGGCAGGAGGATCTTGGGGGCTCACTGGCCAGCCAATATAGTTAAGTAAGTAAGCTTCAGGTTCACTGGGAGACCCTGTCTTTTAAAATACTGGAGGAAGACACCTGACATTGACCTTTGGCAGTACGTACATGTGCTCATATATCTGTCCCCCTCACAACATAGCCTATGAAATAAACACAAAATAATGGGAAAGATTTGGTCCATAGGAATATCATTTAACAAACAAGAATAGAAGAATATCTACACAGAACCAAAGGAATAGTATAGTTATTGGTGGAAATGGAAGACTTCTGCTTTGAGAGAGGAGTCAAGGCCTTTTACTACTTTTATTCTACTCAATATGATAGTAAGAGTCCTATTTATTGGTAAATGCAGAATAGCAGTGTTATAGAAATACAGAATTACAATTCTCATTTTTGGTATATGATTTGATTCCAAGTAGAGAAAACTCCCAAAGAATCTGCACAAAGACCAAACAGAGTTACTTAGCAAAGCTTCTAGATCCTAGAGCCAGAACTCGGTTTTGTATTTATGCATTAATAACACACAATTAGCATAGAATTTTCAAATACTGCTTGTGAAATCTCAATATGCCTCAAAATAGAATTAAATCTGCAGGATGACAGGCAAAAGTGCTTTTCAACAACCTATCAACTTTACCGCACTAGAAATAACCAGTTTCTCTCACCCCAGACCATTGCTAATAACTCATAATTCTATTAGATCTATGACAGTGGCCACAACAAACATGACATGAAATAATAAGACATGTGCTCAGCTATTCGTTTATTTTCAGTATTTTTAACACTTCAAAAAGTATCAAAAACTGGGAGCGAAGCAGGTTTTGCCTTTTCTTTCATCCATTTCTTTCACTGGCAGTGTGTATGGGTTGCCTAGGAAACGGTTACAGCAGGGGACAGAGCTGCTGTGCTGTCTCCCAGAGTTGGGCATCGCTCTCAGTAGTAACATGTCAGCTCTCAGCTCTGGCGGAAGGGCTCTTATGCAGCTCCACTTGGTACCAGAATCATTTACTTCTAGGAACCATTGGCTGCGTGCCTTGCTAATAGCTTTTGGCAGGAGGCAAGAAAGGAGTGATAGTGGTAATGACGAACTAAGAAACAGACAAAGCTTAGAAAAACTGGTCCTAAGATAAAAGGTCAAGAGATCACAGCATAACAACAAGATGTTTACTTAAAATAATCTTAGCTACCAGGGAAGAGGGCACCCAGGGCATTGCTGGCAGGTGCCAATGCTCCTAATACTCACTATAGAGTCTTAGAAAGCCACAGGGAGAAAGAAGAATCGTAGCCATCACGTGACAAGAACCATGATGCCATATATGTTTTCATCATTTTAAACTTGTTTTGTATTCAGAGATAATATAGAATATAAAGAAACAAAATTACTTCCTTCAGATTACTTGATTATTCTGCAATAAAGTTGGGGTTAAATCCGGAACAAAATCCACTGTGACTCATAAAAGACATGGTTTGAGACACAGGTAGACTAGAAGGAGGTAAAGACTACAGCACACACAAAGAAGGTGAAAATCCTGTAGTCCTGAATTAACAGGTAGGGCTACAGTCATGGTATAGGATATAAGAAATTGAAAAAAAAAAAAACAAAAAACAGAGGGCAGACCAGCAATGACCTCTAAGGACAAACCAATGAGCTCGTTTTTAGTCTACAAATTTTCATCCCATATGGCAGCCAGAAATATAGCAATGTGGGTCATCTGAAATGGTGAATACTCTGGGCACACTATGAGTAGATGTCTAACACTTAATGCAGAAACATTCCTGCAACATATCCCACTAATAATTTCATATTAAAACACATTGTCATAATATTTTGGAAATACTGGATTGTGCCTATCTTTAAAACTAGCTTTACTGGGAGTGAGTGGGTAGGGGAACAGGGTATAGGGGACTTTTGGGATAGCATTTGAAATGTAAATTAAAATTTTTAAAATAAAAAAAAACTAGCTTAGCTGAATAGTCATTTTTAATGATGCTTCTGGAGACCAAATTTATATTTATGGTTCATATTTTATTTAAATTGATCACGTGAGATGTCATGTAAAAGTGCCATGTACAGTGCGAGAAGAAACAGAATGCCTGAACTCAATTTCTGTCTCTCTCTATCTCTGTCTCTTGATATTATTATTGTTTTATTGTATCTGTATCTAATACTTTAGGAACAGGAACATGGGTCTCTTATTCCATAAAGAAAGAAAAACAGAGAAGAGTTTCACTGAAAACTCTCCCCAAAAATAGTTTAACCAAACTCCAATACAGAAATAAAGATTTATTCACCTGACAGTTTTTAACATCTTACAAAAAATGGGGAGGGGGGGTTACCATAAAGAAGCAAACTAATAATAATGGCTTTCTTTGTAAGAAAAACGGTCTTCTGGAGGCTTCTTATCCCTCCAGAAAGAGCAGTCAAGCAGGGACCTGCCATGCACAATCCCAGCAAAGAGCAACTGCAGGAGTAGTCATCCTGTGACTCACTCTTGCTTGCCACATTATGCTCAAGCGACCACTCTGACCTTGGTATTTCATATGGCACTAAGAAATTACTCGCCTCATCATCAAAATGACAACCACCATAACAGAGCAACCCTTCTGAGCCTGAGTGGCCTCAGCTGGCTTGTGAGGGAGTTGGTATAAGAAGAAAAGAGGTAGACAACAAACCTTTGGCTTGATTGCTCTTCAGGATATTCCATTCTGGTTGTGCCTCATCATTTCGGTGTACATAAATATTTCCTGGGGCACATGGGTATTTTCCATTGACATTTCTATTCTTCTAAGACAAATTGGGAGAGTACAGCACAGATGGAACATACGGTCCAGAAATTTCCTGAAGAACCTGACCCAGAACTCTATTCAGTGAAAATGCCGAGCATTTCCATTGGTTGGCATAAGATGAAAAGCTACTAGTCAGACACATGCTGAATAAACTCTACCAGAATGGATAACTGAGAGACCAGTATTCCAAATATGGCTCTGAGTGAAGAACTTTGTGTAGACTGGGGAGTTCCCATCTCTCCAACACTTTAGCATCAAATAACAGTTTGCTAAATTCATAGCTCTTGTCCTTTGTGTCCGTCCTGGCACACAACATAGACGAGGTACCTCCTACCACCACTCAGTGTTTGCCTCAGCTCCACATGCTGAAATTTGGTTTCAAATGTGAAGGTGTTAGGAGGTGGGGCCTTTAGTAGCTGTTGGGGATTAAGGCAGGAATCACTCACTATTCCTGCACCATAACAGACAGCCAGAGAGCTCCTGCGACCCTTCCCCAGTGACAGGATGTAGTAGGAGGACATCATCTGTAAACTGGGAAGTAAGCATTCACCAGACACTGAATCTATTAACTTTGGATTTCCTGGACTTCAGAAATTCCAGGAGGAAAAGATTATTGTTTGTAAGCCACCTCATCTATGATTTTCTTTGATTGATTATAAGGTACTAGGTATCGTTATGGCATTTTGAAATACAGTGTATTTTGTTAGATTTTCCGGGCACTTCTCCCTCCAACCTGTCTCTTGAGCTACCTCCTATCTCGCTTCTATGTGACATGTATCCTTATATTCTCTTTCTACCAAGTCTGAGAACTTCTTTTTACCATCTCTTAATCACCTTTCTAGTTGTTTAGGATTTATCCAAACTTATACCCAATGATGTACATAAATGTATACACGATGAGTGAGGATTTGCATATTAGAGAGACTATGTGGTTTCATCTTCCTGAGTTTATGTCATCTTGCTTAATGTTGTATTTTCCAAATCCATCCTGCCTTTTACAAAATTTCCTTTAACTTTGCTGTGCATACAATTCTATTGTATATATGAACCAGATTTCACTATCTATTCATCTGTTGATGGCTATCAGGCTGAGCTCGTTTCCTTGCTATTGTGAGTAGGGCAGCAATAAACATGGATGAACATGTTTATGGTCATGTCTGTGGCCAAATATAGCGTCCTTTAGGTATAAGTGCAGGAGTGGTACGGTTCTGTTACATGGTACTTTTTGCATCAGTTTTTCAAAGAAAGCTTCATGGTGACTTCTGCGCCCCTATTACAGGGAAGAGGGTCCTCTTTCCCCTGTTTACATACCACTGCCTATGCATTCATATGATAGCAATTCTAACTAGGATGATTTGGAATCTCAAAGAAGTTTTAATTTTCCTCATGGCCAAAGACATTCAACACTTTAAAAATATTTATTGGACATGTGTGTTTCTTCATTTGAAAGTGATATTTAATTCATTGATCCATCCTTTGATGGACAGGTGTATGCCAGGCCCATGGATTTGCACCATGAATATTATGAAAATAGCTATATATGTCAAGAGATATTTACAGATTTCATTTTAATCAGAATTCCAATGATAGTCTTCATGGACCTTGGGAAAAATTATAATAATTCAAAAGATTGTGGATATTTAAGGCAATCTTAAGCAGAAAGAATACTGCTGAAGGGCTGGAGAGATGGCTCAGCAGTTTAGAGCACTGACTGCTCTTCCAGAGGTACCGAGTTCAATTCCCAACAACCACATGGTGGCTCAGAACCATCTGTACTGGGATCTGATGCGCTCTTCTGGTGTGTCTGAAGAGAGCAATGGTGTACTAGTATACATAAAATAAATAAATCTTCTTTTTTGTTTGTTTGTTTAAAAAGAATACTATTGGAAACACCACAATGTGTTATACTGTAGAGGTATAGGGACAAAGAAAGCAGCAATACACATGGATGTACAAATATGTCTATGGTCAGATATAAAGTCCTTTGGATATAACCCAGGAGTGTTGCAGCTTCGTTATATGAAACTTTTAGTTTCAAGTTTTTGAGAAAGCACCACAGTGTTCTTACTACTGCTTTCATCAGTTGACACACTGACAAGCAGTAAACAGGAGTTCCTCACATATAAACCACAGGAACATAAAAGAGAACCCAAAATAAACCCATGAAGTTACAGACAAATAATTTTTAACAAAGGTGTCTAAAATACATTAGACATAACACAGCCCTTAAGTAAACCTGATACCCATCAGCAGAACAACAAGAGTGAGCCCATACCTCTCGCCTGGAGCAAGTTATTCCAAAGTGGATCAAAAAGCTTAATTAAAAACCTGAAAAAACTAAAGGAAAGCACTTCAGGTATAAGTAATAATTTTCTTAATAGAACCCCAATGGCATAAGAAATCATCACAAGAATCAGGAAATTTTATTACAAGAAATTTAAGAGCTTCTGTACATCAGAGGAAACTACAAGCAGACTGAACAAATATCCTACTTAAGGGAGTAAAATCTTTGCCAACTCTACCTCATATAGGTGTTTAATATTTAGAGGATATAAAGAGCTGCAAAACTTAAACACTTGTAAGTCTAGCTAACATTTTTTGAACACTATTTTCTATGCAAAGTTTTGAGAGGAACATAAAAGGCCAATTGTGGGAACAGCCAAGAGGCAGAGTGGCTAGAAGAGCAGAGTAGACCAGGGCCCACGGTGATGATATAAAAATTCATCTTCACTCTAAATAGAAATTTGGAATTTATATTGAGCCTATGCAGCTCAAGTAGTGGAAAGTTCTTGTCTGCTAGGTCAGTGGCCATGAAAAGGTCAAGATAAGCTGTAAAATTTCTTGGTCTTAACATAATCCTTTGTAAGAAAAGTGTTATACATTTTAATCTGGACATAGCCAGACTTAAAGCCTACATGGTTCTCAAATAAAATAGTAGCTTTAGAAACCTAGGCACACAGCATTTGACGTAATGGTCACATCATAAAAGAGGTGGTAGATAAAAATATATGGATAAAATATGTGAGCTTTATGATGTTCCTAGAAATTGACATTTGGTGTTTCCTAGCAATGAGTAAAGATTTGGATGGGAAATGAGGCATTTCTATAAAGGGAGTTAATACATCAACAAAATGCAACAATCAGAAGGGAGGAGGGGGCCTTGTAAATGCCTTGCTCACTACTTTCTTGGGACAGAAGGATGTAGTTGAATTGACTTAACCAATAAGACAAGAAAGAAAATTAACAACTAGATTTTGGAGGTCTCCGCATGGCAGCAGGAGAAACCAGTCCTCTTAAGCAAACAATACATTTTCCGACCAAAGGAAGGAGCCCTAAGTTACAGTTGGGACAACGAATTCTGGAGTTATGCTTCTGCTGAGCGTGTCAGACACAATCATTCCTCTATGTCTGTTCCATATCCATGAACTCAGTCAACTGCAGATCTAAACTATTCAACAAGCAATTATGCCTGGAAGAAACACATACATTTTTTTTTTTGTTGTTGTTGTTGTTATTATCACCTAGATCAGGTTCTCAACTTTCCTAATGCTGTGACCATTTAATACAGTTCCTCATGTTGTACTGACCCCCATCTATAAAATTCTATTCTTTGCTATTTCAAAGCTGTAATTTTGCTATAGTTGTGAATTATAATGTAAATATCTGTGTTTTGTATTTTCTTGGGGGGGGGGTCACAAACCACAGGTTGAAAACCACTGACTTAAGCCATACATTGTCTCAATTATATAGAAATTTAGTAGCATTTACATTATATTGTGTATCATAAGTAGTTAAGAAATTATTAAAGTACACAGGAGGGTATAAAGAAGCTACATATAGTTATACAAGGGATCTGAGGATCCTAGGTATCTGGGAGAGGTTTCTGGGATGGTCTGTGGGTTTTGAGGGACAGTTGTAGGTCAGAGAAAGGAATGTAAAAATTTTTATATGCAGTAGAGTTCTTAGGATTCTTGTATTCAAAAAAGGTAGCCTTTGCTTAGTTTAGATATTAAGAGGTCAACTATCAAACAAATAACATCAATAATCAAAGTAAGGGGGCAGATAAAACAAGAGAGAAAAAGTAGTATCTGTCACCAGAAAGATTCTCATCTAGTTCTCATTGAGCTATTTGCTCTGGATACAGATAGAATACTTCTAGCCTTTAGCAACATAAAAGGTGTTCCCTCAGTTGTTTGTAACTACACATTTTTAGTTCCTCCCTCTGAGCTCCACACACTTTGTGTTTTCAAAGGAAAAACACGATGACAAAAATATCATATATCGCTACTAAGTTCTCTTTCATTTGACATGCCCTGTTGCCCAAAACTCCCTCTTGCTCTTTTGGAGATGTTAATGTTTTCTTTGAAAGCCTGTTTGACTGGTATGTGAGATAAGGAGCTGTAAGTTTAGTGAACTGTGTGCAGCATTAGTACCTCACAGCCTCTCTTGTAAAACCTGTGGAGCTGAAAACGATTTCTTCTTATTTTGTCTGACAACAGGAAGAAAAAAAGTTATTATTATCAAGTAGCATTGCTTAAAGAAAGTGTAAGTCTGGACTTCTTAAATAGGAACAAAGGAATTTTAAGTTTGCTATCTAATTGCTATTATACAAATTACTTAGTCAAGTGGTGGCCCAGAATCCAAGCAACCTTTGTCACAGCATTCCGCTTTATCACTGTAATGGGGCTTTAAACTACAATGTGTGTTTTTTAGCTCTATAAATAATAAGCCTCAGTAAAAGAAGTGGGAGCTGGGTTTACTTTACTAGCAGTTATTGTAGTAATGAGAGACGTGATTCAGAATCTCAAAAATGTAGACATTTTGGAGAAAGCTTTCTTCCAAATGCTGAAGAAATTACTTCTCATGGTCCAATCTTATGCATCTAAGGATCCTTTATTTGTAGGGTCAAGACTCATTGGGCCATATAAGATGCATTTGAACACAAACATCAGAAAATTGAATGTCTTTGTTCTAAATATCTGAAGAACAAGTACCTCAAATTTGTTTACATTGAGGCCCACGTTTCGGTTTAACAGTGAACCTGAATATAACTCTATCTGTGTATTGGTATTCCTCTGTCTTAATTATTCATACAAAGAACATACATGTGGAAGCATGTGAGCAGTAGAGAACCTGTCTCTACAAAGAAGATACTCAACATGTGATTCCATGGCTTTAAAGTTCGTCTTGACAAAAACATTGCTTTATGAAGAGCAAACTCATTATGGGCAACAATTCTAGAAGATGGTAGTTCCACCTGGATTTCAAAAGTAGTTGAATATCCTCCTATAGGCAAATACAGGTGGTCTACACTTTCCTTTAGAAAAACTAGAAGACTCATATCTTCCAAGAACAATGCCATGTTCCTATGATCTCAGCCAGCCTGTGGAAGCCAGCACAGGGATTGCTTTAACAGGACTAATGGAGAAATCATGTCAAAAAAAAAAAAGGAGAAGAAGAGAAAAGAAAAAGTAAAAAGTGAAACACTTCACAAAGCTGACAAAATACAAACATTGGTGTTCACAAAAACAAACTTTAAGTAATATGAAGAGCAGATCAAACAATCTTTTTCTGTAAGTATAAATGAGGTTGCCCGTTAAGATTCTAAATTTGAGTGAAAGGCAGTTTTAAACAAAGACTTGGAGAGAGAAAAAAAATGTCTTATTTAGTATCTTCTACATAACAGTGTTTTGGGTTTTTGTGCAGTGATAGAGAAAGAAAAAAGGATATTTAGTATAAAGCAAGCAACAAAGCTTGGAAATATGATTATCTGAGATAAGCTCACCCTGCTGGATGGACACTGTCCATGGCTTCATACAATGAAAAGATAAACTGTGTATCTAAGAGAGACTGAAGAATGGCCGAAGGTGAACCTTTGAGATCCCGATTTGAATCATCTCTCAGAATCTGGTTTCAATTTAGATTCTGATTCATCAGGCCTCTGATTAGGCTGCCACTGCACCTTTCTAACAAATCCAACGTGATACTAATGCTCAGATCCTCTTGCCATACCTTACAAGAAACAAGAGGAGACAATGAAAGTGATTGGGACAGGCAAGCTGAATAAATTAAGTGATTTACTGGGTATATGTAACAGGATTCACACCACAGAGAGATGGCTATATCAGGCATCAAGAGCTACGAGTCAGAAACAGTGATTTTCTCCACATGATAATCTCTGCTGACTGTTTTCTGATTATAATTTCATTTTTCTTGCATGATTTCCTCTAGGGCAAGCCATGCAGATTGGTCAGCAATCCCAGCAGGCAGGCTGTTGCTTGGAAGAAGCCTGAGCTTTGAGTAGGAGCTAGGAGCTATTTGATATATTTTTGTTAGTAAGTAGGAGAACAAGAGCAGGATGGAAACCAGCTATCAACAACGGGCGTTTAATGGTGGGCTTTGTAAGTGCCAGATACTGAGCTCGGTTTCGCAACATAGCAAATCAATCTTAAGAGTTGTTGCTGTCACCCCTGTGTTATAGAAGAGGAAAACTTCAGGCTTCAGGGTGGTGTCAGGAGACTGAGAACACATTACTGTCTGGCTCTAAATCTATTTATTTTGTTTGTTTGTTTGTTTGTTTGTTTGTTTTGGCTGATACATACATCCCAGTAGGGAAAAGATTTTCTGTTCTAATGTTATAAAGGTTGAGTCTTTGTAAACTACAAGACTGCGTTATTACAGAAAGCTTATATATGTGTTGACATTGTTTCTTTTGTCCATCTGGGTACCATGAATCTGACTCCAGGAGTCTTGCTAACAGATAATAATGATTTCTTGAATCTAAAAAGCTGAAGGCTAAACTCCTGATCATGGTAAATTCACCCAGGGAGTCTACCGGACCACTTATTTTTCAAATTCAGCTCAGATAAACAACATTTCTGCCAAATGAACACCCCAAACTGTTTTTTCTATCCATTAGCTCTTTAAGAAACCTTTGTACTTAATCTACTAATTGGATATTGTCTAGATAGTTGTATTATATGGTTTAAGTATTTCCGCTAGCTCTTCACACCATTATCTCTAGGACAACAGTCCCCATTCTACTACGTGTACCACAGAAAGTGACTGTGACAAATATGAACTGCCAGTGGCATTAAGCAATAGTTCTATGGATGTAATAAGCAGCCAAGCTTACACGTTAGTAAAGATCATCTCATGAATATTAATGCTAATGGCCTCCTATGATTGCAAGTCCCTCAAGGATACTGTGTGCCAAAAGCAGATACTTAGAAACTGAAGACTAGGAGTTCCATGTGGTTCCAAGCTGATAAAAGGTAATGGACAAGCTAGGTGAATGTTCAGTTACAAAGACAATGAATAGCTCATTTTAAGCCAACTAATCAGAATACAGAATATACATCTGGAAGTAAGTTTCAGTATGGATAGTGTTTTCCCCTTGGCCATCTAACACACATACACACACACAAACACACACACACACACACACACACACACACACACACACACACACACACACACAGAGGCAGTGACTTTAATCTAATTCTCATGCTGAGAAGGAAGAAGTGTGCCCTGCCAGCTCTCAGTCCAGCCCAAGAAAACAAAGGTTAATGGTTTCCTGTCATTCTTGTAATCAGATGCAACTTTTTGGCTTGGCATTTTCTAAGAGGATTTCTTCTCAAATTTCCATTTGTACAGAACACAATTATTTGATTTATTTTGATTACTCTTTATGTAGTATGCATATTCTGATACCCTAGAGAAATGTGTAACTTTTAATTACAAGCTTCTTGTCCCTGATAATACAAAAGAAAAGAAAAGAAAAAAAAAAAAAACCCTTTACATTGGCATTGCCAGATCTGAGGGAGGCAGAGAGTGTCACATGGGGCTGACTAAAGACGGTCATGCCTTGACCTTTACTAATGTAGCACACAGGGCAGAGACAATTTGGGAAGGCCCATGGCTCCCACCCCTACTGCCCAAAGTCCTCTCATAACACAGCAGGGCAAGAATAGAGATCTCTGATGATGAGCTAAATTAATAAAGATCAGAGTAGTGGTTAGCCAGTGGTGAGATAATACATACACAGATTCAATTGAGGCTGTGGGCAATTCCTGGTGCCTTCTCACCTGTCTCCACTCTACCCATCTCACTTTCTCCTTCTTGTCCCTTTCTGATGCATTTTTGCATTTTTCCTTCTGAATGAATTTGACTTAGTTCTATAGAGAAATGACTCAGTTGTTGGTCATATAGCCTCGTTCCAGCAATACCAAAATGTATACAGATAATTCTTGGTATCTATGGGAGATTGCCTTCAGATCCCTATGGATACCAAAATGCACTGATGTTTAAATCCTTTATATAAATGAATGCAGTGCTTCCATTATGGCATATTTATATATCTTCTTATATACTGTAAATCATGTCTTAATCACTTACATTATCTAATACAATACAAATACTATGGAATTTGTTGTTACATGATGTTGCTTAGAGAATGTTGACAAGAGAAAAAAGGTCTGTGCATGTTTGGCACAGAAATACTTTTATTACAAATAAATATTTTTGATTTGTAGTGCATTGGATCCATGGTTTTGGACAATTCACAGATAACAGGAGATCGCTATGCAACCTCAGTAGACTCCATGGAGATAACAAGATAGAAGAGTTGGGAAAGCAGTAAAATGTGCTAATGCAAACAATTTGGATGGCAGCTTACTGATCAGCACAGATTAACCATGTTTGACCATTCTATTTTGACAGGGCATCAGGAACGATTTTGATCAGACTTTAATTGTTCTTGGGACTGAGTTTCTCCTATCTTTTCAACCCAACACCTGGGAACACAGGCATGTGGTACCATGTCTACAATTTTCCGAACTGGTTAAACCTAAGCAATGAAGGTGTATCCACCTCAAAAGGTGCAGGGTGGGCATCAGCACACAGGAAGCCCCTGCTGAGCTTTGTTGATTTGGAATGACTTAGGTTAAAATTCATCTTTCAAAAGAACCAACAGCTGGAGGATAGAGTTGAGTTGTGGGGTGCCTGTCTCGCCTATACTAGCCTTGGTATATGCCCCAAACCAGGACCCTACTCTGCAGAAAAGAACCAATATTGGATAATATGTAGTAATTTGAATTTAATAAGCATCTGTATTGTCATAATCATATGTCAGGTGAATTGGTAACTAGACTAGACAATCCCAAACTATTTCTATTTCAGCAACACACACACACACACACACACACACACACACACACACACACACACACACCTACCTCAAGCTTTTTACTATAGAACTGAGGTCTTTCAATATTTTAAAGAAAAATATTTCAAATAAGTCTCATGAGTAATTCCATCTGTGACACAGACTATGACTTGGGGAAAAGGATGGTGTTTGATGTCGTTGCTCTTGTTGTCTGTATGGATGCTAAGAGTTAACACAGAGCAAGGTAGGTCTTTCTATATTTCTATGACAAAGAGTATAATCATGTGGGCATGCCACTGAACAAGATCATATAAGATAACATAGGTGAAACCCATACAGCAGACTATGTCATGTACAAGAGATTGGTGATACTGGCCTTGCACACACCTACAATTTAGGAACACTACTTGGGGACTCTGTCATCTTTGATATCATATATCCCTCAAAGAGAAAATAATCTATATGCTTTCCGATACAATGCCTCAGAATTAAATTTACTTATTATCTTTATGTAATATTTTTATTTGGCATAGCAAATGCTTTAAAGGAAGTGCCCTTATACATCTTGTGGCTTCAATGACACTTTTTTTTAACTTCCTTCAATTGATATTTTTATTGAGCAATATAACTTGTTCTTCACTAGTATGTTCAAAGGGAAAGGTGCCTGGAGTCGTGAGTCGTTTTGCTAGACAAGGAAGAAATTCTCGATCAGAAACAAAGCATAACTGCATGGTCACAGCCTACCTGGAAATATATATCTGGTTTGAAGTCATGAGGACTGAACAAGAATATGTAGATGGATCTGTTGTTGGTCGCTAAACAACAACAATAATTTAGAACTTGTAGGTCAGTGATGGCGGCTATCTCTACATATGAGCTATGATCCCTAGAGACCCCAAAGTCCTATAGTTGCTGGTAGGAGGGTAATAACCATGTGATCTTGTTAGGGAACTGTGTAGCTCAGAAGTGATGTCTTAAAATGTTTATTTAGTTTGCTTCTCAGTAGCCTGCAATACCCATGATAACTATCTTTATCAATAAATGAGCACTGAGCAAACAGAAAAGCAGAGATTTTAGCTTACTCGTCCTGAGTTGACTGAGTTACCTAGAGGCAAAGCAAGAATTCAGAAAGAGTTCTGTATCTAGTCCAATGTTCTCCTTACATCCACTGATTATATTTAAAATGACTGCTACTGAACATTTCACTCCCTGTGTTGGAGGCTGACGTATTCCTGATATATTTTGTAGCTTTATTTATAGAATTGGAAAGCCCACATGCCTAAGCATACTTGTGTGAGGCAATAAACACAGAAGGCAGGCAAAATCAAAACTGGGTTTCTGTTCCACAGGCCTGGGCTACATAATGTAACAGTGGATTCTCCTAGCTTGGTTCTCCTAGCTGTTCCCCATGGCATGGCTTTATAACAGGAAGTTTATAAGGTCTTCTTTGAAAGTCCCAACAGTTTAATGAGCAATCACTCTATCTATCAATCAATCAATGAGATAGATAGATAGATAGATAGATAGATAGATAGATACCCTCTTCTTGAGTAATATCTTCCCAAATCATAGGATGTAGTATTTCCCTTAGGATATCCCAGCAGCTGCTAAGCACATCTCAAAGACTTTGGAAAAAAAAAGATACCCGTGTAGGGAAAGGCAGTGTCCTGAGATGGAGGGTTGTCCTGTATCTTGAAAATTCTACACTAGCTTTCTGGCCTGGAGCTTAATTCCAGTCTCTGTATCTGCATTTAAAAACTACTTATACAAATTATTTTATTCATAGAAAGCACAGCTTTCTATTCCCTCAGGTCTATTTAGGTATTTTTTTTTTAATTTCATACATCTGTCTTACAGTTCATGTTATCCCATTTCCCCCTTTAAATTCTCATCAAAGAAAGCCTTACCCAAATGCTAGAGTATATTCAGACACAATGGCAAAAACCCAGCATTTCTCTTTGTTTGTTTGTTTGAGATCATTTTTCCTGTACTTCTTTGAAAGTCAAATTAGCTCTACATTTTTTTGCTCAAATAAATCTGATTTCAACCAAGTAAATACATTTATATTTCCTTTACTTGACCTGTGACTGTTACTAATGGTCACAGGTCCTTCCTTCATGCATACAAATAACTGGCTAAGTGATAAGAACTGGTCATATAGCCTCACAGTACATAAAGACTTCTAGAACTCCAATTTGTTTTCCCTTGAGAAAACAGTGCAATTTGGTGTGGACTGAAAAACATGGCTGATGAGGAAAACAATTAGCTCTTTTAACTTTAAAGCTATCTAGAGCTAAATTTTAGCTTGAAAATTTAAGCTATATAATACTAACTAGAGTAGAATCAGGACTTCCAAATAATATTATTTAGAAGAAAAGTAGGATTTGAATTATAATATATACTAATTCAAAATGAATCTTGGTAAAAATGCTCAATTGCATTTTTTTATTTATCTATTTTTGGTGTGGTTGGGCATACCACAACATTCATACGGGGATCAGAGGGCAACTTGCAGGAGTCTAGCCTCTCCTTTGCCTGATGGGTCCCCAGGATCTAACTCAAGTCATCAACCTTAACAGCAAGTGGCTTTCCCTATTGAACCATTTCACTGCCCATTCCTTTAAAACCATTTTAAAATTTTAGTTATGAATTCCTTCTCTAAAATGTAACATACAAAATGTCTGAAACACATAAAAAAAATCTTGGTTTTTGTCCAATATCAGGTAAGATTTCAAAATGTTCCACCTAAAATTTTATAGATGCTTCAACTAAATTAAACATTGAAAACCTAAGTAATGGTCGAATCACACAACATAGTTGGTAGAATGCTTGGCAAGCAGGTACAAAGCCTGAGTTTGTTTGCTACTCAACACATCATCAGCAAATAGTTAAAACTATGAGCCTTCATTATCCTGAGTCACATGCTGGTCTAAGTCTCTCAGATCTAACAAAGTCTCTCCTGCCTCATAAATATTATGTACTTCACCCCATGCCTACCCTGAGGTTCCTATTGAATTAAACCCTTTCTTATTTTAATACTTAATTCCTTTATTATTTGGACAATTTCATGTGTGCATAAAATATACTGTGCACACACTCACCTCTCCAACCTCTAGTGTCTGCCTGCTGTCTTCCAGCACCCTCCCTTAACATATCTCTCTACTTCTGTTACCTCTGTTTGTTTTTGTTTAGCCACTTATGAGAATGGGTGTGGAGCTACTCACTAGAGCACAGTTATCTCACCAGTGGTACATCTCTAAAGACAATGGCTTCCTCTACCCATCGTTAATTCTCCTGTAAGCATAGCCTTAGTCAGCCAGTAAACTGGTTATGCAATAGCATCCTATTCATGACTACTTCCTTCATGATTTTTCCTACCACACCACATTCTCTTTAGCAAGAAGCCTACCAATGTGTACCAGCAGGGGCATCTCAGAATTCATTCCTATGCACGTTAATTTTAAAGATTGCAATTTATTCTGTGATCTGTCAGTTAGCAGATGCATTAGGGTAGCATATAACTCAATACCACAGAGGAAAATGGCCCCATTGGATTTTTCTCATAGGCAGTTTACCCTGACATTCATGCTGAGCCCCCCAAAACTCTGCATCTCTTTTGATCCAAGTATCTGCAACAATAAAAAGGCATGTCCTAACCAACGCTGTGTAAATTACTCATCTCTAACTCATCTTTAGTTCCATCATGTTCCAAATTGGATGTCAATTTGTTACCCAACATTTTTCTGAAAGAGATTTGATCAGATATTCACTCTTAGGTAGGGAACAAATGACAGGGCAAAGAGATAATTTCCACACAAGTGAAACTAAGTGACTCTGAGTTTGCAAGGCTTACTTACAGAAACATTGAAGGGCTATTTGCAATAGCATGAGTGGCTAAAAAACAGCTACATCTCAGAAAGTCTCATAGTAACGATTTCTGTTAACATCCCATCTCCTAGAGACTGAGTACATTCCAAGATCATCCACAGGAGAGAATAATGGGTAGCATCTTAGGTGAGAATCCTGTGGCTATTAGTCAACCCTGTTTCACATCCTTCTATTTGAATGTTAACAACCCCATTACCATTGCCCTAATAGACATAAGTATATTTTCCTGTTTATTTATTTTCATGACTATGAAACTAGTATTTTATAAGTCACCATGAATTAGTTCTATGATGCCTGATGGCTGTGACAGGTCCAAATAAACCATTTTATTTTACCACAGGACAAAACCAATTTCAACATTTCCATTTAGTAACCCTCAACACCTTCAAGTGGTTCTCTTTTCTGAGCTTTTAAACCTTTGAGTAACAACTTGTAAAATGATTACTAATGCTTTTCTTTTCTTTATGTTATCCCATAACATTTCTGAAACAAGGGTCATATCCCATTTACTACTGAATAATGGGATTCAATTTCAGTCTTAACCAATGTGGTCAGCTATATTTTCCAAAGACAGCCATAACAATATATCCAGGAGGACATCTGATCTTATTACATGAGACATTAACACTCTTCAGACAATACCAATCATTTGAGAGATATCAGTATCTATTCCTATCATTTACTCACCCTTAATATGAATGAACATAAGTAGCTACCTCATTTAATAAAATATGGTGAAAGTAATAACTTGTGACTTTGGAAGCTTGGTCATAAAAGGCATAAGAGGAATATTCTTGATCTTTGCAGAAAGGCCTCCCAGGTGGGGAATGAGATTCTAACACAATAATAGTAATTTATCACATGAATGGGCTGGTGCAAATAGTTCCTCTGTTTTCAGCCAAGCAACTGAATAACTCCTTCTCCAGTCAACATCTGGCACAAATATATGATGCCTTCCATTAAGAAATTCACAAATTCTTGACCCAAAGCAATAATAATAAGTTATAAATTTTATTGCTATTTGAACTTAAAAAGAATTTGCTAAAATAAAATCCCCAAGAAATATAGTGGTGCGATTTGATTTTATTTTTCAAAATACAAGATGCAGGAATATCTAGTCAATAAAATAAATGTATTAAACACAATTGAAAATCCAGCATGGACAAAAGTACCTTGCAAATAGCATGGTGTCTGATTTGTTTCCCAATTTTTTTTTTAAAGATTTATTTTATTTATTATATGTGAGTACACTGTAGCTGTCTTCAGACACTCCAGAAGAGGGAGCCAGATCTCGTTACGGATGGTTGTGAGCCACCATGTGGTTGCTGGGATTTGAACTTATCACCTTCGGAAGAGCAGTCGGGTGCTCTTACCCGTTGAGCCATCTCACCAGCCCCCTTGTTTCCCAATTTTAAAGCCTGCTCTAAGAGTTTAAAGACTTTCGTCTATGCAACCTCCTTTCAGTCACAGCAGGCATAGAGATGGACTTGGGGCTACTGTAAATCAGTTGTGTAGGTCAATGTTGTCCCCATCAAACCTGTTATGAGAGAGAGAAGAGCCCCAACAATCATGCGCCATGACTGTTATCCAGCCCTCACATAAACCCTATCGGTTAATGCTTCATGCACTCATCAGTTGATAACAAGTGTCTGAAGGTGAAGAAAAAGTTTTCATCTATAAAATAACCAGGGAGGATTTTAAGGTGAAAATCAATAATTGCTTTCCTAGTTGAATGTCCATCCTTGACACTAAGCTGACAAGTAGGGGGTGGGGAGCTTTGCCAAAAGGTTTAGGGAATCGTTCACAGTCATTGGCTACTCCAAGTCTCCTTGTCTGGGTTATGATTGATGAGGCAACCATGCTTCCAACAGATGATGAGTGACCTGAAATAGAATCTGCCTCTTCTTGCTAACAGTGGGTCAGGTTAGATAAACTAACCATGTTCTCTTTGTTATGGACTTTGCAATAAGATTTAACCCAAGGGATGTGTACCTTTGCACAGTCTAGAGAAGAGGTGCTTCTTTTACCTAAACATTTATTTTGTTACTTGCTACACATTGTCAATCTTTCATTCCTTATCCCCCATACCTACTGCTGAGTGAGTGTGTATGTCTGCATGTGTTTGTATCTATTATATTACTCCACCTCATTCCAATGGCCAGCAATCTGATTGAAAATTTCAGAAGCCTATCTAGTTTCTACCACTTTCAGGGACCATATTATAACCTGGGAATTATAATTATTACTGTGGCCTCACCACAACAACGGCACATAGAGCATATGCAGCAGGCTGAGTGCTGGGTGCCATAGTGAGTAAGAATCATTTTGTGGAATGTACAGTCTCTATACATTGAGAGGAGACAATGTAACCACATGCCATTGCAAATTGCCGTGTGACAGGGCAATGAACAACACAGGCATGTACCTCGGTGGAACAGAGGTCTAATAACTGTCCTTTGATCTCTCTGGCCACACAGGTGCAGGCATTAAGAGTTAAGAAAGGATACAGAGTAGAGAAAGACATACATATAAATCTAAAGTGCAGTGAAAAGCAGTGTTAGAGATTCTTGCACAGCATCCAGGAATTGACCAGCACTGCAGTTGGGGAGGAAAAGTCAGCCAAAGGAGTGACAGATGATGTGAGTTGCATTTGAAATACAGTTAAGCAGGCAGAAGACGCAGCGGGAAGGGAATCAGGAAGGAAGAAGGCATTCTGTGGCAGAGAAGAAACACGGAGACATGAAGACAGCATCTTAGGGCTGATAGCTCTGAAGAATGATGTATGCTGTTTACAAGTAGCTTTTGCTGGCAGATGAGTGTAGTATTGCAGTGTTTACATATAAAACACAAGCTGATTTTCTAACTGGGGTCTTGTAGAGTTTTCTTCTAGAGCATAAGCAATATATAGGATGATTGTTTAATTCAGGAGAGTGACATTACAAGCTGCTTTCTATAAAAAAAACAAAGAAAAGGAGAGGAGGAGGAAAAGGAGGAGGAGGAGGAGGAGGAGGAGGAGGAGGAGGAGGAGGAGGAGGAGAAGAAGAAGAGGAGGAGGAGGAGGAGGAGGAGGAGGAGGAAGAAGAGGAAGAAGAAGAAGAAGAAGAAGAAGAAGAAGAAGAAGAAGAAGAAGAAGAAGAAGAAGAAGAAGAAGAAGCATACCTTTATTTTAGCAGTTGTCTCCCTGATTACATTTCCTTCCTTCCCTCCTTCCCTTCCATCTTCCCCTTTAGAGTGATCTTTGCTCTCAACAGAGTAGTGTAGTGAAGCTTCAAAATAACTCTCCAGAGGTGTGTGATACACAGCCTCTGCTTAACAACTGGGATTCTATTATGGGAAGAAAAGAAGTTATTGTCAAGGAGAATACAGGAACCTAAAATGTGCAGGTTTATTTTAGCAGGGTCTGGCTATAGAAAGATGTGTTCAGAGCTCAGGGTTTCCCACTCTCTTTTTAGTCCCCTGCAGAATGAGCCTGCAACTTTCTCACTGTGAAAACAGGGTGTTGAGAAGGTTCTATTTACAAAGTGGACATCCTTGTGAGACTCACACTTTTCTCTAATACTTTCATAGGGAATATTTGTAAGGATAATACCCACCAAAAACCAGTGACACTGTGAATCCTGGGATGTAGTCTGCTCATCTTGCACTTTTAAAACTAGATTCAGAGTCCAGTTTCCAGCTTTAACAGGCCATTGTTATTTAAACTAAAATTCTCAAGTCATGTTACCAAGTTGGTTGTATTGTTACTGGAGCTTGTTAGCTTTCTTTTTCAAAAATGGGAAAGCAAAGGTGAAAGCTTTTATCTGGTTAGTGCTTCAACATTGATTTAAATTTGTATCTAGGTGTCTTAGTCAGGGTTTCTATTCCTGCACAAACATCATGACCAAGAAGCAAATTGGGGAGGAAAGGGTTTATTCGGCTTACATTTCCATACTGCTTTTCATCAAAGGAAGTCAGGACTGGAACTCAAGCAGGAGCTGATGCAGAAGCCATGGAGGGATGTTCTTTACTGGCTTGCTTTCCTTGGCTTGCTCAGCCTGCTCTCTTATAGAACCCAAGACTGCCAGCCCAGAGATGGTCCCACCCACAAGGGGCCCTTGATCACTAATTGAGAAAATGCCTCACAGCTAGATCTCAT
>LR750724.1:156001-257853 GCA_902729485.2 Mus minutoides | reverse complement strand
GTTTTCTGTGATAATTCCAGCTGTGTCAAGTTGACACAAACCTAGCCAGTACACTAGGAAAAGAAGTTTAGTGTTGTGGAGAAAGGACATTAAGAACCTACAAAATATTCTTGGATGATTGGCACATATTTGATTCTAGATTCTCTTCTGCAAAATTTGAAAAGTCAACCTTCAGAGTGCTTAAAGTAATAAAAACTTAGTGCATGCCACTTTAAATTTCTGACTATCCTAAAAGGATGAAAACAAGCTACACAACTGAAGAATGTTTAATAATAGATTTATTTTCCTCTGAAGTAGAAGGAGAAATACAAATTATAAAAATCAGGGTTGTCCTTCACTTTTAGACTTACTGTGTATGAGGCACCATGCTAAACGCTTTACAAGTGTACTATTTTTATAGTGGTGTGGGTATATACATATGTGATTAAAATGAAACTAAGGCTTAGTTATATTGCAAACATGTCCAGATAGTCATGTGACTAATAAGTGGGTGAGCTATATCTCACAAGCCCATATTTTACTAAAGACTGTATGGATACATTTTGCGCTGACATTTGCTAGCCATACTCAGAAGCAGGATCCTTTGAGCTTTCAAATTCTAAGACTAAAGTATCAATGGAAAGATGCTTCAACTGTTCTACAGATACCTGTGACCGAAACAAACAAGTCAAAATAGCTCATCAATACCATCACCCAACAAAGATTTTGATTTATTCAAAACAAACAATTCGCAGCTCTTCACTTATATAACCCAGGACTGGCTCTTTTTCATTATGTAAAGACCTGGAAATAAAACATCTTTGATCAGGATCACACACTGATTATTTACTATCTGAAAATGGCATCGGAGAGATTAAAATTATATAACCTACAGAATAAATTGAGGCATCCATTCAACTAGACACAGGTCATGAGATAGACTCCTCTGAATTAGAAAATCCAGTGGCTGTTGAGCCTGACATACTGTACCATTTGGCTTTAATCACGAATGTCAGAAAGAATTTTGATTTCAATGAATTGACAAGGAATATAGATTAGAATGGGAGATATTTAACATCTCAGCCAAGTTTTCAAGGTAAAACTCACCCCCAGCGCTCATCCATATTTGCCTCATGTTTCCTATATTCATAACTCCTTTATTATCTATGCTAATGAGTTTGAATATGTGTGCCTTTAATGGCCGCCTCACTAACTCAGTCTTTCTCGCTGAGCATGTGAGATGTGTCTGAGGTCAAGTGAGTCTGACTGCCTTGATTCATATCACCAACTTGCTTCCATCTGGGGAAGCCAGAACTCTCAGGCCATTCCCCCAAGCTTCTGTTCCTACACCTCTATCAGACACATGAAATGAACACCTTCTGGAAGTAATCAAGTCATGAACTCAGCTCAGAGCCAGCGTAGAAGTGTTCTCAATGGACTCGTGGCTGTGATTACAGGACCCTAAGGCTCATCTTTCCCTCCCTTATTTCCATGGTATTTGTGTTCCTTTTTTAATTTTAATTTTAATTATCTGGCACCATCCTGCCTTTGTCATTTCACAGGCAATGAAGCTCATTTAGAGCAGGAGATGTGAATTATAAGTCTCCAACATTACCTACCTAATTTAGTATTTCTTTGTGTATCTTATTGCCAAGAGTCCTTAGAATGTATCCATCTTAAATCCACACATACACACAGAATGTGAAGTGAAAGTAAGTAGTTTTCTACTTTCTCCATATAAAATCCCTTATTTAGGATTTGAGAAAGAATATGTCATAAACTATCCTGTTTACAGTTAGGTTAGAGATGAGTTAGAAGAGGGAAGGAGGGAGGGAAGAGAGAAGGGGAGGGAGGGAGGGAGGGAGGGAGGGAGAGAGAGAGAGAGAGAGAGAGAGAGAGAGAGAGAGAGAGAGAGACTCTCACCTTGATGACAGGTGAGTGTACACTTTATTCACTCATAATATTTAACTGAATGTAAGAAACTTCCTCTGTAGTTGTCCACATGAATCTGATTTAGTGGCAAAAGTCATGATCAGCAGACATATCTTGAATACTTCATGAAGAGTATTTTATCTTTGAAGCTAGTAAATTCTCATTGATAAGGGGTGAGATATAATCAATCTCGTATCTAGATTACCTAGATTTAAGATTGAATATTGTATACTGGGCCTGGCTTTGGTAAAAACTAACAAACATCATATCACCACAGGGTCAAGTAAACTGTTGGCAATTAGAATAATTTACACCCTTCAAATTCTGCATTCTGCCCATTAACAATGAGTAAGGTTTTTTTTCCCCTTTAATAACTCAGAAACTATGTCTTGAAGGAATAAAAAAAAAATGAACAGGGGAGCTCAAGTGATGGCGCACATCTTTAATCCCAGCACTCAGGAGGCAGAGGCAGGCGGATTTCTGAGTTCGAGGCCAGCCTGGTCTACAAAGTGAGTTCCAGGACAGCCAGGACTATACAGAGAAACCCTGTCTTGAAAAACCAAAAAAAAAAAAAAAAGCCCTCCACAGATAAGGACATTCAGATGTTGTAACAAATGTGTTGTGCTGAGGTAGCAGTGTACAGCACTGATGCTACAGCAGGGTAGGCTGCAGGTTGAGAGGCAGGTTAAGCAATGATACAAAGATCAGGTTCTTAGAGACCTCCTGAGGCTTCACTACCAGATAGGACTAGAGCACAGGGCATAATGGGGGAATTCTCCCAAAGGTTTGGTCAATGTTTCTGCTGGTGGCAGTCATTCCTGAAAATGAAAGCAAAAGCAAAATTACCAGGCCTTCCAGAGGTTTAGGTTATGATTAGGTTATATTGAGGTGTAGAGGAAATTACTTCTTAGAAAAGTTAACTTTTATTGTGGAAACGTACACTTTTGGTATGCTGCAAAGTTTAAGATTCCACAGAAGCACTGTTAACAGGGGAGATAGCAATGGAACTGTTGAGTCTGAGGGTGATAGACACTAAGTAAACTTAGTGTAAAAAGATTATGACATTGTTCATTGTGTTAAAATGTGTTGGTCACATTTCAAATGTTGATTCCAAATGACTTTCTCTTGCTACCTCTCATTTGACTAGTTATTTTTTATCAAGATAGTCTAAATTTAGACCATGGATCTTTCTATTTATTGTGCTATACCTGAAAGAGTGCCAGGAGAACATATGTAGCCAGGTAGAGAAGTTTTCATCTTGTATCTAGAGATATGAATAACCAAGTGAAAAACCAAAAGCAAAGGGGGAAAAAAAAAAAACCTTGAAAGTCAATGATGAATGAGCACATATTCACCAAAAATAGCATCAGTTTATTTTCCCTACCGTGGGATGTGCTGTCTAACTGATCTTATTGTCAAACAAGTCATTCATGAAGTCAGGCTTGCTAAAGGCACGAAACGCTTTGAAAATGTAAGTGTTTGAAATATCAGCTCTTTGTTAAGGTAGAACACCACACATAGTCTACTTCTGCCTGACACCTCCTGTCTTCCTTATTAAGGAATACTTAATATCTTTATTTAATGTGTGTGCATGTGTATATGTATGTTCATGTGTATTTCAGTTCATGTCCATGTGTGTACTTGTATGTGTGGAGGCTGGAGGGTAATGTCAAGTATCATTATCAGGAACATCACCTATATTCTTGAGACAGAATCTCTGATCAACCTGGAGCTCACCAACTAGGGTCAACTAACCATCCAGTTGTAGAGAGCCACGCCCGAGCTGGTTCTGCCGCCATTCCAAGATGGCGCCGACATCCTGTCACCACCCCCAACCTGGGACAAGCAACAAGTTCAGTGCGCATGCGCTTGTGACAAAGCCACGTAAGTCACCGCCCATCCCGGGGTGTAACTTGAGGTAATGGGCAGTCAGCCAATCCTGACGACACACGTCTCACTGAGGTGTATATAAGAGGGACCCATCTGGGGCTCACACTCTTCCTCCGCATGATGTAATAAAAGATGCTTGCAGAAGGATTCTGGTGTCCACATCTGTTCTTGCCAGCGAGTTGGTAATGTGGGCACTTACAGCTGGTGCCTAGACCTGGGAAATTGACCATCACTAGCGCCGAGGAAGAGCCCCCACCCGCGGGGAGAATTCAGAACTGCAAGCAGGACAAGGGTAAGCTCTGAGAGGTATGTTTGGTCTTGATTTATATCATTTACCCCCCCCCCCCCCCCCAGTTGAGTAGTGTAGTGGAAGTTTTCATCGTTGTCGAGGCAGTGCTTAGACTGGTGAGACCATGCTTAGAGGATGAGAAATGTTGCCTGGCGGTTAAGGCAGGGCAAGGGGCGTTAGAAGAACTACAGGACCGCATATCAGAAACAGAGCGGAAAGAGATATTAGGAGCTCAGAGAAAGGAAAGCATGCTTAAGCATAAAGGCCTCTCCGATGACCTTGGATCTGAGGAGATGAGAAGAAAGGGAAAGGATGCCCTTGGGAGAGAAACAGAAAAGAAAGGAGAAAAAAAGGGATATGCCCTTGGGAGAGAATACAAAAAAGAGAGGAGAAAAGAAAACCCCCGGAGAAACCCCTTTATCCGGTAAGAGAGAACTGGAAGCTTTAAAGCTCGGTAGCTTTGAGTCAGATGAATTAACTCCCTCTGAAGAGGAGGATTTAGAAGATGAAGCAGCCCGCTATGAGGAGGAAAAATACCATCTAGATGAATGGCTGCTACAGCAGAATCGTAAACAAAAGGAGGCGGGAGATAGGAACCACATGGCTCCTCGGCCTGTGACAAATGCTGCTTATGGAATTCTTAAGAGAATTAAGGTAATTGGATCCGGGAATGGATCAGGAGAGAAGAGAGGAGGGTGAATTTTTGTAAGAGGTTCCCTGGGCATGCCTGGGTGAATTCTCTCTCTCTGAAACTCAGAGAAGTTTTTTCTTTATATGTACGATGCATCATTTGTCTACATTTGTGTTTCATGTTTTGTCTGGATGATTGGCTGTTTTGTGTTTTGTGTCGAAAAAAGGTTACAAAAGTGTGTCTATTGGTCTCTGACTTCTTAATTTTAGTATGAGCCTCCACAGAGGCTGAGAAAGGCAGGCAGGTTTGCCCAGGATCTGGCAGGGCCACGTGGTTTTGGGCCTTGACTGGAGGAAGGTGCGGTAATATATATTGTTAACTTCTTAGCCCCGGGGATGAGAGGCTAAGAGTGTTTGTTCCTGAGGGAATTTTCCTAGAAGATTCACTGCAATTGGGTCTAAGAATTGGCAGAGTGTTTATCTTGAAATTCTGGCTAGAAAAGGTAAAAGGTTTGAATTGTCGGTTTTATGAGACAAGTTTCATTCCTGATCTCTGCCACACCCTTACTAGGGGAAAAGGCAGCACATGTTATTCAGCATTGCCTTGAGGCATGGAGTGCTTGGGGAAAACCCAAAATTCTTAAAACTGACAATGGACCAGCTTACACTTCTCAGAAGTTTGGACAATTCTGTCGCCAAATGGAGGTGACCCATCTAACAGGTCTACCATATAATCCTCAAGGACAAGGCATTATAGAACGGGCCCATCGCACTCTTAAATCTTATTTAATGAAACAAAAAGGGGGAGTCGAGGAGGCTCTACCCTCAGTGCCAAGGGCAACCATTTCTATGGCTCTCTTTACACTTAATTTTTTAAATCTTGACAGTCAAGGCCATATAGCAGCTGACCATCATTGTCTGGAGCCTGACAGGCCAAAAGAGATGGTGAAATGGAAAGATGTCTTGACTGGTCAATGGAAAGGCCCGGATCCTATTTTGATAAGATCCAGGGGAGCTGTTTGTGTTTTCTCACAGGAAGAAGACAATCCATTTTGGTTGCCAGAATGACTGACACGAAGAATCTTGGCACGTGAAGATGATTCCCAGATGGACCTCCCAACGACCGGTTCTGGTCATTCTGCTGAATCATGGGATGAAGCTGTCTTCTGTGGGACTATCTCGGAGGGAGTTGGAGGGAGTTGTTCATTGAGGGCGGAGCAGCTCTCCAGAGGGCTTCTCTTGCAGATTGGGTGACTCAATGGGACTCGGCTGAAACCCATTGCCTTTGGGGACTTCTCTTCCTGGATATCCTTAGCCTTTTCTTTCTTTAAGGAGTGGGTGGGAGTTGCCTTATTCGGTATTACCCTCAGCTGTGGTGTTGTGCTTCTGTTTTGGGTGGTTTGCAAGCTCAGAACCGAACAAAAACATGACAAAGTGGTGATTGCTCAAGCGCTCGCAGCACTAGAACAAGGAGCCTCTCCTGATATGTGGCTCAGCATGTTAAAATCATAGAACAAGGAGCCTCTCCCGATATGTGGCTCAGCATGTTAAAATCATAAAGGTTAAAAATTGGCACTCACCCTAGAGTAATTTGTCAGAGAAGTTGTTGCTTGGCCATTTCATGAATGTGCACACTAGACCAACCTAAGACAGGGACCTAGTGTCGAGAAGTTTTCCCAGTGAAGGGTAAGGCTAGTGACGACACATCATGGTGGCACCCTTTCTCCTTTTCAGCCCTTGCACCCAGAGGACTTGATCCATTGCACCTGGTAGGGTGAAAAGATGCCATAAAAATTGAGCCCATGATCACTGACACTCCCGGCAAAAGGGTATCGGCTTGATCGGGTTTAAACTCCATATCCTGGCAACAACTATATACTGCTAGGCCAGACTGTCTCTAGGCCAGACCTTTAAATAAAATAGAAAGGGGGAGATGTAGAGAGCCGCGCCCGAGCTGGTTCTGCCGCCATTCCAAGATGGCGCCGACATCCTGTCACCACCCCCAATCTGGGACAAGCAAACAAGTTCAGTGCGCATGTGCTTGTGACAAAGCCATGTAAGTCACCGCCCATCCCGGGGTGTAACTTGAGGTAATGGGCAGTCAGCCAATCCTGATGACACACGTCTCACTGAGGTGTATTTAAGTGGGACCTATCTTGGGCTTGCTCTCTTCCTCCGCATGATGTAATAAAAGATGCTTGCAGAAGGATTCTGGTGTCCACGTCCATTCTTGCCAGCGAGGCGGTAATGTGGGCACTTACATCCAGTAAGCTTCAGAGAACCCTGTGATTCTGCCTGCCAATATCTGAATGACAAATGTGCATCACCATGCCCAGTATTTCTCTTGGACTCAAGTCTCTGTGTTTATAAAGTAGGGCTTTACCAATGGACAGAGCTCTGTCTCCAGTACATAAGTGCTAATATCAAAAAGGCACTCTCTTCTTACTATCTACCCAAGCCTGGCTTCACTTAAATGCACCTCTCATTTAGAAAGACAGTGTTGGCATGGCACTGGCACTCCGTGGATCAGGGGTAGGCACACACTTTAAGTTCTCTTGGGAGCAGAGGCAGTTTTTCTTCTTACAACTTTTCTTTCTAGGAAAGCATATGGCTTCAAGGGCCATCAGTAAGCATCAATGCATATGAAAATAACCAGACTCAGATGCCTATGTTGAGAGAGTCGAAGTAACCCGGTCCTTTCCAATCTCATCCGAATGCTGAAGGTACAAAGCTTGAAGGCTCTTTCATATATAGAAAATACATTTTCTTACTAAACAAGAAATTTTGCCATTTAAGTCTCAACCGTTCCATCATTCCTTGGAAGCAAGAACTGTTGAGTTACAAAAATCCTCATTTAACTTAAGAGGACAGCTCAGGAACAGGGGAAAGCTAGATATGGTCAAGAAGAACTATGCTTCCAATGTCTGTGATCTATCTTTACTTTATAAATGGAAAGTGTCATCTGCAATCAAAAGTGCTTCGGGGCTGTCAAATTCATTGAAGTTATGCTCATGTCAAAAATGCCATCTTGAAAATGAGAAAAGTGAATGGATTTGTGTGTGTGTGTGTGTGTGTGTGTGTGTGTGTGTGCGTGTGTGATATAATAGGCAATGCCACGAGGCATAAAACCTCCTAAATCATTCATCCTTGAAATCCAGGAAACCAAAGAACATGACTCCATGGCCCTCAAGTTAGTAATTTTGCTATAAATTATAACATTAGGTAATTGCTTGACTCCATTTCTATAGCGGCATTTCCTCAAAATTTAATGTAAAAATATCTGCTAGCATGCTGGATTCAGTCTTCATTTCTTTGTTTAGAAATGGGAATAATCACTATTCCTCATGACCCACACTACTATAAATCTTTTATTCCTAAAGATATATATTTATCTTGAAACAGCATGTCGTTAAATCCATGTTTTAAATGAATATCATAGTTGTAAGCGGTTACTTTTCAAGGCTGTTTCCTTTAGGTTTTGTTGACTCTATGTCAACTTGAAATTGGGAAAAATAACCAGAGATTATACTTAATGCAATAATGACCAACCAATGTCTTAGAATTTAGACTTCCATTGTCAGATATTGTCAATTTCTACCAAACAAAAATTTTAAGTGACAACTGCAGGAAACATCACAACCAGAGCAAGCGAACAGTAATAAAATGACCGTAGAATAGTTTATCATACCAACAGGTTATTCATAGACCAAGGCAAGTTAAATAAAACTAAGAATTAAGAGCCTTGTGGTTGTCATTTCAAATATGAGTATAATCCACAGCCGTGCTACTCTGTCAAAGAAGCATTAGTAACTTCCCCAAGAAAATCAAGTGCAAGACGAGAATCCTTGGTTAAGAGTCTTTCTCCATTGCCTGTGCTGAAGCTTTATTCTAATCGGTTTGCTTGTCTGTTTGCTTCAGCTCTTCTCTCTTGCTTATAAGCCAGGGCCCCCGACACAAAGCACACAGTCACCAGTACTTGCAAGTGAACAAGTGAAACCCAAGGTCTCTTCATGTCCTTGAAGCTCTTGCCAACGATTGGAAAAGTCACTTTGCTTCTTGGCTTATTTCATGTTGTTTGTCCCAAATGAAGCCCAGCCTGAGACTTGTGTGGCTAAGTAATGTCAAGGTAGTCTCAAAGGTGGTTGTTAGACAGGAAGTTGTTCATTTGCTTTCAACTGACTGTCCAGTTGCTAACAGTATTTCCCATGATATAGTATTAGGCCAGAATTACAGATTCTATGGCAGTGTTCAACCCATTCTGTTCAGTCTAGATTAATAATGACTGACATTACTGACAAGTTAAAATATACTACTTTGTACTACTTAGAAAATTTCACAAACTGAAGAACCACATAGAGGAAAAAGAAAAAGTGAATATATAGTAACAAGGAGGCTTGGAAGAACTAGATAACTTATTCAAGGGGCAAGTTTATTTTGATTTTATAAAGACTGTACAAAAAGGTCACTTATTACAGATTTCATTGAAAACTTTGTGTTCTAAGATTTTGCAAATTTAACTCTTTCTGTTTTAGATCTAGTTTAAAGGCTATGTTCTACCCCAAACAACTAATTATTGTTTTGAAAGCCACTAAAAGCAACCCTTGGAGAGGTAGTCTAATTAGTGTACCTATTAGTCTGTAACTATTAAAATAACAAAGTGTATGTATATGTATATTTATACATATACATATATTTGCAAAAGTGCCCAATAAATCTCCATGGTTTTATTGTGCATGGGTTCTGTAGACCAATTAGTGTGAAATGCAATTTGCACTGATTCTTCAGGGCCAAAGGGAGCACACAATTTACCTTGACTTGCTAATTTAGCATTTTATAGTAAATTGCTCGTATTGAGTGGTTTTTCCCTGTGGCAATAATACTCCCCCATAGGGACACAAACAATGCAGTAATATCGCAAACCTCTTCACATTGTCAATTTACCCTACATCTTAAAGATTGTGGGGGGTGGGGTGGGGACAGCTTGTACCTGTATTACTCACTGGATCCCTATGATTGTCTTGTAAAGCTAATGAGGATGGCACACATTTGACCGCAGTTGTATCTGCTAGCATCATTGTGTGGGTGGAGCACCTGAGGTTTGGTGAGCATACACTATACCCAAATCCAATCATAGTGTTTAAGCTTCATGTGGGCTGAGAGTAGAGAAATACTCAGAAGAAAGACAAGTGACTTTACAATTTAAAACAAAGCCCTAATGTATATTATCCAGGCTATGTCTTTAGTATAAAAAATGTTACCATTGGAAAACATGTAAAGATAGTTACATGTCATATCAGGACACTGAGCTACCTAGGAGTGTTGTGTTAACTGAAAATAGATTCTGGTGATGCAAAGATTTGAATCTCAGTTTGCCTTCATTGTCCCTGTCTGGGGGGCCAAGGGCTAGACTTAATGCCGTACTATGATGCTAAACTATGATGCTCAAGGAGAAAAGCACTCTCAAGGGGGTGTGGTGGCACATGCCTTTAATCCTATCACTTGGGAGGCAGATGCAACTCTCAAACTCTATCTCTGTGAGTTTGAGGCCAGCCTAATCTACAGATCAAGTTACAAGACACCCAGGACTATTACACAGAGAAACGCTGTCTCAAGAAACAGAGAGAGAAAGAGAGAGAAAAAGAGAGAGAGAGAGAGAGAGAGAGAGAGAGGTGAAGGGAGGAAAATAGCATTCTGCTCCTTTATAGATTTTTGTGAAGTCTTTATATTGTAAAAAGCTAGGAGAAAAATTACATGGGGACTATATATCTTATAAACAGTATTATCATTTAAGCAGTCATACAGGTTATACCATAACTACAAAATTAAAGTATTATGAGATACATTTTAAATGGGAAAAGTCAAAATAATAATGGTATCAAATGATGTCGTCATGTTTTGACAGCTATTTTTCACTGGTGACTGGTACCAAATGCAAATCAGGCAAATGAAACTCCAGACTGCCTGCTTCTCTGAGACCCACTCTAACACACCAGCAACCATGTGAAATGGACACCTTACATGCTAGGCTCTATTAGATCTGCTGACCCAATGGCCATCTACTGACTACTAGGAAAGAGCGATGATTCGAGTCCCTCAGAATTTTGAGCTGGAGACACAGAGCCTCGAGGCAGGTGATAGGGGAAAGCTTTGTGAGAAAGGACATGGGCAACAGCTGTAAGGTGCTCATTGTACCCTAAAGGATTCTGAAGTCTAAAGTAGCAATCAGTTAAGATATGTGCAAGCTCACATTGCTGTGAATATGGGGTAGAAATCCAGCTGGTAAAATAGCTCAACCCACTCGAAATCAACTGTGTTGTATGTTCTCTCTATAGCTGCAGTTTGGTATTTACTGCTGCATTCTTTGGTAGTTTGGCCACAAGTTTGTACTTTCCTTGCTTTTTAAATATCTATATTTCTGATGACTACAGCCCTGCTGGCCTTTAATCAAAAGGTTTAATGTTACTGCAAACCAAAAGACACCAAAAGACAAGAATCCATAGAATAAACTCTTGCTTTCTGTTCTTCATGCTTCAAACGCAGTTCTGCTGTATTTCTGGGAAAGAGGCCATAGTGCAGTGGTTAGAGAATTAGAAAAGACACAGCCATTTTGGTTATTTGCCTTTATTCCCTTGTAGTAGTAGTTGTAGTCGTGAGACATTCGCTTGTTAACTGCATAATACAAATTAACTGTAGTCTTGGTGGCAATAGATTATAGAAAGTGGTAAGAACAGAAATTTAATTCTATCCAACAGACAGGAAGGTAAGGGGCCAATCAAACACAAAGACTCAGGATTCACACAGATTGAGGAATTCTTACAAAAATTTTTAATCGTAAATACAAGTTTCCTGATACCGACTCTCATTTTTAAAATAGTTTGTTTTTCCGATTTTTAATTACACATTTTGAAAAAAAGTTTGATAACATTGTGTCCTTTCTGTGACATTTCTCTGTCTAAAAGGTAAAAGAAAAATCAAGCCATTTCTTTTAATCCTTTAAAACCTCTCGCTATAGAATCAGGTTTCCTAATCCGAAAATGATAATTCCTTGTAAGGTAGGTTAGAGACAACTACCTCCTGTCATGCACTTTCATAAAGCTCCTTTCCCATACCTACCACACAGCCAAAAGTATTTCTTGGAGTTTTCTTCTTATCCAGGACAAGATGGAGTGTTTACTATGTATGCAGATTATGACTGAATTGAAAGTCTCTAAAACGAAAAGGCTTTCCCCATTTATCCTTAATCTCACCCTTACCACTGGTACTGCATAGTCTAACCTTCTGACTTTTGTACTTCTTACTAATGTACAACATTCCCTTTAGAATACTGAGTATACTTGGAGAGAAACTTAGCGCATTCAATCACTTGTTGCTATAACAATAGGGAATGGATTGGAGACAGACTTGGTACTCTGAATTTTTAGAGCAGGTATTTTAAATCCCCAGCTGTGACAACTGTCTAAGGATGGCAAGACATATGGGAAATCTATGGGGTGTCAGACACAGCAGGGGACCCACACAGGTCAAGAGAAAAGGATATCCAAAGAAACAAGCTTTACCATTGTCTGCTTTGCCTCTGTTTGGCACAATCTTTGTCTACCACAGGCTGTTAATTTTCTGTTGAATTTTAAAAATCTAAATCTAAAAAAACGACGAATCAAAACAGAAACCTTGTCTTATACTTTCTGCGACAATTCAATGAACATGGATAAATAAGAATGCTATTCATTGAAATATAACATTTAATAACTAAGTGATATTATTCATAAAATTAGGGTAGCCCCCCCTCAAGTTTATAAGTCCCTTCTCTCCTTTAATTAACTTCCAGGCAAGTTAACACAAGAAAATACACTTGAGGCTGTGCACTGTGACAGAAAAATATGGATAGGTTATGGAAATCAGCTCAGGTCTTCTCCAAGTGCATGGCACAGAGGCTTTGCATGAATGGATATTCTGAATTAATTAATGGAAAAAGAACGGGTTGATTCTTATTTCTCAATAAACTGCACATGGGTCTATGCAAAATACAGAGTAACTTACAGAAAATAGTGGTATTCAACCTTCTTAGCTGATACAGTGGCCTTTACTCCACCCACCCTCTAGATTACCTCATTCACCATTTTTCGGGCATGTATTTTTAATGTGACTTTAGACTTTCTCTGTGCTTTTCTATTGACTATTATAGTGCTGAACTTTCAAAAGCTATTTTCCCTGGCACCTCAATGCACAAAGTCAGATATTCTCCAAAATCAGACAGCTCTAAAAAAATGATGAGGAGTGTATTGGTTTGGCTCAAAAGTGATTTGTTATAGCAATTTCTTCTACTAGTAGAGTATTATACCTGATTCTTGACCTGAATGCGCCTTTGAAATTTAAATCCAATGGCTTTTTAGGCTCTGAATATTTATGTATATTTAGCCTGCCTTATAGTAGAAGGTTCTTTTAAATGTATTAAACATTTGGATATCTGTAGTCATATAAAAGCAAATAACAATACAGTCCTTCCATAGATTAAACAAAGAGGGGGAAATGATTTTAAGATATGAAATGGTTATAACTGAGTTTGGCCAAGCCTCTGCTTTCATTATCTTTTAAATACAACAAAATTGAGGAAAGATCTCACAAATAACCTCTTCGAGAGGGATACACATGTAAGAATAGTAGTTTAAGTCACCCATGGAGAACTTTAGGAAGCCATGGGTTCTTTGCCATAAAATTCTTGGAGTATAAACTGCCTTTAACTGGACATAATACAATAAAGGCTAATGTAATGAATGTGGTCTTAACCAACTGGATTAGTCCAGAAAGGCAAAGGATAATTTTCTTAAGAGCAATTGTTACAAAGGCATGCTACCCTGGCAGCAGCTTTTAGTCCATTGGAAAAAAAAAATAAAGCATTTCCACGTAGTGCTGATAAAAGGAAAGTACCAGAGAAATGCCTGAAAGAGGAATGAAAGTCCCATTCAATGAGACTTCTAGGATATATCCTTGGGAAATTATCATAGACAAATAGAGATTGATCAGTTAGAGTGTTATTCAGGATTCTGACAACAGCTGGTACCACACTGCATACCACAATGTCTCCTTACATGGAACTTCACATGGACTTTAGAATAGTGACAGAGCAGGCTGCTCAGCTATGTCAGAAGACATTAGTGTTCTTCTTCCAGTAAGAAATCGGCTCAGTTCTACAACAGTACATGCCATATAACTCATTACATGCAAGTGAGTACACACACATAGGAAAAGACTGTAGTCTATACATATGACAAAGATTAATAAAAGTCATGTAGAGATCACAATGCCCAATAATATGTTTATTTAATTCTTTTCTTGGCCAAATTAGTGATTATTTTAAAACATTTAGCTTTCTCAGTATAGACTACATGTACCAAAGCCATGGGTCAGACTTGATCTGCCTACCCATAAGTTATTCTCAAAAATGACCATACCCTGAGACCTGACATAAAGAGCTATAGTCGATCAAAAAATTATATTTTAAATGTTAAAGATTTTTGAAAGCATTATATATATATATATATATATATATATATATATATATATATATATATATATGAGTTTAAAATTAAACTGTGACAAAATTTAAGACTCTTTAAGAGCACTCCATTTCCCTAAATTATGAGTAGTTACCTGTGCCAGTGAGATAGCAATATGCAGCCAAGGGCTTTCAAACCCCGGCCTATTATGTGGCAGCTCATTTCTCAGGGCAGTCATACTTCATTCTGACACTCCTCAGTTACTCTCCAAGACAAAGGTGACATTTCTCTACATATCCTCTGTGGTCACTCTGTGAAAATCGTTTTACAAGAGAGGTAGAAACTAACTTCTGGACTCTATTAACATTTCAAGGCTAGGTCTTTTTATGACTATAATTTCTAACTGAATCATAATGACATTAATCAGGTATCCCCCCCCCCCACAAGCTCCAGCTTTGTCTCAGAGAATAAAGCTGAATGCATACTAACAACAACTTCCTTAAAATCAGGGAACAAAATGTTTCCACTGGCCATGTACATCAATTGTAGTTCAGCATTTCAGTCTGCAGAAATACCCAATGAGGATTTCGGTACCACTTTTACAGTCACTGATCCATTACTCTATGTAGTTCTGGTTGTTCTGCAGCTTGCTATGTAGATCAAACTGGCCTTGAACTCACAGAGAGCCTCCTACCTCTGCTTTCTGGGTTCTGGATTTAATGGCACAGACCACCAGATATGGCACAAATAATTTTTTATTTCAATCATTTGAAATTTTTCTCTGATAGATTTTTGGTATTCCAGAATTCCTTCCTATTCTTGATTTCAAATATATCTTGGTTTTATATTAGACTAAATATGACAAATCCAGCGATCATTTGTAATGTTATTTCTGTGGGAAAATAGCTCTGGAGTTACATATAATTGACTCTTGCAAATGATTTTTTAGAACCTCCACATTCTTAAACCAAAGCCCGAATCTCTGAATTTTGATAACTGGCCATGGATCTAGGCATATACTAGCTACTTTATTAGCTTGGCTGAGTCACATGAAATTGAATAAGAACTTCTATGCTCTTTTAAAATAAAATGGCAGCTCTGTAACTCTAGAGATGCATGTTCGCCACTTTGTTATTTTGGCTTTCAAGGGCATTGGATCAAATCCCAACTTTGACTAAAAAGTACCCAGCAGCCCTTTCCAAGTTTCCAACCTATTTCAGAAGATCAAATGGAAGAAATAGACTTGAACTAAATGTGATATCCATGGCTAACAGTAGGTGCTGTGTGGACTAAGAAGGCCAGGGCCAGGGGGCTGTGGACTTGTTGCAGTTGGCACTAGTGCCTGGCAGAGGCTGGGTAGGAAGAAATAAAGGAACAGAGGAAGGTGGTGTGCTACAGTCCCAGCAGAGAAGGGAAGGGACAACTTGTTTTCCTTGCCCTTTCACCTCTCCCCTCAACCTTGGTGTTTGTGTGTGTGCATGCATATGCATGTGTGTGTGTGTGTGTGTGTGTGTGTGTGTGTGTGTGTGCATGCCAGTGTGCTCACACCACATATTAATGATAGTTCAGTCTTTCTTCACATTATGCTTGAGGAAGGATCTTACCCCGAACCCAGAACTCACTGGTTATTCTAGACTAACTGGTCTGAGACTGGCCTGTTTCTGATCTGTCCATCAGCACTGGCATTACAGAAGTGCATCATCACATCCAACATTTACACGAGTGCTGGGACAGAATTCAGGTCCTAAAGCTTGCATGGCGAGCACTTAACCACTGAGCGTCTCCCATCTCTTACTGCTTCTAAAAACAGAATTTTACTCTATTCTCTTACATGGCTCTCCACTTTCTTTTTCTTCTTTCTTTTTTAGCTCTCTCCCAACCCCACCCCTGGTGTCTTTCCCTCTTCCCTCTCATCTAACATTTAGTCTGTTTCTCACCCTTCAGTGCTCTGTCCATCCATCAAAGACCCTGCTCTTCTGCCTTATATCCAGCCTGAGATGTGGTTATAGGGTATCAATCACTGCTAGTTTGGGATGAGGACATAGAAGCACAGCATCAGAAAGGGTGATGGAAAGTGCTGCTGTCCTAAGATCAACAGGGAAATCTCTGCTCAGCCTCCTACAACTGCCTTTCCTGGACCCTTCCCTTTCACCTGCCTTTCATCCTCCCGTTGATTTTCTTAAAATTGTTGCCTGCACATTTTTGAAAGAAATGTAATTCCTTGACTTCCTCAACAAATCCCAAGCCTCAAAGCCCCTGGAGTCCGGTTTTAACAGGCTTGTTTCTGCATAGTAACACGTCCATCAGCCTAAAGTCTGCAGAGCAGTTCTCACCTGTCTGCTTGCTTTTCCACCTAACATACCTTAGATAACCTCCTGCTACAAACATTCCAAATCAAAAGGACAATTTTAGGGCACACATAGAGTTACCTTTCCATTTGTGTCCAACAAGGAGATCTACAACTATACATAAAATAATTTCATTTATCTTCTAACTTGAGAATAGGGCAATAATTGTATTTTGGAAAGAATTTTTCCAAGCTACAGTGTCGAGTTTATTGTTTATATTATTATGACTTGGTAATACATAAGTAAAATACATTGGAATACTCAAAACATACAATTCTCACTTCTCCTAGCTTTCCAATATGATTTTTATTCTTATTTATGTGTTTCAGTCAACTGTATTTGGTAGGTAGTAGAATTGGTAAGATTTGATAATATTCATTGAGCAGTCAGAAAGGCATCAAATGATTGGTAAATAAAGTCAAATTTCTGCAGTCAGAGGCAGATATAAGTGTATGGCATTATGTGTGTGTGTGAGTCTTCACATGTGTCTGGTTACATGTGTGCACTGATATGTGTACACATGAATACACTCATATGTGAAGAACTGAGGTTGTATGATGTTTTCTATCACCCTTACCACTTACTTAGTCAGGCAAGTTCTCTTGTGATCCTGGAGCTCACCATCTCCACTAGTTTAGCTAGCTAGCTAAGCCTGGGGATCCCAAATGATTACCTCCCGAATACTGGAATTACAGACGGCCCACTGGTCCACCAGGCTTTTTATATGGATGATAGGGATCTGAACTCTGATCCCCACGCTTGCACAGCAAGTGCTTTCTCTACTGAGCCATATCATCAGCCTCCTAAGGGTTTTTTTTTTTTTAATGAAAAAAATACTACTACTGTACCTTCCCAAAGCAACTGCTAAGATAGAAGGAAAAGAAACTATTCACCGACAGAGCTAATTTTATACTGGTTTCTTTTAAAAAGAAATCTCAGAACAGTTCAAATCACCCTCTTGCTTCTGTATGTGGATGGAAGTTTTTATTTTGCCAATATCTATAGCAGGGTCATGAGAAGTTGCCTGTCGAGTGAGGCACATGACTGTCATCACCACCACCACCACCACCACTACCACTACCACCACCACCATCATCATCATCACCACCATCATCATCATCACCACCACCATCATCATCATCACCACCATCATCATCATCACCACCACCACCATCAGCAGCAGCACCTAGTTAGTGCCTTCTGCAAATGCAGCCCAAACTTTATGAATTTGGAGCACTGGAGGGAGGACCACCAATAAATATGTGGATTTGGTGATTCTAGAGCCTGAGCACCCATGTTCTTTCTGCCTGCTGTGCCCCATAAATCCCACAGAATCTCCATGGGTAGCCAGTTCAATTTCCATCACTGACTGGATCAAGTCTTGTTTTTCTGCAGAGATCATGAAGATGAAGATGATTTACCGTTCTTCAGTGATTCTCAGACTCATTAAATGAAAGTTTCAAAAGTTTATTCACTTAACGTCTATTAATAACAACAAAAATTATTTAGTGTTCTAGGATGAGTCAAAAATAACTCTTTTTGATAAACAGTGCTATTTAAAATTCAACCAGGGACTGTGATTCAGAGCTTAGACAGAAGTATTTTAATATAGATATCTAAAAGTCACATTAAAAACTTTAACAGCCTGACTAAATATCAAAATATTTGGGTATTAGTTTAGAAATATTTAGAAATTCAATTTTATCGTGAGATCCCTTGATTCAGGAAATTCCCTTGGGAAAAAATAACAAAATAAAATATATAAAGATAGAAAACACAATAAAAGGTTGAGTGGTCATAGGAAAAAAAAAAGTGGTTTAAAACTGCAGGCCTGTATGCAGATCTCAGAATGTGGGGTGATTAAGGAATCTGCTCTTGGGGGCTGGCTGCATGGATGGCATGGTGATTAGGCCACGTTGGACAGTGATCATGAAGACTGGAGTCCTGGGGCTGCATGGATGGCATGGTCATCAGGCCACGTTGGATTGTGATCATGAGGACTGGAGCGCTGTCCCAGCTCACTTTTGATAAGCTTGCATTTCTGCACATGGCCGTTCCCCCAGCTCAGGGTCACAGGGGGAGACAGGAGCAGTTCGTTCACTTGCTAAAATGCAAGCCTCAGGTTCAGATAAAATGCAAGCCCCTGCCATAGAGGACTTGGCAGAGAGTCAGAGGGGACATCACTCTATAACATCATCTGCTTCTGGCATACAGTGTGTATACATATCGATACACACATAAATAAAAAAATTAAAAACCTGCACTCTGTATAAGGTGTGTGTGTGTGTGTGTGTGTGTGTGTATCAGCATGTGTGTGAGAACTGTGTGTGTGTGTGTGTGTGTGTGATCATGTGTATGTTTGTAAGCATGGATATAAGTATGTATGTGAGCATGTGTATATGTGTATTAGCATGTGAGTGAGAACTGTGTGTGAGCATTAAGAATATATATGTGTGTCCTTAAGAATCATATCTTGCTCTAAAACTACACGGTTTTTCCTCCCCTTCACAGGAAAGCAAGCATCCAGGCAGTGGGTATATCTATGCTCTCTCGCAGAGCTCTTCACAGGAAAGCAAGCATCCAGGCAGTGGGTATATCTATGCTCTCTCACAGAGCTCTTCACAGGAAAGCAAGCATCCAGGCAGTGGGTATATCTATGCTCTCTCACAGAGCTCTTCACAGGAAAGCAAGCATCCAGGCAGTGGGTATATCTATGCTCTCTCGCAGAGCTCTTCACAGGAAAGCAAGCATCCAGGCAGTGGGTATATCTATGCTCTCTCACAGAGCTCTTCACAGGAAAGCAGGCATCCAGGCAGTGGGTATATCTATGCTCTCTCACAGAATTCTTGGGTCCCTGTTCTCTTTGCCTCTTCGAGGCAGAGCCACTTTAGTTCTCTGCTCAGGGTTCCCTTGGAGAGTCTCTAACCCCACTATTATTCCTGTGAAAACAGTATGATTGTTTCTACTTTCTCTCTTAACCCTTTCTCTGCCACTGCAGGAGAAAGGTCATAGTGGACACAGCCCTATGAAGGAGATCTCTGAAACAAGCATAGTGGGGTAGGAGGAACAGATTCTGAAAGGAGGCATTTCTGCTCTGATTTCCTGAATTACTAATTTCTTTATCCATCCATCCATCCATCCATCCATCCATCCACCCATCCATCCATTCCTCACTCATCTTATTTACTTGGTATCTATTATGGGTATCCCAGCTACTCACATAATCTCCTAAGTGGCTTACATTTTAGGACAGGGAAAATTCAATTTCAGTAGACTCCAAAAATGAAACTCTGGAGTCATGCGATTCAGACTCTCTAGAGAAGACAAGCATTTTGTCTGGCAAAGATAAGGTCTAAGATGCAACAGAGTGGCTACCCACTGAGGCCCAGCATGGGGGAGAGGTTGGGGATAACATAGAGAGATGGAGGTCATTGCCAGAGCTTAAGTTCTGCCAGGTAGATGTTCTGAGACAATGAGGACCTCAGAGCCGGTAGCAGAGGGAGACAGAGTAACATAATTGGCAGGTTGTTCTGAAAAAATAACTTGAGGTACAAGCCATTAGAAACATGTTTGAGAGGAATGGCTCAGTTTGAGAAGGGAAACTGTTTCTACTTCAGCAATTTTTTTCCCATTCAGAAACCCAAAGAAAAAATGATGAAGACTTATATAAACTGTTTCAATGTTGGTAAAGGACTGAATTCAGGGCTTTATTTAAGTGCTCTATCTCTGAGCTGTAACCCCATTCCATGCAGTATTTTGAAAGAACAGAGATGGGCATTCATGACTGGGGGTGCCTACCGCATACCAAGCAGTCAACGTGAGGCAGCTCATTTTTCTTCTAGGGTACGGATAGAACAGTAAGAAACTCCATAAGTCTGGATCCAGATGCACCATTCCTTGCCCTGAGATCAGTCCACTCAGCTAAAGTGTACATATTGATTTCTTCATCAAATACTGAGAATATCTACAATAACAGTATCTGCATTTCAGCCATTTTGTAAAGGCTTCAATGTAATTGACCAAGTGCTTGGGAAATTGTCTATCATACAGGAAGTACTAGATTTTCACAACTAGGAAACCAATGGAAGATCTAAATCTTGTAATGTAGATCTAAAGTTACAGATTGAGGAGAGAACTGGGGTTGACCATCTGAGTCCACATTATAGCCAAAGCTTAGTCTATTTTTGCTTTGTTCTAAACCTGGACATTGAATAGACTTATAGCAACTCCATATAAGAATAGTTTTTATGTACTGGGGAAAAGTGCACTATCCTTGATAAATACCATGATATCTTCTACCATGTGCTTTCATGTTTCACGTTGCATAGAAAACCCTTGCCTTGGGTCTCAGTATTGTCACCTGTAAGCTAGGATGCCGACTGCACCTACCTCACAGGACTACTGTGAGGATAAAGGAGATAATACATAAGAATGCTCAGCGTTCTCTGCAGCCGTTAGTATTGATCAAGTACTATTGATGACTCCATATTTCACCCATGGAGGGATCCAGAAGGCATGGAGATGAACAGTCAAGGTCACTAGGAGCTTATTGGTGATTGGAACTACTTAGGCCAGTCCCAAGATCGATCTCTCTCTTTCTTGCTCTGTGTGTGTATACGTGTATATGAATATGTATATGTATATGTGTATGTATGTGTTTGGATGAGTGTGTGTGTATGTGTGAATGTGTGTGTATGTGTGTGCATGTGTGGGCATTTGTGTGAGAGTATGTGTGTATATGTGTGTGTATGAGTGTGTGTAAGTGTATGTGTATGCATGGGTTAGTGGGAGAAATATATGGACTATGGGTTCACACATGTGCAGGTCAGAGTTAGACATCAGGTGCCTTTTCTGTCACTTTCCATCTTTTTTTTTTTTTTTTTTTTTTTGAGACAGTCTCTCACTGAATCTGGAACTTTCTGGTTTGGCTTGACTGACTGGTTGGCAAAACATGGGGATCCTCTTACCTCTGTCTCCCCAACACTGGAGCCATAGGCATACATCACTTTGCTTTGTTTCTTACAGAGTTTCTGAGCCTCCAAACTTGGGTCTTCATGCTTGTGCAGCAAGAACTTTACACACTGAGTAACCCCCACCCTCCACCCTGTCCCCAGCCCTGACCATTTTACACTTCCTCTTTAATATAACATTCCAACATGCCTATTAAGCCTACAGGTGTGATACATTTATCCACCTTAACAAATAGTTTTTAATTGTGTGTTTGAAGAAGGCCATCTTGTTTTTATGTTAAACTTTAGTCCTGAACCATTATTGTGACAGTTCTAGGGTTGGCATATTTCCTTACGTTCTCCATTAGAAATAAATATTCCACAGACCCCTGTGAAGTGAACATCCTGATTGCCATTAATGTTCTTGTCATGTTTCAGAATAAAAACATTACTTTCAGGCGCAACACGATAAATAAGGGATGAACAAATATTTCTACAAAAAGCTTGGTAAGTATAATAAAGACATAAAGTGTTTATACTTGATTTAACATTCCTGTTAAATCATTCTAAGCTGCTAGTGGGCCAGGGGTCTATTCTTTCTAGACAAAGTGTGACTCTGCACACATCGGCTCAGAGCAGCTGAGGCACAGGATTAGAAAGTAGAAATTTCAGCAAGGATAGAGGAGAGACCCCTGAGGCCATACCCCATCAGAGAGCTCCCAGCAGTTGGGAGCTGCCAAGGGAGACAGAGGTCCTGCCCTCTGGGGCCATGGCTGCAGGTAAGTGGCTCTTACTCCACTGGGTGGCCACACACCATGGCTATGTGGGCAGCAGTAATTGGACTCAGGGAGTCATTAATAATTCCCCAAAAGGAAGTGAAGATAGAGATTTCACAGAGAGGGGGATATGGAGGGAGGCATGAATGGGAGATGGAGAGAGGTAATGCTTGGTGAATATGGTTAATATATACTGCGTACATGTGGGATGTTTTGAAAGACTAAAGTGTTATTTTAAAAATGTATATATCTAGTACACAAAGAAGACCCTAAATGTATGTTACCACATTCGTTATCTTAAATAATTTATTACCCCAAGATAAAGCACTGTAAAAATGATTCTTCAACTCACCTGAAGGCAGATAGAAGCTTATATGTATGACAGAAAGTGATCTGGTTTTGAAGGCAATTTATTTTTACCCCCAGATACTCTCATGTTGCCCATATATCAACAAAGCTATGTTATGTTTTTAAGGAAGAAACTGGAACTTAATATTCATCTTGACGTGTCTCTGGAGAAATTACTTGGATATTTCCTTCCCATTAATTTGATAATTGCAGGATATTAATAAAGAAAATCTTCTGCATGATTGATGGAGTCATGTCCCAGAAACCTATTTACTGTCATTTTTCATAATCTTCAGAAATGTGTCTGGAGATATTTGTGGAGTCACAGGGATGTCAGACCGTAGACCCAGACCCTGTTGATAGACTAGTAACTCCATTAGCTGAAGAGCTGTCACTTGAAAAAGATTAAAGTTGATTTGAAAACTGAAATGGGGTCATCAGTCAACGGCATTCAAACTTTTGCCAGGTTTCCCAACTAATTTAAAGTATGAATGGTAAACTAAATTGAAAATTTACACACCACCACATTACATATAAGAATCTGCATCACTTAATAGAAACTTTTATCGTAAACGCACTCAACTGCTCAGGTCCCATGTCATTCGACAGCTCCAGGGCTAACATACACACTGCCAATACGAGTGCCAAGGTAGGCAGCTCCCAACAGATGCCATCAGAAGCAGCCAACAGCTGCTAAAGGTACTGAGTACCCTATTAAATTCAATCTCGATGAACAGTCACTCATTTTTTTACTCCTTAAAGATGAAGAGAAAGAATGTCTAAATATTGTGGATCAAACATTTTGGATCCCCTGTGCATTGAAGAAAAGCAATTTTCATAGTAATTATTAGGTTGGAAGCATGGATTAGTGGTAGAATGCTTACTCAACATGCATTTAGGTCCTATATGACTTTCATCTCTAGAACATTAATGAGTAAACAAATGAATGCAGAAATAGTTATTGTTTCAATAGTAAACTACTCGTGTTAAGGTTTCCATGCTTGTAGCACCACGTTAACTGCACCATATATAGCATCTCTCTCATTCTCTAGTTACTCTTTTAAATTATTATTATTACCACTTTACAGATGAGAAAAAGCATACCTAATGAGTTGAATTATTTGTTCTAAATTAACTACCTAGTTATTATTCCTTAAATCGTATGTATTATTATTGTGTGTCTGTGAGTGTATGATATGAATATGTATACATGCACAATGGCTCACACAGGACAGCTTTTTGAGTTGGTTCTTTTCTTTCCCTTTATATGAATTCCATGAATGGAACTCAGGTCAATAGGCTTTCAGAGATAGAGCCTTGACACACTGAGCCATTTCACTAGGCCTAGCTGGCAATTATTAGAGATAAAACCTGAAATAAAATCAGTTTATCTGATTTTAAATTTTTTGGTAATAGAATACATTCAAGGGGCCTTCTAAACTTTTATGTTGTAGTCTTACTTTGTTGAGTAATTCTTCCATAATTAAGGGATAGTTTTATGGTTAGACATTATCTTCACTGAACAATTGTATATATATATATATGCATAACAATAATATCTGCTGTCTAGAGTTTATGTACATTAAGTAAGATAATACGTAAAGTATTTCTATCCATTCCTAGTATATAGTATCTTCTTAATGAATAGACAAAATTAACATATAAAATAACAGTAATACCCATTTATTGGGAATGGTATAAAGAAAAGTTGATGACAGTGTGAATGAGTTTTATTGAGTGTGTGTGTGCACGTGTGTGTGTGTGTGTGTGTGTGTGTGTGCTTATGCATGTGTGTGTACACATGTGTGTGCTTATGCATGCGTGTGCACCAGAAGACAATGTTGACTGTCTTCCACTGTTGCACTCCATCTTGTTTTGAGAAAGCATTCCTCACCGGACATAGTTTCCCAATTCAGTCAGAATATCTGGCCAGGGATCTCCAGAGATCCTCCTGCCTCTGCCTCCTCAGAACTAAGGTTGTAGGCAGCACTGCCACACCTGGCTAGTTCTGTTTGTTTTCATATAGGTTCTGGGGAACCAAATTTAGTCTTCACATTGGCATGGCAAGCACTTTACCAACAAAACCATCTCCCTGGCCCCCTATGAGTTTTAAAGAATAAGAAGAAAGTCATTTTTAAGAAAAATTTGTCAAATGTTGTTCAACATTCAAACTAATGCTACTGTGTCTAATATGCTTTCAAGAAATAATAATTAACCTTAGCTTTCAAATAATCTTCTAAGTAAATTAATTTTTTTCTGCAAAACCTTAATAATCCAATTCTATTAATGTTGATGATACACGTCTCAGGAAAATGTTCTTTGAGCATCACTCCTCAGAAAATGCTTAGAAACAGTGTTGTTCACAGAACAGCTATCCAGTCTGTTATTGTTCTTTCATCTACCGCGTTTCTTCTTTTTCCTTTTTTCTTTTTTTTTTCCTTTTTCGCTTTCTCAAGCCTCAGAAAAGAACTTACCACTGCCTCCATATGTAAGTTCTTGGGCTTGGAAAAGCTGTAGAATCAATTTCAGGGACTGAGAGCTTTGTTTGATTTTTCATAATCTAGAGACTGGATTCATGTCAAACTGCAGAAAGCAGTTCTCCCAGATTTACACAAGGGCACAAGAGTGACTGACCAGGCTTGCTCACGCTGCCACTCTCGGGATGAGAGATGTGTGTGTGTGTGTGTGTGTGTGTGTGTGTGTGTGTGTGTGTGTGTACCTTTTCTCTGTCTGTGCTGATTCCAAAGCTCTCCTCAGCAACAGAAGCAGAGCTGTCTGTCACAGGTCTGGACACTGACAGCAAGGGCCCAGAGAGTCTCTTATTCCAACTGATTTCATCTTTAAACCAAGAAGCCCTCCACAGAGAACAGAAAGGCAGCATTTGGATAGCTGTGAACTATCCACAGGGATGCTCCTGTCAGCTCCTCAACACTTAGAAGGAGGCTAGTCCAACCGAGGCAGTACAAGAGAAAAACATGCATTACAGTGGACTCATATAAAAAGATACTGTGATGTAAGAATCTCTATGACTAACATCTGCAGTTGCCCAGAGTTTAGATCACCACATCTATGATTTGATTAGGCTCCATGGAGCCCGTAATGGGAATACATTTCACCAACTTTATAGGTGACAATAAGTGTGGATAGTTAGCACAGGCATCCCTGTTCCAGGTCCTGTGCAAGGCATGTTTCATTCATTATCTCATTTAATCTTCCTCCATAAAAACTTATGCCATTAACTCCTTTTATAGATGCGCCAACTGAGCCTTGGGTAATTTAAGTAACTTGCTTAAGATTTCAGAGCTGAAGCCTGGTTATGGGAAAAGGTCTGTGTTCTTTCCAAGAGCTGTTTTCCAAGGCATCAAATTTCACTAAAAGTAAAACACTAAATAAAATGTTTTGTTTGTCTAAACTCCCTCTACATCCCTGTGGGCTGAAAGCACTGAGTCTTCCAGAGAGGAAGTGCTTCTGAAGCCGTTGACCTTATCTGCTTTCCAGAGAGTGCAGTCCAGTCAACTTGCAAATAAGACAAAGCAGTTGCTTCTTTTATCAAATGCAATAGCTTGGGTCAGATTGTACCTACAGGCACATGGAATCCAATTACACTTGCTCTACTGTTAAGTCACTTGTGCCAGCAACTGAATCTGTTCGAAGAAAAGATTAATTCTTACATAGTTAAGGATATGATATTGAGTTATAAAGTACAATTTGACTCATTGCATTTCTGAACTTCTTGATATTTGTCTGCCAGACAGCACCCTTCTTCTTTCAGTTTGGCAAATATGCAGGACCCTGGATGGTTGAATGCTTCAATCACTTAAAAGAGGTAGTGGTTAGTGACACAGGTAACACATTATTATTATTATTATTATTATTATTATTATTTGGTGAGCAGAAGCCTGGGCTATAAAATCCCAGATGGGTGCGTGAACTCCATCTTTTAGATAAGCTTTTTGTTAAAGTGGATATTGTCTGGTAACTGAGAGTAAGGAATCCAATTTCTGTTCATCAGTTTTATTCGTCTAAAACAGCGTGAAATCGACAGTGGTCCGGGAAGCAAGAAAGAGGGGAAGGCGAGGAAAACCACAAGCAAAAACCTAGACAAACGGAGCAATGACACAAAGCAGGGCAGAAATTGTTAACTAGGTCAGAAAAAGAGTACTTCTTTCTTCGGGGAATCAATGAAACAGTTAAAAATGTCATTTGTGTTCATTCTGTCTGGTCCGTGTCAAGCTGTACAGTCTCTCCCTGGAGGGATGCTGCTTGGTGCTGCTTCCCATTCAGCAACTGATAGAACTACAATGGAAATGAGTGAGCTGACTTGGCCCAAGTCGGTTAACAAGCTTGTAATAGCCATTCAAAGCACTCAGAGTCCGTGGCAAAGAAGGGCAGCACGGAAGTGAGCAGAGCCTGAGTTATCATCAAGTGTCTAAGGGAGAAAGAAAAGGCATGGATCTTACTCGACTTAGTCCGTGGTTCTGCATGAAGTATTATACAGAAATTAGCTGTCATGGAAATGTCCTGTAGGGGATAAAATTAAAGCAAATCAACAATGCAGGAATTGAGTCCGTAAAGCAATCAGAAGAAATGTAAGCTCAGATTCTAAGCAATTTGTCAGGAAGGCCTCTAATTTAAAACATGCCAGGCTAAGCACATAGTAGAAATTATCAAAATATTTAAGAACTTCACTCTTTTATTTTTAAATAATATCACCAGGCTTCTCCTCAGCCAAAGAAATTTAGAGGATAGAAGTTTTTAACAAGGCTCATCTTTACCTCTCTCAACTATGGCCATTGCCTCTATCATTGGGATTTTCTCTGGTTTGGGTCTCTCTGACATCAAGATGTTCAACTCTGTTAACTCCTCACAAAAATTGAACTTGCTTTAATTTTATTTTAAAATTTTTTATGGGTATGGGGATTTTGTCTCAAAGCATGCCTATGTATGTATGTATGTATGTATGTATGTATGTATGTATATATGTATGCCTGCAGTACCCATTGTCGCCAGAAGAGGGAGGGAAGCTGATCCCCCTGAAACTGGAGAGCTGTGAGTCACCACGTGGTGGTGGGAACTGAACCTGGATCCTCTGCAGGAGCAGCCAGGCCTCTGAACCCTTAACCGTGCCATCTCTCTATCCCCAGACCCTGCTTTGTTCGACCCTCTTTAGCACCTCTGTAGAACCGATTCTCTTTGCCACACACTGATTTCACGTTTTTCTTTTATTGAAGAATCTTTAAAAATACCTAAACTGAAAAAACATCCGTGGTACAAGAAGACCAGTTATTATGAGTGGGGGCCTACGGCAAGTTGATATCGTGTGCTGCTTGGTGTTACTGTTGTGTTTGCTTGCAAAGCAACAAGCTCCCGTGTGGGATTTCACACACATCTTTGATTTTGGTTAATTCTTCTGTCCATGTTTCACTGCCTTGCCTTTCTATCCTCAGTATTCCTCCTTTTCATTTGACCCGTTGTCCAAACCCCTCCTTAAAGCCTCTTGTTCTTCAGGCTCATGAGTCCCTTTCTAGCTTCCTAGCCTTTACCCACATTCACTAGTAGCTGCCCTCATGCACTTACGTAATAGAGGCGAGGATTCATGCATCCGAGGAAGTGTAGGCTGTTTGACTTTGTGAGCCTAGGTTACCTCTCTATATAGTAATTTAAAAGCTTGATCTCATTCAATACCCATAATACCTCACTAAAGTAAACACATATTAAGGAGAGAAATGGCAGGCATAAAATCCCATGACGGGAGGAAGGCTGGTTTATGCAGAGAGGCTAGGTGAGGCATCCTGTAGAGGCAGAGTTGTGGAAATCTCAGGGAAAAACTAAAGAATTCAGAACATATTGTGAGAAAGAGGAGGTGCTACCGATAGTCTGCTAAGGAAATGGTTACTCTCGACTGTTCTGTGACTACTGGCCATTCTTCTGCTTCTGCTTCTTGACCTTTGGCCTGTCTGGGCCCCTCACTATCCTGGTTCTTTTATGTTCTTATGCCTTGTGGTGCTTGCTGCTTTCTCTCTAGTGAAATATAAGCCCACTCTGCTTACGATTACTTTGTTTTTCATGGGTTGTTACATATGCCAAGGGTCAAACTATCATCTGTGTACAGTTAGACGAGTCAAAGGAAAAAAGATGAATAATTTGTAGCGTCTGCCACTTCAATAAGATGTTGAGTTACTAATGTTTTTAATCTTAAAAGTATATATTGGTGAATCTCTTGTTTATTTATTTTCTCTTAAATCCAAAATTGTTTATAGTTACAGTGGGATCTCAATTAATTTTTAAAATATGTGGGTTTTTTTTTTTTTTGGCATGTAGGTTCTAACAGAAAAAAGAGTTCTCATAAAAGATGCACATACACATGGGTTTCGCATCCATAGGCACAGAGAAGTTAGGTATTCAGTCGGTGCTCGTTGTCTGGCACAAATAATTTTATTCGTGGCAATATTTATGCTCTATCAGAGAGAATGGAAATGGCAAAAATATCCTCTGCAGGCAACAGGACCTTTCCGCACCGGTTACATTACCAACCACTGCCCTGAGCCACAGGGGTCCCCAGCTACTTCTGCCTACAGCTGCTGATTGCTTGTGCAAAAGTTTCTTGATTGTCAGATAAAGGATGGAGTTTACTCTATGTGCCCATCTCCAAAGACACTGTACTCTATGCCCATTCTGTGTGTTGTCCAATTCTCATTCAGAATGAAAAGGGTCATGACATGAGTTGGCTACAGCTGTATCAAGTTTTTCTGTGAAAGGATGCAAAAATATATATATATAAGTTCTGAATTGCATCTACACCCTAGACTAGATTCTTCTCAATCCAAAACACTATTAATAAATCATGACTACAATTTATTTTCAGCAAGCCTTGTCTTTCTCAAGAACTTTCTCATTATAAAAGTATTATACCACACTTTTGTCAGGCTTAAGGAAATAAACTATTTTCACTAGATTCATCATAATTATTTCTTTACCTTATCCAATCTCCAAGGAAATACCTTCCACATCAGTCCTTAGTGTAGCTGGCCTTTAATTACTCTGTGGATTCTCCTTTCTTCTACCCTTCTCGCCCTCTTTTCTTCCACCCTTTCAACCCCTTAACACAAGCTAGGAGAGGAAAAGAAATTACTGTGTGGCAAAGAGAATCAGTTCTACAGAGGTGCAGAAGAAGGCTGAACAAAAGCAGGGTCAGAGAAAATAGGAATTAAACAAGAGAGAGAGGAATGGAAAGAGATCCCTAAATAAACTCAGGGAGCTGGAAAGAGGCAGAGCTAACCTTATACTACTTCATGCTGATTAGGGGTGTCAAGTTCCTTGGGGCAAACTTAATATTCATTGTCAGGATTTCTAACTTTTTCTTCTTGTCTCTTCTTTGTGCACAACTACAAACTGTGACCAACAACCAACCCAGCTTCTCAGAGCTCAAGCATTTATACACCCTCTGAAAAGTCCCCAGAATTTGGAACCTCACACTACCACAGAAACTATCTTCAGTTGGAAAACAGAAACAAACAAACAAACAAACAAACAAACAAAATAAAACAAAACATGCTCCTGCCAGAGCACGAGGCAAACCAAAGTCAGCTGCTATGTTTAATCTAAAGAAGCCCAAATCCCACACCTGGGATTAAAGCAAAAACATACTCTTACAATGTTCCTGTGCTTTTAAAAGAAACTAAAGTTCCAAAATTGTCACTACTCCTCAGACTCCTAGCATTCATTTTATCCTTGAAGCATTTGAACAAAGCTCCTTGTGTGCTTTGGACCGTCTGCATTTTAAATAAGATAACCCCAAAAGTTCATTAAAACATAGGCTATTTCAACTCCCTCTCCTCTTCGACAGTTTGTAAAGGCTTTCCGAATGCCGCTGATTAATACTGTCATCAGTTGTGGAGTTACTGGCCTCTTCCATCCATAACATGGAAGAAAAACTCAATTACAGCAAGTTTCAGAGATAAATCAAATTAGGTGTGATAAGAATGGGTTGCAAAACGCTGAAGATACTGATCAGAGGAAGCCAAATGAGTTATCCAGCAGGACATACTCATCTTTACAGATAATTTCATCACCACTCCCCTTTGACAGAAATGCTCATCTTTATCTAATTGCAAGGCTTTCTCTAGGGTTTCTGTATATCCCTTCTCTGATACCCAATCCCATCTAACATAATGTGTTCTTGTTCAACTTCTAGGACATAGAGAAAACATGAAAATTGATTCACAGCATGGATATCATCTTTTCTATGTACTGTCTATGTAACTTCAGGCAATTACTTATCTTACAGTTCAAGCAGTATTTCTTCACAGGATTACTTGCTGTAAGGGTTAAATGAGATGTAAGTATCTAGGCTGAGCTGAAAATACAGTCAAAAGCTCAGTAAATAGATCTTGCCTGCAATCAAGCTGCATATTAGTGATCAAGACATCCTACCCTGCCTTGAAGATGTGTGAGTGATATAGTCATTTTCTTAAAGTATTTTATTCACTCTTAACCTTTGAAATGATCTTGCTTAATGCATGCTTGCTTTTATTAAAGCAAATCATACCTATTACATTTGTTTATTTGTCCTGCTACTAAGTAATCTATCATCTGTCATATAACCCTTTATAAAATTCAAATAGTTACAGTTATAGGGCTGAAGAGAAGCTTCCGGTAAGCCAAGCTCTGGGAAGTCAGGCAGGGTGATCCCAAGAGGCTCACTAGTCCTAGGCAACCAGTGGGATCAGGCTGTAATGGAAGTCTCTGTCTCAAAAATCAAGGTGGTGAAATAAAGGAAGACACCCAGCAATGACCTCTGGCTTCCACGTTCTTACACAAGTAAAGCAAAAGCAAACAAATAATTAACCAAAAACAGTTTCAAAATCAAGCTCCACCCAGACAATTTAAACATACATAGAAAGTATGACTTGCTCACAAATCAGTGACATTTCTTTTTTATAAATCTAAGTGAATTATTTTCTTCAATTCAAACTCTTCACTTGGTTGCATATAATAGTGCACACTTGTAATAGCAGCCCATAGGAAGCTGAGGTAGGGGGGTTACAAGGTTAGGACCAGCCTGGATTACATAGTTGGACCCTGTCTCCCAAGGCAAAGCTGTTTATTTGGATATTGTTTTGAAAGTACATAGCAGAATAAAAAAGGCTACTCTTTTTTATCCTAATTTGTTTCAAATAGCAGAACACAGACTCTTATCAAAATAAAATAAAATAAAAAATAAAAGTCAGTGTTATACTGCAGTGTGACTTAAAGACCCATCTCAACCAAGTTTATGTTCACTCAGTTCATGCTTTTAATAATTACAGTTGCTTTTTGAGAAAACTGGCATGAGTAGAAACCAACCCAAATCCATACATGTGAGAACCACTGGGGACAAATAACATCAAGTGCAGAAACTGATGGGCCATGCTGGCCACTCTCCCCACAAGAACATGAAGGCAACTCCAGTTCATACACTAAGCTTGTAAGACCTGGGAAATCTACACATTCCTTCCCTCTAAGAGAAGCTAAGGACCAACTTGGAAACGCAAACCACCCTTGCTTCCATAACTTCTTTTTCCTCCTTGAAATGAAGGCTGCCTGTGACTTTCCAGTTGTTAATGTGAGACAGAACTCCCCTAACTATCCACTGTGAAGATGGCAGCTGAGGGAAGAGGGCTTAGTATTAGTCAAACAGTTGATCCGGCGTGCATGTAATCAACCACATAATTGTTATTGTACTGCTTGGTAATTAGGTGTGAATGATAAGTGGCTCATATAAATGAGCATATTGCAACTGTTACCAATATAGAAAGTTAGCGTAAGATCTTATAATTTACAAACTGCTCACATACATTAGCACAATTAATAAGCTTTACTTTTGCCCCCCACCCCTTGGCAACTTTACTGTTTTGATAGTCAGCTGAAGAGAAGACTCCGAAGAGAGGATACTATCAGATGGAAAGGGGCCCTGATACTCCCTGGGTAACTGAAGGAAGCAAACAGGTTAAGAAGACCCAAGAAAGGCTCAGAAGCTATCACAACCTGGGCTAGAGTCCTGGCTCCACCATGACCCTGCAAAAATATACTTCAAGGTCAGTGTTTTTTCAATCTGCAAAAGGAGCAAGGGTAGGGATGAGGGTGGGGGAGGGGACCACTGCTGTGGGTCAGGCAAGACTAAAACACCTCTCACATCTTTCTCCAACCCTTACCACGGGCTTTGAGGATGGAAGACAGACATCTGAGTCATAGCCAAGAAGTGTTTGCTTCCTCTGTTCCATCTCAGGCTTTAAACCACAGGGAGGAGGATGTCCCTGTCTTGAGTTGAAAGTCTATGCTGCTTGTTCCTGGTACATGTCCCCCAGAAGCCAGTCTACAAATAGGAATTAAAAGGAGGCTTGTCTTTGTGACCCAAAGAAAGTTGGCTTTTACCCTCTTAAATGAGATTCAGCTGCAAAAATAAAATGAACTTGGACAGGGTGGTGAGAGAGAGAAGCAGCAGCAGCAGCAGCAGCAGTAGAGTGTGGAAAACTGTTGCTCATCCACAAAGAGACCAGGGTCCTGAAATGAGGATCCACCACAAGGGAGTTAATAAGCTACGGGGCCTGAAGCAGCTCTCTCTTTCTCCAAATACCAATTAGGTGGAAAACTTTGGCCAAAGAATCACAGATTAGCATTTAATCTAGGTCATCAATTATGTGCAACAGTGTTCCACATTACTATATAACAATATAATATATTATTATATTAGTATAGATCCCACCATCAACACACACACAAACACACACATGCACACTCATATATAGATACATACACACACTCACATGCACGCACATGCACACACCCCTTTCACCCAACATAAGCTGTTAGGAAATATATTTGCATCTAAATATCTTTATTAATGTGAAATAATGATATCAGCTATGTCACAAAATCATGACCAAAATAAACTAAGATAATGAAACATTACGATTACCAACTGTTAAGGGAATGAATGATGCTAGATAACATCGCCCATCAATTTCTCGACACCATATGGCCTTCAGATTACTTCCATGCTGTAGAACTTGGCAACATGTTCCAACAAAGAGGACATTTTACAGTAGGAATAAAATTGTGAGTCCGTTTTTGGGGGTGGCAGTGGTGGAAATAACCTACTGAAAGCTAATTCACCAGATATAGTCTTATAAATGAAAGCATATATTCTCACATTTAAACACACACATCCATCTCAACTTTGCCCAAATATTTTTGTTTGCATATTTCTTTTTAAAATTTTTATTAGATATGTTCTTCATTTACATTTCAAATGCTATCCCAAAAGTCCCCTATAACATCCGCCTGCCCTGCTTCCCTACCCACCCACTCCCACTTCTTGGCCCTGGCATTCCCCTGTACTGGGACATATAAAGTTTGCTAGACCAAGGGGCCTCTCTTCCCAATGATGGCAGACTAGGCCATCGTCTGCTACATAGGCAGCTAGAGAAATGAGCTCTGGGGGTACTGATTAGTTCATATTGTTGTTTCAACTATAGGGTTGCAGACCCCTTCAGCTCTTGGGTATTTTCTCTAGCTCCTACAATGGGGACACTATGTTCCATCTTATAGATGACTATGAGCATCCACTTCTGTATTTACCAGGCACTGACAAAGCCTCACTGGAGATAGCTATATCAGGGTCCTTTCAGCAAAATCTTGCTGGTGTATGAAGTAGTGTCTGCCTTTGGTGGCTGATTATGGGATGGACCCCCAGGTGGGGCAGTCTCTGGATGGTCCATCCTTTTGTCTTAGCTCCAAACTTTGTCTCTGTAACTCCTTCCATGGGTGTTTTGTTCCCTATTCTAAGGAGGAATGAAGTATCCACACGCTGGTCTTTGTTCTTCTTAATTGTCTTGTGTTTTGCAAATTGTATCTTGGGTATTATCAGTGAGTACATATCAAGTGACTTCTTTTGTGATTGGGTTACCTCACTAATGATGATATCCTCCAGATACATCCATTTGCCCAAGAATTTAATAAATTCATTGTTTTTAATAGCTGAGTAGTACTCCATTCTGTAAATGTACCACATTTTCTGTATCCATTCCTCTATTGATGGACATCTGGGTTCTTTCCAGCTTCTGGCTATTATAAATAGGGTTTTTATGAACATAGTGGAACATGTGTACTTATTACCAGTTGGAACATCATCTGGGTATATGCCTAGGAGAGGTATTGCTGGATCAACCGGTAGTATTATGTCTAGCTTTCTGAGGAACCACCAGACTGATTTCCAGAGTGGTTGTACCAGTTTGCAATACCACGAGCAATGGAGGAGTGTTCCTCTTTCTCCACATCCTTGCCAGCATCTGCTTTCACCTGAATTTTTGATCCTAGCTATTCTGACTGGTGTGAGGTAGAATCTCAGGATTGTTTGGATTTGCACTTCCCTGATGATTAAGGATGTTGAACATTTTTTCAAGTGCTTCTCAGCCCTTCAGTATTCCTCAGTTGAAAGTTCTTTGTTTAGTTCTGTACCCCATTTTTAATGGGGTTATTTGAATTTCTGGAGTCCAGCTTCTTGAACTCTTTGTATATATTTGATATTAGTCCCCTATCAGATTTAGGATTGGTAAAAATTCTTTCCCAATCTGTTGGTGGCCTTTTTGTCTTATTGACAGTATCTTTTGCCCTACGGAAGCTTTGCAATTTTATGAGGTCCCATTTGTCAATTGTTGATATTACAGCACAGGCCATTGCTATTCTGTTTAGGAATTTTATCCCTGTGCCCATATCTTCCAGGGTTTTCCCCACTTTCTCCTCTAAAAATTTCAGTGTCTGTGGTTTTATGTGGAGTTCTTTGATCCACTTAGACTTGAGCTTTGTACGTGGAGATAAGAATGGATCAATTTGCATTTTTCTTCATGACAACCACCAGTTGTGCCAGCACCATTTGTTGAAAATGCTGTCTTTTATTCCCCACTGGATGGTTTTAGCTCCCGTGTCAATTATCAAGTGGCCATGGGTGTGTGGATTCATTTCTGGGTCTTCAATTCTATTCCATTGATCTACCTGTCTGTTGCTGTACCAGTACCATGCAGTTTTTATCACAATTGCTCTGTAGTACAGCTTGAGGTCAGACATGGTGATTCTACCAGAGGTTCTTTTATTGTTGAGAATAGTTTTTGCTATCCTAGGTTTTTTGTTATTCCAGATGAATTTGAAAATTACCCTTTCTAACTCAGTGAAGAATTGAGTTGGGCCCGGCATGGTGGCGCACACCTTTAATCCCAGCACTTGGGAGGCAGAGGCAGGTGGATTTCTGAGTTCGACACCAGCCTGGTCTACAAAGTGAGTTCCAGGACAGCCAGAACTACACAGAAAAACCCTGTCTTGAAAAACAAATAAAAACAAACAAACAAACAAGCAAACAGAAAAAGAATTGAGTTGGAATTTTGATGGGGATTGCATTGAATCTGTAGATTGCTTTCGGCAGGATAGCCATTGTGACTATATTAATCCTGCCAATCCATGAGCATGAGAGATCTTTCCATCTTCTGAGATCTTCTTCAATTTCTTTCTTCAGAGACTTGAAGTTCTTGTCATACAGATCTTTCACTTCCTTAGTTAAAGCCACACCAAGGTAGTTTATATTGATTATGACTATTGTGAAGGGTGTTGTTTCCCTAATTTCTTTCTCATTCTGTTTATCCTTTGTGTAGAGAAAGGCCACTGATTTGTTTGAGTTAATTTTCTATCCAGCTACTGCGCTGAAGCTGTTTATCAGGTTCAGGAGTTCTCTGGTGGAATTTTTAGGGTCACTTATATATACTATCATATCCTCTGCAAACAGTGATATTTTGACTTCTTCTTTTCCAATTTGTATCCCCTTGATCTCCCTTTTTGTTGAATTGTTCTGGCTAGGATTTCAAGTACTAAATTGAAGAGGTAGGGAGAAAGTGGGTAGCCTTGTCTATTCTCTGATTTTAGTGGGATTGCTTCCAGTTTCTCTCCATTTAGTGTGATGTTGGCTACTGGTTTGCTGTATATTGCTTTTATTGTGTTTAGGTATGGGCCTTCAATTCCTGATCTTTCCATGACTTTTATCATAATGGGTGTTGGATTTTGTCAAATGCTTTCTCAGTATCTAAAGAGATGATCATATGGTTTTTGTCTTTGAGTTTGTTTATATAGTGGATTACATTTATGGATTTCTGTATATTAAACCATCCCTGCACCCCTGGGACGAAGCCTACTTGGTCATGATGGATGATCATTTTTATGTGTTCTTAGATTCGGTTTGCGAGGATTTTATTGAGTACTTTTGCATCAATATTCATAAGGGAAATTGGTCTGAAATTCTCTTTCTTTGTTGGATCTTTGTGTTGTTTAGGTATCAGAGTAATTTTGGCTTCATAGAATGAATTGGGTAGAGTACCTTCTGTTTCTATTTTGTGGAATAGTTTGAGAAGAACTGGAATTAGGTCTTCTTTGAAGGTCTGATAGAACTCTGCACTAAACCCATTTGGTCCAGGGCTTTTTTTGGTTGGGAGACTATTTATGACTGCTTCTATGTCTTTAGGGCAAATGGGACTGTTAAGATCATTAATCTGATCCTGATTTAACTTTGGTACCTTGTATCTGTCTGGGAAGTTGTCCATTTCATCCAGGTTTTCCATTTTTGTTGAGTATAGCCTTTTGTAGTAGGATCTGATGATGTTTTGGATTTCCTCAGGATCTGTTGTTATGTCTCCTTTTTCATTTCTGATTTTGTTAATTAGGATACTGCCCCTGTGCCCTCTAGTTTGTCTGGCTAAGGTTTTATCTATCTTGCTGATTTTCTCAAAGAACCAGCTCCTGGTTTGGTTGATTCTTTGAATAGTTCTTTTTGTTTCCACTTGTTTGTTCTCAGCCCTAAGTTTGATTATTTCCTGCTTTCTACTCCTCTTGGGTGAATTTGCTTCCTTTTGTTCTAGAGCTTCTAGGTGTGTTGTCAGGCTACTAGTGTATGCTCTCTCTTGTTTCTTTTTGGAGGCACTTAGGGTTATGAGTTTTCCTCTTAGGACTGCCTTCATTGTGTCCCATAAGTTTGGGTACATTGTGGCTTAATTTTCATTAAACTCTAAAAAGTCTTTAACTTCTTTATTTCTTCCTTGACCAAGGTATCATTGAGTAGAGTGTTGTTCAGTTTCCACGTGAATGTTGGCTTTCTATTATTTATTTTGTTATTGAAGATCAGCCTTAGTCCGTGGTGATCTGACAGGATGCATGGGATAATTTCAATATTTTTGTATCTGTGAAGGCCTTTTTTGTGACCAATTATAAGGTCCATTTTGGAGGAGGTACCATGAGGTGCTGAGAAGAAGGTATATCTTTTTGTTTTAAGATAAAATGTTCTGTAGATATCTGTTAAATCCATTTGTTTCATAACTTCTGTTACTGTCCATGCATCTTTGTTTAGTTTCTGTTTCCAAGATGTGTCCATTGGTGAGAGTTGGGTGTTGAATTCTCCGACTATTATTGTGTGAGGTGCAATGTGTGCTTTGAGCTTTACTAAAGTTTCTTTAATGAATGTGGCTGCCTTTGCATTTGGAGCCTAGATATTCAGAATTGAGAGTTCATCTTGGTAGATTTTACTTTTGATGAGTATGAAATGCTCCTCCTTGTCTTTTTTGATAACTTTGGGTTGGATGTCCATGTTATTCAATACTAGAATGACTACTCCAGCTTGTTTCCAACCGTTTGCTTGGCAAATTGTTTTCTAGCCTTTCACCCTATGGTAGTGTCTGTCTTTTTCTCAGAGGTGTGTTTTCTGTAAGCAGCAAAATGTTGAGTCCTGTTTGTGTAGCCAGTCTGTTAGTCTATGTCTTTTTATTGTGGAATTGAGTCCATTTGCATTAAGAGAAATTAAAGAAAAGTAATTGTTGCTTCCTGTCATTTGTGTTGTTAAAGTTGAAAATCTGTTCTTGTGGCTGTCTTCTTTTAGTTTTGTTAAAGGATTACTTTCTTGCTTTTTTGTTGTTGTATTTGGTGGTGTTTTCCCTTTACTATCCTTTGAAGGGCTGTATTTGGGGAAAGATATTGTGTGAATTTGGCTTTTTCATGGAATACTTTGGTTTCTCCATCTATGGTAATTGAGAGTTTTGCTGGATATAGTAGCCTGGGCTGGCATTTGTGTTCTCTTAGTGTCTGTATAACATCTGACCAGGATCTTCTGGCTTTCATAGACTCTCGTGAGAAGTCTGGAGTAATTCTAATAGGTCTGCTTTTATATGTTACTTGACCTTTTTCCCTTACTGCATTTGATATTCTGTCTTTATTTAGTGCATTTGTTGTTCTGATTATTATGTGTATGGAGGAATTTCTTTTCTGGTCCAGTCTATTTGGAGTTCTGTAGGTTTCTTGTACATTCATGGGCATCTCTTTCTTTAGGTATGGGAAGTTTACTTTATAAGTTTTTGAAGATATTTGCTGGCCTTTTTTTGTTGAAAATCTTCATTCTCATCTACTCCTTTTATCCAAAGGTTTCGTCTTCTCATTGTGTCCTGGATTTCCTGGATGTTTTGAGTTAGAATTTTTTTTTCTTTTTTTTGCATTTTGCATTTTGCATTTTCTTTGATTGCTGTGTCCATGTTCCCTATGGAATCTTCTGCACCCGAGATTCTTTCATCCATCACTTGTATTCTGTTGCTGAAGCTCACATCTATGTTTCCTGATTTCTTTGCTAGGTTTTCTATCTCCCTTTGGGTTTTCTTCATTGTTTCTACTTCCATTTTTAGATCTTGGATTGTTTTGTTCAATTCCATCACCTGTTTTATTATGTTTTCCTGTAATTCTTTAAGGGATTTTTGTGTTTCTTCTACCTGTTTAGCAGTGCTTGCCTGTAGTTCTTTAAGGACTTCTGCCTGTTTAGAAGTGTTCTCCTGTAATTCCTTGAGGGTTTTTTGTATTTCCTCTTTAAGGTTTTCTACCTGTTTATCAGTGTTCTCCTGTATTTCTTTAAGTGAGTTATTAATGCCCTTCTTAAAATCTTCTACCACCATCATGAGATATGATTTTAAATCCATGTCTTGCATTTCGGGTGTGTTGGGGTATCCAGGACTCGTTGTGGTGAGTGTACTGGGTTCTGATGATGCCCAGTGTTCTTGGTTTCTGTTAGTAAGATTCTTATGTTTGCCTTTCGCCATATGGAAATCTCTGATGTTAATGTTCAACCTGTCTCTGGTTGGAGCTTGATCCTTCTGTGATTCTGTTAGCCTCTGTCAGCACTCCTGGGAGTCCAACTCTCACCTGAGTTCCAGTAGTCAGAGCACTCTCTACAGACAAGCTCTTCTCTTGCAGGGCAGGTGTCCAACAGTGTGAAGCTGATCCACCTCCTGAGTTCTGGGGTCAGAACCCTTCCTATAGGCTGACAAGGAATGTGCCCAGGGGTCTGGCTCTCAGTTCTGCCTCCTGGCTGAGGATGAAGACCCCCGACAGGACCCTGACCAAGAAGCTCTGTTGCTTCTATCACCCACGTGCTCTCAGGTGATCAGGAGGTCCTAGATGTGCTAGGGGTCCTGCAGCAAGGAGAGCCCTCTGGTGCTCTAGACACCCTCAGCCAGGTTCACGCAGAAGATGGCAGGGCTGGCCACGACCAGAATGAATCCCAGCCTCTGGTCAGGCAGGGTTTTTTTGTCCCTGTTCCTGCCAGCACAAGACCCTCTGTGATTTTTGAAGCTGATGTTGCATTCCACTCACCCATGATCCTGAGGTGATCCTGAGGTCCTGCAGCTTAGCAGCCTCTGCTGGGCTTGGAAGGAAGATGGCAGGGGTGGCCTGCATATTTCTTTATATAGTTATGGATTTAATATGGTTGTTCAGACAAGTGTATAGCCAGCTCTTTCTATTATCTTTTCTCAGGCAACTGCTCCCTCATTTGGCATAAAATTTGATGCATCATATCAGTGCATATATTAATTATATTTATAGTCTACATAAAATGATCATTTCCGGGCACTAGAACTTCTAGGTCATGTTGGCAATAAGTGGGCTGCCCCTTTCCAGTGCTATTTGTCATAGACCACATAGTCTTTCCACAACTGTTAATTCCAATACTACTGTAAAGTACTCCCAGAAGAGTTTCATAATTTTCATTCCAGAATTATTTTCAGATTTCATCTTAGTCCCTGGTGAATGGCAAAATCATGAGAAAGAACATGCAGCTAGGTCTCCAGCATAGGAAGTGGGGTCACTCATGCTTTTGCAAACAGATTTAGGGCTTAGATCAGGAAGAAGGCTAATGAATGTGGTATTTACCCAAGCCATCCTCTTTGTACAGTGCTTAACCTTCAAGGTCAAGTCTGTCTGAGGAGTCTAAGAGTTCATGCTGTCAACACTCATCTTTTCCTTGTGCAGAGTCATGCAGGGCAAACTGGAGGTAGAATTAAATGGTACAGTAAAGCTGATCGAACATCAGTTCAGCTGCACACTTCTGGACACTTTGGAAGAAGGAGCCAGTCATTGTGATTCATAGAGACCTGAAAGATCGGCCACTTCATTCCTCAGGAAAACTGAACTCCCCATTCTTGCCACCCAAAACACCTAAGTTTGAATATACTTTTATCATAGTATGTTGTAGATGCCCTATACTAACTATAGTTAATAGTTCATATTCACCTGACTTCTTTTAAAAATTATTTTATTTATTTACTTTCCAGCTGTTGACCCCCCCCCCCCTTCCTCATCTCATTCCTCTTTTTGGGAGTTGCTACCCACACTGCTTTGCAGGTCCTAGGAGGTGGGAATCTCCTATCATATCGCCTCTTTTGCATCTTTAGCTCAAGTCATACACTGCAGGCACTCCTAGGTCTGGCAAGGAGTCTAAGTGATTGGCATAAGAAAAATACCAATAGAAACATAGAAAACTAGAAGATATGAAGGAAATATTTATATTTCATCGACAATGAAAAGGCAGGTGACGGCATCAGTGAGAAGCTACATGTTTAAAAGTCAAATCGTATCTCTCTTTGAAACTTCTGAATCCTACGGTCAGAACATACCTTCTTCCTTCAGAGGATCTCAGGGGATGACTTGTGTGCCCTGGACCATGTTACTTATTTCTTCCCTCTTGCTTATTCTTTCTGGCCATGCACTGTTCAAACCTTTATCTAAACAGCTCCAATGGTTCTGCTAACCATCTTGTGTAGATGCTCTGAGTCGGCTTTCTCAGACCTTCAGCACCAGGAGCTATGTTCCTTCCCCCAGAGGTCTCAGATACTCACAGAAGCCAGATGGTACCCTCTCTTTAAACCTCTAAGTTCTACCTCTGTTCTTCCTTCCTCTGAGCATCTGAGTTATAAATCTCACCCTTCCTTTGACTTCCTGAATGTGGGGATGTTTCTGAACGTATTAGTTCAGTTTTCAGTCATAATGCCTTTTTCTCCACATATCTAAGGCTGTTTAAGCCATCCTTATATTAAATTATCCCTATTAAAATAATGTACATGATATATTTGCAGTCATATACGGAAAGAGTACTGATGGCTAAGTGACTATTTACATGAACTTGGGCTATAGATCAAGAATTACATTAATAAGATCCTAAAGCCAGGATAGAGGAGGTAGCAAGAAGAGGATGGATTTGACCAAATATATCAGCTAAATGTTGAAAAAACTCAGAAAGTAGACTAATATCTATGGAAATAATACCATCAGCTATACTGAATTGAGGCATGTTGATAGGCTTTTTATAGCGCATTAATTTAAAGACAGCTCTGTAAGGTGAGGTATATGATTAAGTCCATTGTATACAAGAAGATTAAGGTACAAATGTACACAGTGATAGCAGAGCACCAGGAGAAAAATAGAAATACTCACACCTGCTTATATCTAAGCAAAAAATAAAACGCTTAAAACCCATCAGTACATAGTCCTTGTATCCAGTTACTAAACCACCAAATTACTCCTGAAGTTACAGGATTTCTACACCAGGTGAGGTAACAGAGCTACAGCATGGAAGAAGACTTCACCTGTCACAAACTCACTGTGGCAAAAGAAACATAGGGAAGGTGCCTGGATAAGGTGGCTCATGAATATTTTATGCCACTGGGTACCGGAATCCCCAGCTGCTGCTGGTTCTCGTTCTCTTACTTGTGCTTTCCTTCATTTAAAAGGGAAATAAAGGAAAAGGTGCAGCTGAACAGACAGAATCTGCATTCATGTATGTTTACAAAAGGCTCTAATTTTGACAACTAAAAACCCAGTGGAATGAAGTGAATCCAAATCAGCCTTCCTTCCCAAGCTCTGCTTGCCTTGGGGTTGTTCTAGTATGCTATTGGCACAGAAAATGGATGTTCTTAAAAATCATTAGAACATCTCAAAGGCCCTGCACAACTTTATTACTGTGGACAATGTAAATACAGATAATACCGTTCATCTCTAGTGGTCTATGTCCATGGGTCCCTTTATACCTAAATTAAAGGTTAAATAAATCTAGAGACAAGAAGCTCAAAAGTAAGCATAAACAATCAAAAATGTCAGCTTCTTGAGGAACACTTGAGCGTGAGTTGCTCAAAACAGAATATCCTAAACTATGAGTTATTTTCCCAACTTTAATGAGCATCATCACAACGCACACTGGGGAGTAGCACCCACTCTGGAGCAGATAATTTCAGGGTTAAAACTTGATGCCACTGCATAACATTTATGAGAATACCTACATGAATATTAGTTTTATAGTATACCAATGGATGTATATTGTGGTATATGTTAATATGTTATCATTATTGTTTTAAAAATTATCAAGTCCCAGGTTTGAGGAGATGGTTCAGTGGGTATAGGATTATCACACCAGCATAAAGACAGAATTCGGGTCCCAAGAACCAAAGCAAAAGCAGATATAGTATGACATAGCTGTCAGCAGATATAGTATGACATAGCTGCCAGCAGATATAGTATGACATAGCTGCCAGCAGATATAGTATGACATAGCTGCCAGCAGATATAGTATGACATAGCTGCCATCTCAGTGTGCCTGTGATGGGATGGGAGACAGAGACAGAAGCATCTGCTGAAGCACACAGGACAACCAGCCTGGCGTACTTAGCGATGAAGAATAAGACATCTTCAAACAAGGTGGATTTCGGTACTGAGAGAGTTCTGAGGGCTAAGTGACTAGTGACAAGACTCAGGCTACAGATCAAGAATAATATTAATCAGATTCTAAAGCCAGGATAGGAGAGGTAGCGAGCAGAGGGTGGGTTTGACCAAATACATAATATACATGTTGAAAAAAATTATTCAGAGACTAGACAACTATCTATGGAAATAATACCATGAGACATACTTTATTGAGAAATGTAAATGTCCTGTGACTTCTGCTGGCACGCACCATGGCATACTTGTACACATGAATAGAAACAGTATACACACACACACACACACAAACACACACACACACACACATAAAAAGAAATAAAAGAAAAAATTATCAAGTTTCATTGGAACACACACACACACACACACACACACACACACACACACACCATTTGCCCATTTTGCAAAGAAGCAGTATATCCTTCGCTGTCTTTAATGTGATGGGTTAGCCGTGATTCCTATCTCCCTACAGAAAAAGCATCAGGTAAGGTATCGCATCTGTACTGTGCATTATGTAATGTCTTTACTGCACTACTCAGTCATCCCAGCATTGGGAATGTACTCCAGAGTGATGGAAAGCCTACATGGAGCTTGCAGGAAAAGACTTTCAGAATGGATGTGACCATCCCTATGCTGCCCCACCTTTGGCACACATGTTATCTATGAGGACTTAAGTTGCTACACAACCAAACTGCATTGAGCAAAATTCTAATGGGAACTTTGCATAGGAATAAATGTTACAACTTCAATTTGGTATTCTTAAAACCTAAAACTCATTCTTTAGTTCTCAGTGTGTGGGTTTTCTAGCTATTTCCTGATTTTAAAAGAAGGAAATTTAAAGAGATCAATCTCACCATGGCTGCCCCAGGAGGATGGAGCAGGAGGATTTCCATGAGTTTGAGGCCAGCCTGAGTTACTTAATGAGATGCTGCCTTAATTCCCTGGAGCAACAAAAAAAGAAAATAAAATATAAATGAACTACAAAACGTGGGTACAAATGTCATATTCTCTCTGTAATATACTCTTATGACTACAGAATGTATTATAGTGAAAAGAATATTGATTTAAATTAAGTCTAAACTAGTATTTTGTCTAGGTTCTATCTACTGTATGGCCTTTAAGCATGTCACTAATCAACTTTGCCTTAGTCTACCTGGCCAGTTGTAAGAATCAATCCCCATTACTTATGGAGGGTGCCTTGTTTGGTATCTCCTGACTCTACTGAGGATAGGTGCTGTGGTGTGAAGACACATTCAACCTCTTGATCTCCCGTGGTGACTAATAGAATTCTTATGGTTAAGAAAGTCTCCTACACAAGGAATATGATATTAATTGATTAAAAAAAAACATGTTCCAATAAGTCAAATTCTCTAGGAGGGTAAGACTGTATTTCTCTAGACAGACAACACAAACTGTTACCTAGAACAATCAAAGAGCCCTGATGAGTTTCCTGAAAGCTGAAACAGATTAAAAAGGAGTCTTACTTGGGTGTGGAAATGGAAGTGAGGGAGATGCTGAAATCAGCAGGCCCGCCAGAGTGCAGGAAACACTCAGGGTACAGAATATTCTGCCCACATTGCACCTGAGTGCAAGGGAAAGACTTCTGCAAAGTTAATAGGTTCTGGAAATTCCAAGAGCTAGCAATTTCTTTAAAATATATTGATGTATTTATTTTAAGAGGGGCATTATTTTTCTACTGAATTAGGTCTAACTTGGCTTTACAACAATTAGTCCAGGGCTAGTGAGATGGCTCAGCGGGTAAGAGTACCCGACTGCTCTTCCGAAGGTGCTAAGTTCAAATCCCAGCAACCACATGGTGGCTCACAACCATCCATAACGAGATCTGACTCCCTCTTCTGGAGGGTCTGAAGACAGCTACAGTGTACTTACATATAATAAATAAAAATTAAAAAAAAAAAAAAACAATTAGTCCATAGGCCTTCTTCCATCAACTGTCTTCTATAGGAAACCTATGTTCAAGGAAGTTTACATTCCAAACAATGAAAATATGCATGCAATTTGAAGAGTTTCCTGAAATATCTGAAAACTAGTATTAGATGTTCATCCCATAAAGCTCCTAATTTATTTCTAACCTCAAATTCTTTCTAGTGCTTTAGGTCATTTAATTCAAAGCTGTTGACAAAATAATGGACAGAAGCAATGGTCATAGTATTATTCTTTGCTGCAGCTGTGATAAAATGTGCTGATCAAAGCAACTTAAACTTTGGCTCACAGTTCAAGCAACAGTTCATCATGGCTGAAGGACTACTCAAAAAAGCAATGGATGCATGCATGCTAGGGCTTAGTTTTCATTATCTACTATACAGTTCAGAATTCACTTGCCTAAGGAATAATGTCACTCATAGTAGACAGGTCTTCTAACCCCAGTTAAAGTAATTAAGGAACTCCTCAAAGATATGCCTATGAAGAAACCAAATCTAGATAATCCCTCATTGAGATTCCCTTCACAGTGATTCTAGATCCTGTCAGCCTGACAATTGAAAGCAACTTAAAAGAGGAGGCTGTTTTGGCTCAGAGTCTGAGGGTACTGTCAATCATAGCTGAACAGCAGAAACAGGGCTGCCTGCTGCTCATATTGTGACCACAATTAGGAAATGCAAGCACATGAATACTAGTCTTCAATATATTTCCTCTGTTTTTATTCAGTCTGGGACTAAATAATGCACTTACAGATGTCAGAAATTCAACTCCTGGGCAATAGATACTATATAGTTGCCAATCAGTATTAGCAACAATAAAGGGTGATGGCAAAGTCTCTTTGTGCTTTGAAATCTAACAGCGACTGCCTCAGATAGACAAGCTCCATCCACAGGATACAAGCACAGCACATCCCTCATTTTAAAACAAAGATCTAGAAAATGGAAGATGCCTAGTGGCCAAGGGGCTAGTGTTGCTAGATGTATGCATAGGTAAGCCTTGATTCTCTGTTAGCATTTATGGAGAATGGCCATTGCTCACCAAGCCCTAAACTGAAGCAATGGATGCACCCACCCTATTGCTTACAATCTTTCTGTTACCCACTCTTCAACTGGAAGAGAAAACATCTCAGAGTCTTATTATAAAGTCGTAGCTCTGATGAATGAGTAAATTAGATTTTACATTATCCTTGTCAACTTAAGTAGCATATTAGTCACTAACTTGTTCTTTCTTGCAAATGGAACAGAATGTTTATAGTGTTCCATGTCATGATAAAACAACTTGATTACTGGATATTACTTTATGAAATTTACTCTGTAAAAGTTTACTCATGCTCTATAGTCATCTATTTAAACATATTTAATGTACTCTCATGGATTCATTTTTATTATCTAATTTCTTTAGCAGCTTTGCTCCCAAGAAAACATCTGATTTGGATCACTGAAATTCTATCATCACTTAATATACTGCAAAATATTTGAGATTTAGTCTTTCTTTTTAAAATGGCAAAAGAGCCTGTCGTATCTTGAATAGAAATCATATTACAAAAAAAAAAAAAAAAAAGAAATCATATTACCAAAATGTCTTACTCTGTGTTTCCATTAAAAAATATAATAACATTGGAAAAATATTTTGAATTTAAAATTACTACCATATTCTGAAAGTAAAATTATGTATTTATACTTTCAACATTTATATTAAAGAGCAAATAAGATCTTTCATGGTCACTAGGCTGAGAATTATTGAACAGATTTATGGCAACACCTTCTGGCCCAGCAGTACTCTCTCTAATCATGAGGTTGGAGGAGTGCTAGAGGTTGATTATCTTCAAAGCAGTAGGAACCTGAGGAAGTGTTCGCAAATAAGGCATGGCTTCTGGCTGAAGTCACTGACAGCTCACACAGGAGGGACATCTTTATGAATAGGCTTGTTTGATCCTGCTACATTATGACTCATTTGTTGGTCATTGATTGCTGTGTAGATTGGTGGGAATACTCAACTCTCACAAAATCCTCAGAGTTCAGTAAAATGGAAGCAACTTGAGGAACACTTTATATTATTTATAGAGGAATGAAATTAAAGAGGACACTGCATTGAAACTAGGGGAGTTTTGAGAGACCCAAAAAAGAGATGCTATATCTTTCCCATGTTCTAGTGTTGGACAGGAGATTCTATTTTATTAATATTCAGCTTTTATTTCTCATAGAACAGGGTTTTTTGTATATCTGAGGCTGTTTCATATGTTTAAGCAAATCAGCTTTTAAGTAATTATCAAATAGCATCCACCATCTGATACATACTTGGTTCACTTCTTCCTCTGATTAGTTGATTTCTCTTGTTTAATGGATGTCCATAGCCTGGATCTTCTAACCTTGTTATGTGCCAAACCTACATATTTTAGGGGAAGGGGAGGTAGCAGTAACTAGTGTCTTCCAGGTTAAGAAATATTGTCTGAATTTTGTCAAAATATAGTCATAATTAAACATAGATTGGCCTTAAAGACAAACAAAAAAGAGTGAGGTTTTTTTTTTTTTTGTATTTTGTATTTTCTATATGTTCTTTAACTCTTAAGTTTCCTGGTCTCAGCAATGCTTTTGATATGCTTAATGAGAAGTTCATAAATACTGCATACAAATAGCCTTTGATCTCCATGTCTTCATTCCATACTTCATCTGAAATGACACTCGATTTCTACTTCATCCCACTGACTAAAAGTGTTTCTCAAGTTTCTCAAGTAGATGCTATGCATTTTACACTAGAGATTTTATACAACTTGATATTGTTGGAGACATTTTACTATATGTATTATTTAAAATGCATCTATAGTTAGCCAATAGGTGTTAATTGTGGACCCGGTGGTGTCCAGTATCAGGCAAGGAGCAAATATATTTGAAAACAAGCAGAAGATACCTCTTCATAGAGCTTAGAGACTGAAGCTATGATGGAGCCTTCACTGTTCCATATGGAGCAGCTAAGAGTGAAGAACCTAGTGAGAAGTTGGAGAAGGTAAAGAGGGTACTTTCATGACATTGTTTCAAAGCTCATAGTTTGTTTTGTGTGTGTGTGTGTGTGTGTGTGTGTGTGTGTGTGTGTGTTGTGTGTGTGTGTCCATCATACTATACTACTGAAATGTTCTGACTACCAAGATCAGCTTCAGGAATGTCACACCTTCAATGTGCTATGTCTGGAGACAGGATAGTTAAAACTGGGATTCCTAGGAGAAAGCATACCCTACTCCGAACTTCTGGGTCACATTCTATGACTACAGGAACCAACTTGCTGTACCACCAGTTGGCACCCCCCCTAGGCTAGACCTGACCTATGCTGTGAGCTCTTCCCAATCCTCTGGTCTTTTCCATACAGGTGAAAATAAACCGCTGTCACTCCATTGGAGTTAAGTACTCGTTTGCAAACAAATATAAAGGAGTGCTCTGTGTATTTTGAAGTCTTGCTCAAGGCTTTAATTTTTAAAAACAGATTTTCCTCAGAAGGTTGTGAATATCTCTTTGTGCATCTCTCTGAAATGATTAGGTCGGTTATATTAAACAGGTCTAAAGTAAGGCACTTTTCTTTAAGGCCTTTTTTCCCCTTGAATTCCTCAAGCATTTCATTACTGTTTCATCTCTTCTGAGCCTGACCAGAACTTGGCCTCACATGACTCCCACACATACCAAGTCATTAAAAATATCCTTCAGCCAAAATTAAGGAAGGGTTAGTGGAATGAGCTGCACATGAAGCTTAGCAGGACACAATGATTTCTTTGACTTAAAGTAGGAAATGGTGATGATTTTGGACAGCTAGTTTTGTTTTATTTTGTTTTGTTTTAAATAGCTGATCTTTAGCTGGGCTCTACTCCACATGAATGCTTCTCTTTGTCAGAATTCCTAGTAGTTCTAGTTCATTTGCTGGCACCTAAACCCAGGAGGACTAGCTGAGGAAACCAGGCATTCACCTCCTTTATCCCCCAAAAGGTCGACATTCCAAACTGAGACAGGTACCTTCCATTGGGTTTTACAAAGGAAAAGGAGTAGAGTATTAGCATCCACCCACAAGGCTTATAATGAACACAGGCTGACCCAAGTGATTTCAAGTGACTCTTTCTTGTGTTTTATTTGAATTGGAGCCTTCCTCTGAAAGTAACCAATATATGGGATTGGGGTTACAAACAGGGTGGTGACAGTCACTGAAAATAATTCTGGGAAGAGAGGCTCTACTGCTTAATTCTGGATGATACAGAGGTCGGGTGTCCAATCCATTAAGGGGGGAAAAAGCAGCATTGTTTTGAAAAGGAAGAAACCTTTGTTGGGGGGGGGGGTGTCCACAAAAACTGACTTCTTACCTCTGAGGGAAACATATTTCTCTGTGGTTTTCGAATTCAATTTGCCAAATCAGAATTTGTTGCAAAAATTAGTGATACTCAAGAATTAGCAAAATTCATCAGCGAGGTTTAGTAAAACTCTGCTAAGTAAAACATAATCTTTGAATAAGAATTCAGTAGCATGCTGAGTCTTTCTTACCAGGAAAGAAACAACAACAACAACAACAACAACAACAACCACAAATCATTAAATATACAGCAACACACTGACATTCTCGAGGAAGATGACATCCCAAGTTAAGTCCTCAATTTGTGGCACCACTATAATGCATTATTGCCATAATAAATCAGCTATGAACAACTCACAGGCTGAATTGTGTAAGTCTGAAAATTAAAGGAAGAAAAGACTGTATGCACACTCAGCTGCATGACTTGCATGAGCAAGGACTTATGGACCAATTCTAAAACGAGGCTCAAGCAGCTATCTCTGAATCTGTTGCCTGCTCTTGGTTTCCTCTGCCCTAACTGGACAGCCCTGTAGCCTCAATAGAAGAAGATGTACCCAGTCCTACTACAACCTGATATGCCAAGGTGGGTTGATATCTATGGAAATTGTCCCTTCTTTGAAGAGAAAGGGAGGCCCAGCAGGTGGAGAGATGAGAGGGAGGGACTAGGAGGAAAGGAAGAAGGGTTTCTGGATTGTAATTAATTAGCTAACTAATTAATTAATTAAATAGACTGAAGCTCAGCCAAGTGGTAACTTGGCACCAACTGTAGGGTCATCTGTACATAGTCATCACTCTAACACTCAGCATAAAGACAAAGTTGTTTATAATCAATTAACTAGTTAATTAATTTTCCCAGCAGGTAATCTAGTCAACTGTGGCAGTTATATCAACTTTTGAGAGAATTCAATTTCCTTTCAAGACATGACACCCTTCACCACCCTTTTCTTGCAGTCCCAGTCAGGAGTGGCAAGCAGAGCATGGTCTCATTCATGTAATGTGAGTTAGGAGGTACAGAAGAGGCACCATGGGGAAACAGCCACACCTGTAAGGAGTAACACATAGCAAAACACTGGAGGGTTACAACCTGAATAAGGCTGCAGAAACGCATTGCAGGGCAACTGCAGAAGTCTGCTGAAAGTCTGCTCTGAAGAGTGGACAAAGAGAAATAACAGTTAAGCAGTGAGCTGTGCAGAGGAGACAGGCATGCTTCAGAGGCCAATAAGTGGACCAACTTACTGATGCAAAGGGAATACTTTCTGGCAAGGATGACAATCAAAGATGAAGTCATGATCATACTTCTTTAGTTATTTCACTCTAAGCAACAAAGCTAGCAACCCATCCTATTGAAATAGCCAAAAGGCACCTACCAAAACCATCCCTTGATTCACTTAGGTCAACCATAACATTTCTGAGTAGTGATCACAGCAACCACATTGCTGTTTGTTGGATGCCGACTGTATGCCCAGAATTGGTCTCACACAGAATTCCTTCTTACTCCTTACCCTATGTAATGCTTAAAAGTTCCTAGTCATTCAGTTGCTTCATACAAAGCTCACAGTGTCACTCTTGAAAGGAGAGAAAACTGAAATGTTGAAAGACTGAAGAACTTCCCTTGAGTCTATGACTGTGATGATGAAGCACCAGAGCAAAAAGCTACTTGTAGAAGAAATGGTTTGTTTCACTCACACTTCTATGTAACAGTTCATCAGCAAATGCAATTAGGGAAGTAACTCAAATAGGGCAAGAATCTGGAGGCAGGAGCTGATATTGATGCCACAGGGGATTGCTGCCTACTGGCCACTCTTATGTGTCTTCCTGTCTTGCTCAGATGGATTTCTTATAACACTTCAGACCAGCAGCCTAGGGATATCACTACTCACAATGGGCTGGGCCCTTCCACATTAATCAGTAACTAAGAGATTACCCTAAGGGCTTGTCTACAGCCCACTCCTATGGTGGCATTTTCTCAATTGAGGTTCTGTCCTCTCAGATGATTATAGCTTGTGCCCATTTGACATCAGAATCACACAGGACAAAAGTCTTTTACTAAAATGAAGACAATGAGCTGTGCCTGTGTTGCCACACTCATTCCCATTATGATCAACTATAACACATACCCAAGTCAATGGCAACTTATGGGTAGGATGAAACATGGCCTTCAGAATGATGGGTGTATATAGTTGACTAGAATATGTTCCACCATTCAGTTCCATGAAGAAAGCAGGCATGGGTCAATTGTAGCCCTTCCTATTCCCCTTGGCTTCATTTCTTCATTAATCCTTGTTAAACCACAGTGTGCATTTTTCTTTTACATGTTAACTGCTTTATTTTAAAAGGCAGCATCATCTCTTCTCAATCCTTGTTTAAGGTGTGTAGAAAATCACAGAATTAAAATCCAGGAAGCCATATGTTTATGGGAGAAATGAATCAGTGTCGAGTCTCTAGGAGCAGATGTTGATTTGGAAGATAGGGAGGTAGCTTTTATTTTACTCAAGACAGTCAAGCTCTTTGAGGCTGCTGTTCACAACTAGGGCAGGGACTAACCCTAAAGCTGTTGCATATCTGTCTTGTCTGGCCCTAGTAGGTGAAGAAGTCCCTAGCCCGGCAGATACTAGATGTGTCAGGATGAGGGGGATAGAGCAGGCAGGAGTTCCAATCTCTCAGAGGAGAGGGGAATGGGGAAGGGACTGTAGGAGGGGAAGACCACTGAGAGGGGAGACAGTGATTGGATGTAAAGTGAATAAAAATGTGGCATACTGCATAGTGACTGATTTGGGAGGACAAATTGCTTCTCTGTGTTTGGTATCCTCAAGGCCATTTCCCTAAATGACTACTTTCTTCTCTGTGTGCTTGTTCTTCCTAAAAATCTGCCAACTTGGAGGGCAGAAGAAAAGGATTCACTGAATCTGCTAACAATACTATAGCCAAAGAAGAACTGCTTTCTGTCCCTGGTTTTGGCTTAGTGGTTTGTTTTGAACATCCCACTGTTGTATTGAGCAGTAAAGTTATACTACACGTTATGAACAATTGAAGTATTGGTCTTACAAACATGCCAGTCCCAGCCCATTCATGACTCAATTTGCAAACAGAAAATGGGGACAGAATACAAATGTAATGTTAAACAGGAAAAAGATTAAGGAAAGCATCAAAAACCAGGGGTGATGATGACCTAGGCTGTATTCAGGATAAAAATAAAAGACATCATAGTAATCTCGTGGGAGACCTAAAAGCTGTACCATGAGAAATCCGTCACTAGAAACACCTCTACCAAAAATAGGGGAGGGAGATAAAGTGAAGAATTCTGGGAAGGGAGACCTGGAAAAGGGGGGGGGGCAATACTTGGAATATAAAGAAATAAAATAATTTAATAAAAAATAAGCTTCAATAACACTGTAGCTTTGCAGATACTGCATTAAGAAAACAAACAACAAAAAGTCAAAGTTATCAAAAGGAGGGGGAAAAAGTAAAGAGAAACAAATCAAATGCAGAACGAAGCACAATAGGATTAATAAACCTAAGATCTATTTATTTTTTATAAAAAGAAAAAGTTAGCAAAGTTTCACCTCAATGAAGGGAAAAAAAAAAACTCCTGGAAATGACTCAAAATGAAATATCATAATAGAGATCTCAGAAACAGAAAAAAAAAAACTACACAGGAACTATTGTGCTCATTTATATACTAGCCAACTGGATCACCCAGATGAAATGAATACATTCCTAAAAATACACAACAGACAAAGATGGAATCAAGGAGAAATTGAAAGCCCAAACAGAGCACTACCAAGTAAGGAGCTTGAATTAGACAGTAATCAAGAACTCTGCCCATCCAGAAAAGTTAGGGCCAGATGGCTTCAAGCTAGATTCTAATGTTCAAATCGAATTGATAACAATCTTCTAGCATTATTTCAAGGAAATAAAAACAAGTTCAAAACCATGTTGTGAGGCCAGCATCTCTCCCAATGAAATCAAGAAAAATACTACAAAACCCACCCAGCCCATCATCTTGGGTGAATATGAATGTGAAAGACAAACACCAGATGAAAAGCCAGGAAGCGTCAGCAGAATCAGATATGCTGAGCAAATCCAAATCGGGCTCATTTGGAAGGTGAGAGAATGATGTAACACAAACATATAAATGAATGTGATACACCCCACATTAACAGAAACAAGGAAAAAATGAGTTCTTTTCAACGAAGGTGGGAAAAGCAGATGCTGGGGAGATAGCCCAGTGGTTAAGAGCATTGACACCTCTGAGAACCTGGTTCGATTTCCATCTCCTACAGGGAGGGTAACAATCTTCTGCAATACCAGTTCAAGATCTGACACCCTTTTCTGTCCTCTGTAGGCACTGTGTGCACACAGGCACTGTGATGCCCAAACAGAAAAGGGGGATGTGATGAAATTATATTATACTATCAGAAATTAAAGGAAGTAGTAAAAAACTTGGAGTGTAATAGAAAATGAAGATAAGTACGGGACATGTATGAGATGCTCATGACTAACATCACAGTTCAGGACTGAAAGTTTCCCTCTTAGATCTGGTCCAAGATAACGAAGTTTACTGCTGCATTTCTGCTTAACATGGGACTAATTAGGAGACCTATAGAGATAACTTTCTGCACTTGACAATGACTTGCTCATATTGGGATGTGTGTGGACTGATACTTTAGTTAAGTTGATCAAGAACGTGTTACAACTTTCAAGGTTCATTCCCGAGGACAACACAGACATAGAAGAGAATGGGTAAAGGGAGAGAGAGAGAGAGAGAGAGAGAGAGAGAGAGAGAGAGAGAGAGAGAGAGAGAGAGAGAGAGAGATAGCAAATTCAAGGAAACAAATCTATATACAAAAGTCAGCCTACTTCTATAGCTAAATAAAAAACTATCTGAAAAGGCCTGCTATCCAAAATGACAGCAAAATATTAGGCTGCCTATTACTTCAAAGGCAGAGAATAGGAAGAAAACAAAACTCTTGCATACTTTCAGTGGGATAGTAAAGGGTTACTACCATTATAGGATAAAGAAACTTCCCATAATTAAAAATGCAACTTCCTTTCTCAGCACTCTTCCTTCTAGGTACATGCTGAAAAGAACGGAGATTAGCATGCCAGTGAAACCTATGAACTCATGTTCATTACAGCATTATTTGCAAAAGTTTAAATATGGAGCCAACCTGTCAATGTATAAATGAATAAAAAGGTGTGATATATATGTGCACAATAGCAGACTATCTAGCATTTTGAAAGGAAGGAAATTCACCCATTTATAATGTCAAAGATGAGCCTAATGAGCATTATGCTAAGAATAATACTCTAGATATATAAAGATGAAAACGATGGAGTTTATATATTAGATTTTTTTTTCGAGACAGGGTTTCTCTGTATAGCCTTGGATGTCCCGGAACTCACTTTATAGACCAGGCTGGCCTCGAACTCAGAAATCCGCCTGCCTCTGCCTCCAGAGTGCTGGGATTAAAGGCGTGCATTACCACACCCACCCAGCTTATATATTAGATCTTAAGTAGTCAAAGTCCTAGGCACTGGGACTTGAATGGATGTCATGAGTTGATAGGAAAGGCAATATGCAGATATTTGGCAAAGTGGACAAAATTTCAGATTAAGTAGCATGGACAAGTTCTGGCTGGGGTGTACAGTCTATGTGCACACTAATTACAGCATTAACTACATCATGTTCCGGAAATATAGTGGATCTTAATGTATGGGGGGATCAGGATGGAGGGACAGGGCAGATAAGGAAGAAAGGAGGAAGCCAGAGTCAGGGAGGGAGGGAGAAGGAATGAAAGAAGCCAGGTAGCTTGGTGATGAGAAGAGTCACATCTAATACATCATCAATAATGGCACTGCAAAGTTGGGTCTGTCCTGGACAAAGTTCTATCTCTATCTAAAGTATTAAGCATATTTCAACTCTCAGGCTCACTGGGACAATAAGTGAGAACAGGAAAGATGCCTGCAAGTACACAGTAGATAATCCAGAGGGTTTCTAAGGACAGAAGGCAATAAAAAAAAATACGGGATAATAAGGATCCTAAGTATATCTGTGACAGATGTTGTACAGACAAGGTTCATAAACACCCAGAGGCATATCTAGGGAGGGAAAATACTGTAATAGCTAGAAATACAAAATTTCCCCATGTGTTTCTATATCAATGGAAACAATCTTTTGGAAGGAACCAATATGTTTTAAAAGTAATATTTTGTACTACTGACTAATGCAGAAAAACAAAATCTCCTCTCACTTAGACTAATGGGCCGCACTTTAAAAATAAACATGACCTAATACTGAACAGGATCCAACAGTATGTTGTACTCTCAGTCACCCAAAATAGCACTGGGGTGAACAGGTCTGTTAAACAAATGATCGTGCAAAAAAAGAGTCCGTTCCTTGTTTATTTAAATAACAACATTTGCCCTAAAAAAAAAAAAAAAAAATGAGTGAGGTCCACCTATTCTGTGAGCGTCAGGAAAGCACGGAGAAAGGGGGATACAGTTGTGCAAGTGAACCTTCGAGGGTCTAGAGAGTGAACCTTTGGACAGTATTCTTCTAGGCCATGGAGGATGTCAATGCTAGGGTAAAGCCACCTAGAACTTGTAACTCTTCCCCGGGTGCATGATAAGCACAGAAAGAAGGCTTTGGAGCCGGGTGTGGTCGTCCACGCCTTTAATCCCAGCACTTGAGAGGCAGAGGCAGGCGGATTACTGAGTCTACAAAGTGAGCTCCAGGACAGCCAGGGCTATACAGAGAAACCCTGTCTCGAAAAACGGAAAGAAAGAAAGAAAGAAAGAAAGAAAGAAAGAAAGAAAGAAAGAAAGAAAGAAAGAAAGAAAGAAAGAAAGAAAGAAAGAAAGAAAGGCTTTGTAGCACTGCTAGCCCAAGCTTCAAACTGTGTTCATTTCTCATGATCTTCACATTAAGATAATTGAAAACAGAACTTAATAATTGACAAGTTACGGTTCTGTCTTTTTTTAGCCTTCTATATCAAAAGAGATTGATTTTAACATTAACCAAAGCCTTTATAGACTTCTCGGAAACTCAGCTCCAACGATAAATGGGTTGCTTTAAGGGTTAAGCCTCTGAGAAGTACTCAAAGAATGTCACGTGGTGGATTTCAGAGGTGATTACATAAAACATTCCACAAACTTTATGTTTACAGTAACCACATAAATAGGGGCTAGATGTCCCTTTTGAGAAGTCATACAATGGACTCTGCAATAAAATATAAATATCTTAATATTTTTAACATATTGACAATATAAACTACCAAGAACCTGTTTTTCATCAATATGCTAATAGCCACCTGCTTTCACTGTACAGTAAGTACTCTATTGACCTTTTAAAAGAAGTATTTATTCTTTTAAGGTGGCCAACTACTCTCCTTAGTTTTAAAAAAGACTATATATATAGAGAGAGAGAGAGAGAGAAAGAGAGAGTCATGAAGTATATACAATTTATATGAAAATAAGCATAACATCCCAGACTGAAAATGTGGGCTTTTGTTTTTCATTGTTCCTGTATTGGCATAACACATTTGAAGGCAGACATGGAATCAGCAGTACATACATGATGATTTATGCAGTAATTATTAGCACAAGGAGGTAAAGCTGAAAGCTAGATACAACCCAAATACACATCATAAGGAAAACAGAAATGAACTGTTGTACTCTCCAAGTACAGTACTAGTCATACAGTATGTCACATAACTACATACCTAAATCTGAAAACAAACATCTTGATGAGTGAAAGAAACCAGATACAAAGGCAGTCCTTCTATACATAGACTATGTGATTTACTGTGCACGAAATTCTAGGGTGGGAGACATACGTAGATAACTATATAAACTTGAAGGTGGTTGCCTAGGCAGGGCTATCTGAGTTTACAATGTTATAAAGAAACTTCCTTGGAGTAGCAGAAATATTCTATAACTAGTTACGGTTTGGGGGGGTATAAAAATGATATAAAGGAGGAATTCATAGATTTTCAGACTTATCAATTAGTTTTAAATAAAATTCAGTCTGCATAAGACTTTAGGGGTCCACTCGTGTTATTTGGGGGAAATAATTCACAAGAATGGAATGGAATGACTGGTTAAAAAAAGCCCTGGGAAAGAGCACACAGCTTTGATATTTTTGTATGTTTAAGTTTATGTACATGTTCATGTGTAGGGAGATGTGCATATAGACAGGTGCACACACACACACACACACACACACACACACACACATATATATACCTCTGATGGGATCAACCCTGCTTTCAAATGTCTCTCACTGGCCTGGAGTTTGTCAAATATTTTAGCTCCTTGGTAAGTAACCCCAAAGGTCTGCCTATCTCTGCCTTTCTAACAAGTTCCTGCCTCCATGACAGGCACATTTAGTGAGGGCTCTGGGTTTCAACTTTGTTGTGTTTATAAGTCGAACACTTTACTAACTGAGCCCCTCTGCTCTGTCTCCCAGATTTTTTTTCTTTTGAGGGTTCTATTAGAAAAGCTACCTAGGACTCCATCTCTGATGGGTGGATCAATAGCCTCTATTATCTACAGCCCAAACAGCACAGAGGCTGGGAATAATGGGGCATGTCTGCTTAGTAATGTAACCATCTCTGAGCCAGTCCTCCAGGGTGTACTGTCAATAGTGTCAGCAATACTGATTGTTCAGCACACAGCACCAGAATCAGCAGCAGACACAGCTTTGGGGCAATTAATGGCTATAGCAGCAGAAGAGATGTGGGTGGGCCCCATTATGTGTTTTCACAGTGAGAACTCACCTCACTATTTGCTAGACTAAGAGAACATAAGAGGGTGTTTAGTGATGCAGTTGAAATACAAGTTACAGCCTTCCAGAAATAAGTCAGGAAGACTCTAAAGGGAAATAAAAGTCCTAAAGTAGTTGATAGAGATGAGCTCTATGGAAATCCCATTTGCAGACCATCTACAGGACTCTACTTTTATTGCTGTGACATTACATAAGGAGACATGGGTTCTTTTTTTTTTTTTCATTCCTATAGAGTCAACATGAGCTCATGTCTCTAGCTGCATATATAGAAGAGGATGGCCTAGTTGGCCATCAGTGGGAAGAGAGGCCCCTTGGTCATGCAGACTTTATAAGCCCCAATACAGGGGAACGCCAGGGCCAAGAAGTGGGAGCGGATAGGTCGGGGAGCAGGGCTGGGAGGGGGGAGGGTATAGGGAACTTTCTGGATAACACTTGAAATGTAAATGAAGAAAATATCTAATAAAAGTTGGAAAAAGGAATTTAATGAATTTTATGTTGCATGAATGTTTTATCTACATGTATGTCTGTGTACCATGTGCCTGGTGCCGATGGAGGTCAGAAGAGGACACTGGATCTCCTGGAGCTGGAGTTATGAATAGTTCTGGGAACTGAATGTGGGTCCTCTACAAAAGCAGGAGTTGCTTTTAATTACAGAGCCATCTCGCTAGCCTCTGTATATTTTTTGCTTAAAATAATCTTTATTTTCTTTGTTCATAGAGAAATGAAGTACTAATTCTCCTATACCCTGAATTTAGCAAGGTTTAAAAAATTCTCACAATCATAAATTTCAGACTAAATATGGATCTATGAATATTAAGTCAGTGGTTTAAAACACACATACATATTCTCTCTCTCTCTCTCTCTCTCTCTCTCTCTCTCTCTCTCTCTCTCTCTCTCTCTCATGCACACACACACACACCATTACAACAGTTTTCAAAGTTTAACAAGCACAGAGTCACCCAGAGAACTTGTAACATCACTTTTTAGCCTTCAACACTATAGTTTACCATTCTGCAAGTTTCAAGAGCACCTTAGGAATTTTCATTTTCATTCAAGAAAATGTTTATAATGCTGGTCCACAGACAAGATTTTGAGAATATTCCTATATTCCAAGATGGATTGAGCAAACATTATTTTTCTGAGTAACGGAAAGAACGATAGCAAAGGATTTATGTTCCAGGTTATGAATTACATCCATTTCTCCCTTTATTATAACATTAATTCCATGGTTACCATGGAGTTGTTTTCCTCCGCACACAGTTGTACTACAACTAGCTAGTACTACAACTAGCAGGAGATCAATATACAAATATTATGCCTAGTTCTCTGGTCTGTATCTTTCACACTCTACTGTAAAGAAGGGAATATTAGGGGATAGGGAAATGGCTTAGTCACTAACATATTATCTGTGTAAGCCTAAGGCTATGCGTTCAATCCCAAGAGTCTATGTATAACATTAGAGATAATAGTGTATGCTTAAGAGTCTCAGCACTGAGGAAGCAGAGACGGACTCATCTCCAGAGCTCTGTGCCTAGCCAACCTAGATGAAAACCAATCTGACCACTGAGAAACAACCCTAATGGTGCACACACACACACACACACACACACACACACACACAGAGAGAGAGAGAGAGAGAGAGAGAGAGAGAGAGAGAGAGAGAGAGAGAGAAAACACGTGAACACATACATACACACATAAATTAAAAGAGGAAAAGTTAGGTATATGTGCTTCACAACAGGGGTCAGTAGCCAGTACTCTCTAGAAAAGATGAAGAAAGTAAACTATCCTGTCTATGCTCGGATACTTACCCCCACAGAGTTCAGAACTTGCATTTCTTCTATGTCTTCTATATAAATTCACCTCCATTGGCAGCAGGGGAATCCAGACTGTCTTGGCAGCATCTGGATGATGCTGAGATTGACAGTGGGGGTCATTCATTAGTCTTTACGCCTTGGAACTCTTCTTCATGTGGCTCTCTATGGACAGTAATGACAACCTGTGACCATTGCTGCTTTTCCTTTTTAATCTGACTTCTGGAAGCTGGGCATTACCAGTAACAGCATCCCATCATCTAGTGAGATGTGAACTCCTTGGTATCTACATTTCCCAAAGCCGATAACCAAGCTCTGCTCCTATCTTGCATCAGTGAACAATAGCAACTCATTAGCAGTCTGACCTTGATCTCTTTGGTGTTGTAAAGGGTATCTATTTCAAAGACTGAATGTGAAAAGAGATAACTCACAGCTTTGCTTCAAAGGCGCAAAGAAAACTGGAGACAGAGTTCTGCTTCGTAAAGATGGTTTGAAGATGCTGTTGAGCTTTCTAAATAAACACTAGCTAAGAGATGAATATTCTTGGATTGGAACTTATGAAATTGGAACGTATGAAGTAAAGCTAAGGAAGTATGTGTTATCCAAGAAGTAACTTAGGTGATTTCTCATAGGTTAAAAATAATGGCTGTCCTAATTTGGACATATATGTTCCTTAATATGTAAAGTACAGAAAGGAAAAAAGAGAGATAGGTTGTAATCAGTCAGAGATCACTGTGACTTTTATCTGTTCTGAAACTTCACTGTAAGCATCAGTGCTAGCTGAAGAGGTGCAACAAGATACAGTATCAGAAATGGTAGCCATTATAGCCACAATAGCAATCCCACCAAGAATGGGGAGCATCCACAATTCATCATAACAGATAAGGGTCTCTGGTGATATTTGTGTTCTAAGCAAAAGCCAGTGATGTCCAGCAGTTTTGATGGACAACAGCAAGAAGTCTGCATTTGCTTGAGAACTTGCTCAGAGACACCGAGTTCTGAGTAGCTCTAAACTGGGCAAGCATGCTCCATCTTAATATTTAATTAAAAATTAGTTATCTACCAACAGCTTCTCTGTTTACAACCAATTTTGTATTCACCCTTCCCCTGTAGGGGAAGGATTATAATAATGTTATGCAGTGACTTCATTTTATCCTCAGAGGGCACTATTAATCAGGTAAGTTTTACATACACAAATATGCAGACTATTCAAACAACCCCCCTAAAATTTAGTATTTCATTTCCAAATCTACTTTAAAATAAGCTAGCATTTAAAATCACACAAATATATAACATTGGTGGGATAATTACAAAGACAGTTTTTGTTCCCTTTTATTCTTTTTTTTTTCCCCCTTTGCAGCCTATAGGACATATTACCATTCTAGTCCAGTTGAGTTTGTTGAGGTCCATAAGCAATTAATTCTTTGTAGTCATATAGACTTCCAGCTAAATATAAAATAGATTTCTTTTCTTACTCCTGCAGAATCTACTTGAGCTATTATAATCAGGTACGACCTTGAATGATGAGAAAATTGATAACTGGATCTCCATGGAGATCCTGAAGAACCAAGTTCTTTAAATCTGCACTGACTATGAATCTACCTTTCACATCTGCTTTCAAGTAGCAGAATTAGGAGAACCTCAACAATTCATCTGAATGCCTAGAACCAGACTGTAGTGGCATAATCACCAATTATTGCAGGTCCTACAATTTATCAACGTATTACTCAGCCATGCGTGTACTTCCTCTTTAAATTTTTAATAAGAAACTTAAAATCTTCACACATATACAAATATTACATTTAGCTTCTCTATATCACCACCCAGAGAGCACACTCATCTGATTATATGTAAGCCTAATTTAAAAAAAAAAATCCTCTAGCAGTGTGACTGGCATTCTATTACAATTGCTATTAAAGATAACAGATGAAGAATAACAAATCAACATATGCTATTTTAATTATCTGCGAGTATAAAACATGCTGATTCCGGAACTCTGGCTTCTGCTACACTGTTTCCTTTTACATCAGGACTGTTGATTAAGGCTTGCTGCTAAAGACATCATCCAGCCTGGTCCCTCCATGCTATGTGAGTAAAGATTGAATTTTAGAGGTAATTTAATTTTAAATCTCAGTGATTATGATAAATAAAAAGTACATAACAAAATCCTTTGGTTTTAAATATCCCTGAGAAGTAGCGCGATTCAGGCACACCCAGCCTGTGGCCAGTGGGCTACATGTGACTGCTGCCCAATATAAAATTGTAAACCTCCTCAAAACACTGTGAGACTCTTCCCGTGGTACTTTTCTTTATCTTGTCTGTGCAGTTCTTGAGCATGAACTTTGTAGATGACAGCACAGTGCCACAGTGTCACAGGGTTTTAGACACATCTGATGGTATCGAAGCCTGCTGTCTCTTCTTCTCATGCCAGTCTTTGTCTGAAATGTCTTCCCAGAAAGGCTTTCTGGACTTTGCTCCCCAAGGCAGTGCTGTCTATGAAATTCCCTCTGGATTTATCTTAAATGATCACTCCCTGTTGTTTTGCTTGCTTCTTAACCATAGCCTCTCCATCACTGACTTCTAGAATTTATACTCTATGCAAGCAGGTTCCTTATCTGAGTTGTCAGTGATTTTTCTCTCTGGTTCATGCAGTCGATGGAGATGTCCAACACATTGTCGCGACTATTAGTGGGGAAACATGACAGAGCCATGGTTCCTTCTATGCACAGAGACATCTTTTCAAATTATTTCAGAGACTTCACATATTTTCTGAACCCAAATCAGGACTCTCAGGTTAGAGACATCAAAATGAGCACATATATACCTTAAGCCCTAGCGACTACTCTGTAAACATGAGTGAATAAATGAATTATGGAGACCACTTTAGACTGTGTAATACCACGTCAATATGTACAATATGCTACCCATATATTAATAAAATTCCAAACTGTAAGTTTCTTGGTGAACATATTGGAAATACAACTTCATTTTCCCAAAGGAAATATATCCACTCCTTTTCTAAACCTCAGTCTTTTCCATAGCATTCTAGAAATAAATATGTAGTACTCCCTTCATCTCCCATATCTGCATTTTGACTCTGTATTGTTCAATTGTCTTAGTCATTTGCAGTGAGCATAATGATTTAGAAAGGGAGAACCTAAGTTTTTGTTTGTCATAGAATACTCTTATCAATGTTCTACCAGTATTCTGACCTTAGTCTGCCCACTTCATAGTTAAAGTACATCATAGGTATCATGATGGTTTGGATATACTTGGCCTTCAGGAAGTGGCACTATAAGAATATATGGCCTTATTGGAGAAGGTGTAGCCTTGTTAGAGGAAGTGTGTCACTATGGAGGTGCAGCTTTGAGGTCCAGACCCATCCTGGCTGCCTGCAGAAGACTGTTTCCTCCTGGCTGCCTTCAGATCAAGTTGTAGAACTCTCAGCTCCTTTTCCAGCATCACATCTGTCTGGATACTCCCATGCTTTTTGCCATAATGATAAGGGACTGAACCTCTGAAACTGTAAGCCAGCTCCAATGAAATGTTTGCCTTTTTAAGAGTTGCCTTAGTCATATCTCTTCACAGCAATGGAAACCCTAACTAGGACAGGTATGTATGCTTGGAGAAAAACAGTATGTAGAAGGTTCAGCACTATGTACATCTTGAGATATCCCTGGGTGTCTTGGAACACATCTTTTGTAGATGAGGGTGATTACTGTAGTTATTCTAAGGCTTAAAGGTAGAAAAATATGCCTATGCTCTTTCTCCTGAGCCAAGTGTTAAAAAGAACAACTATCAGTTCTCACCCCCACCAGTGGGTCTCTTTAGGGTAAGGAACAGCAAAACGAGATGTGGGAAGACAAACAGATTAAGGGAGTGAAGGGGTGGAAGACAGGAGCAGTTGGCCACCTGGAGAATTCTTGTCCTCCTACTGTTTGAAAATATAGCCTAGGTCTGTGCTTTAGTGCCACCTTCTGAGATGACTTCCCTACATCAGTTCTGAAACATTTACTGCCAACGCAACTTCCTCTTACCACATCCTTCCCTTTAGTTTTGTAGATAATGTTACTTTTTGAATTTACTACATTATTTATATTTCATCCTACTGGGTTTTCCCTGTCTATAAATAAACTTTATAAGGTACCATTGTCTCAGACTCTACTTTACCTACCGTACCTTTGTCCTATTTGTGTTCAGCACTGACCTTTCTTTTACCAGTGAACCTCCATTGGCCACATCTGTTGTGTAGAAGATCCCATTATTTCTATTGATAGGCAACTGCTCTCAGCCTTTATCTATAGCTTACTGACCTCAATACTCTGGGCTCATAGAAACAAGCAACTGTCAGAAACAAGTCAAAGGGGGAATAATTCGAGGAGGCAGGGAAATACCATACAGAGAAAAGTCACATGGGATGTGGGGTAGAATACATAAAATTTCTGAGGGTTGGGGAGATGAAAAGAGATAAAAGTTAAGGATAAAAAGGTAGAAAATAGGGGTGAGGGAAAGTGATGAGGACCAGTGGAAGGTTCAACATGGATGTGGCTGAGGAAATCGGGATGTCACATTACTGTCTAGTCTTTTAAATCAAGCCTTGAAAGAGTGCTGTCTTCCCTAACCAAAGGTTCTTTCAAATCTGGTAATTTATTTCAGTAACATTTGTAATGGTTCAGACTTCCTTCCTCTCTCCTAGAAGTTCCTGAGTACCTGCACTCTGTTGCACCTGTACTCTGTCGCACCTGTGCTCTGCTGCACCTGTGCTCTGTTGCACCTGTGTTCTCTTGTACCTGCACTCTATTGCACCTGTGTTTCGTTGCACCCGAACTCTCTTGCACCTGTGCTCTATTGTACCAGTGCTCTGTCACACCTGTGCTCTGCTGCACCTGTGCTCTGTCACACCTGTGCTCTGCTGCACCTGTGCTCTGTCGCACCTGTGCTCTGCCGCACCTGTGCTCTGTTGCACCTCTGCTCTGCTGCACCTGTGCTCTGTCGCACCTGTGCTCTGTCACACCTGTGCTCTGTTGCACCTGTGTTCTGTTGCACCTGCATTCTGTTGCACCTGTGCTTCATTGCACCAGAACTCTCTTGCACCTGTGCTCTATTGCACCAGTGCTCTGTCACACCTGTGCTCTGCTGCACCTGTGCTCTGCTGCACCTGTGCTCTGCTACAGTTGCATAGCTACTGCCACTACAAGAAAGGGAGGGGCTGAAGAACTCTCTCCATTCTGTGTAGTGATCTGTCTCCTTAGAAAGAAGGCACATCTTCAAAAGTCTGAAGGAGCCATGCATAGAAATAGTACTTTTACGATATTCACAGCTTTACTTTTCACTAAAAGAAAGAAAAAAAATAAGAAGAGGGACCTAATACTAATTTTGCTTCTTTTTGTGCTAAAACAGTTATACTTTCTTTAAAATATAGGTAAATACTTATTAAAAGAACATGTCATTCAACTAGAAGCCCATTGTTCTGTGCAATAGAAACTTGGTAAATCTTTGATAAAAGATTAAGCTACCTCTACAACAACAAGTCTTATTATAATGGAGCCACACCAGAACACAATGTAACATATTGTGTAACATTTTGCTTGCCTCGGAAATCTTACTGCAAATCCTCAAATATAAAATAAATTTAAAAGGAGTTCTTTAAAAAATACCTTCTTCTATAATCATGGTCCTGTCTTATGAACTCTGGACCAAAGCAAAACACTTGTCTTATGGTTAGTATTGCTGTGATAAAACAGCACTGAAAGCAACTTGAGGGAGGGAAATCAAGGCAGAAACTCAAACAAGGCACGGATCTGGATACAAGAACTTGGAGGCAGGAACCCAGAGGCAAGAATTGTTAGAGGCCATGCTGGGGTGTTGCCTACTAGCTTGCTCCTCAGGGCTTGCTCAGCCTGCTGTCTTACAGAACCCAAGACCACCAATCCAGGGATGGCCCTATCCACAATAGGCCAGGACCTTTCCCCCATCAATCTCTAATTTAAAAAATGCCCTAAATGCTTGCCAACAGTCAGATCTTATGGAGGCCTAGTCTCAATCAAGGTGACCTTCTTTCAGATGCCTCTAGTTTGTTTCGAACTGACATAAAACCTGCTTGCACAGAACCCTCAGAGTTTGTTTATAGAATTGTGGCAACAGAAATAAAACCATGATTGTTTTTTTTTTTTTTGCTTCCAAGTAGATAATAAAAACCCCAGCCTTAAAAACAAACAAACAAATAAAAAGCAGAGAAGCATTATGCTTAGATTTCTCCCCCCCCCCAAGATATGTGTTCAAACAGGACTCAAAAACAAACATTACAAAGTATTAGAGGAATTGTTTTAAAATGCATTTGCAAAATACAACAAAGTGATTGGAATAATATATGAGCCACAAGAGCGGAACAGTCAGACCTGCGGTTTTAGTTCTAGCTGTTTTAAGTACTAGCTTTGTGTGCCTGAGCTAATTACTTGCCCTCTCTGAGCCTGGGCATCTCAGCATGAACAGTAGAGCTAATGAGGCATCCATGACATTGTTGCAAAACTAACTCAACTAGGATCTGACTGGCATGAAATACTAGTTCCTTTTTTGTGAGTGCATTTAGAGGGTTTGTTTGTTTGTTTGTTTGTTTTGTTAGATTTTCTTACTTTAGAAACAAGCAATGTAGATTCCCATGGTTTTATGTAGCTTGATTATGTAGCCCTTGATTTGATGTAGGTGGTTAGAAACAGTTCTCCTTGTTTCTTGTTCCTGCCATAGAATTTACAAATATTTTATTTCCAAACCCTTCATGTTATAGTCCAGCTTGGTGGCTTAATCTCTTCATGTCTCAATAATTTTATTTCAGTGCCATAGCTCTATTTAAAAACACATTATGCACTAAAATATGATTGTAAACTTGGTTGTTAGAATCTGGAATTTAGAGAATGGATTGCTCAAAATCAGTTAGATTCAGATATGATGTACAAATACCACTAAACATTTAAGTTTGAAGTCTTGAATATATATGCCACAATGGCCCATGGTGCAGTGCCAACAATGAGTCATACAGACAGACAGACTCAGTAGAGAAAACATCTTAAACTATCTAGATTATTATAGTTAACCTAATACATATTATTTGTACACATAAATATCATCCTGAGCTTTCAAGATCCTCCATGTCTTCAGTTGTAATTGTTTTTTTTTTTTTTTCAGGAGGTGTTCCTCAACTGAACTGCCCAACTTTCTACACATCACTGTAGAGTTCTTAAACTACTGAGGTCTACTTTTTCAACCCATATGCTTCTTGTCTCCTGGCCATTGATTTCCATTAGATAGTAAGAAGTCAAAAGAATCCAACAAAGCTCTGTAGTAGCCTATAGCTCTAAGACCGTTCTGCAAGTTTTCCTCATTTCAAAATACTATGTCTTGCCTACTCAAAAGATCGAGCAGGTACAATTGTATGCAATCGAACAGACAGAGGATTACTGTGTTCACATGGAGGAAAAACACTGTAACTATCAAGCTGTTTTGTCTCATTCTGGGCTAGCCCTTATTAGGACTCCATCACTCAAAGGACATCTGTGTTTCTGTGCTGCCTAGGTTTCCTCCCTTTTTAAAGTTGGACATTTTATTCATTGGGTTTTCTCTAAGTATAGTTTTTAAAGTGATTCTAGTCTTAGATCTAGCAGTTGGAATTTTGCTTTTGATCTAGGGGAAACTGGAGAGAGAGAGAGAGAGAGAGAGAGAGAGGCAGACAGGGGCAGACAGACTGGTAAACAGAGCACTGAAAAGAGGCTACTTAGATTTTGAGTCATTATGGTTTGGTTTGGTTTCTTTTATTTGCAGACACAAAGTGAATTTATTCTTGTATTTTAGCTGAACAGAAAATAAAGGCAGAGCCTACTGTAAAATGCAGGCTATCATTGGTCAGATAATACAGATGGTTTTTAAGATTTTGTCCTAAGTAGATTTTCTATTTTCACTTGGTGGTTTTCCGTTTGACCCTAGTTTGCTTTCTTTTGTGCTCTCTTTTCTGTTCTTATGGTGGTGTAAATGAGAATAATCTCCATAGGCTCATATATTTGATGTTTAATCCAGAGTAGGTGGATCTGTTTGGGAAGGATTAGGAGGTGTGGACTTGTTTGAGGAGGTGTGTCACTAGAGATGGGCTTTGAAGATCCAAATTCTCTGCCATTCCCAGTGAGCTTTTGCTTTCTCTGCCTCCTGCTAGTAGATCAGATATTAAACTCTCAGCTACTGCTCCAATGACATGCCTGTCTGCCACCATGCTCCTCGCCATGATGGCCATGGAGTCCAGTCCTCTGAAACTGCAGTCTCCCAATAAACTCATACTTATATAAATCACCTCGATCATGGTGTCCAAGAAAAGTCACTAGCAAGTTCTTGAACTTTGATGGCTTTGGGGGATCAGTAATCCGAGCAACTTTCATACCACAAACTATGTTCGAAAGAAAAAGCATATTTGAACTCAGGACCTCACACATGCTAAGCAGATGTTTCTTTGTGAGAACCACAGTCAAGCACTGTCTACTTATTATGGGCTCTTGACTACTCCTAAACCTTCAAAGCCTATGATATGCAAATGAGTCTTCGTACATATACATTTCTATGCATTTCAAATGCCTCTTGTACTTCAGACATGTACATCTAATAGCCTTTCGCATATGCTTCACAGAATATCAGACTCAACTAGGACACACACACACACACACACACACACACACACACACTCCTGTCTTCCTCAGTAAGCGATATGCTTGCTACATTTTCTACCTTGTTGAGTATAATACCCATCTAGTCCCTTGTCATGAAGCTGGAAACCTAGAAAGCAACCTCACTGTTTTCTTTTCCTCTTCTTCCAACATCAAAGCATGGTGGACTTACTTGCAGCCTCATGTCAGTTCTTATGGACCCCACCACACCCGCAGATTAAAGTGTTAACATTCCATCACTTTACATTACATTTAATGACATTTAGAAGAGGGCCCCTCAACTACCTGCATGTCAGAAATCATCTAGGGAGATTTTTGAAAAATCGGAATGCTTGAACCCCATACTAAGAAACGTTGATTTAATTAGTCTGTGAAGGGGTCAGTCATGGATAGTGCTAAAAATGTTTCACAGGTAATTCTAATGAGCAGAGAGTCGCTGCTTTAGAAGCTATCCACCCCTCACCATGATGCCACCATGATCAGAGAGGCCTCTCACAGTTTGGTCCATATCATTTTTTTCAGCTCTGGCTGTGCTTCCCATCTCCCATCCTACACTGACAGGATATCAGACCGTTTAGTGCCCATGGCTTAGTTCACTTTGCTCTTCTTTTAATGCCTTCCTAGGTTTCATTCCTTCTACTTATGATATTTCTCCTTTTTGTCACTCATTTAGATCAGCACCAATTGCTTTTCCTTACCAAAGGACTCCTCGCTCAGTGTTATCCCAACCAGCCCACTACAGGGACACTCTCGTCAATGTCAACATCAATCTCTTTGCTAGGATGTTTACCTTTGGATGTGTAGGGGCTATATATTTCTTGTCCAAATAGTTTTTGACATAGCAGTTCGTTTGTCTGTGTTCTTCCTAACTTATATGAATATTGATAGGAATATATAAAAGTTAACTACAATCTTAAATTAATTTTACTAAGAAATAAAATTATTGGCATCAGTTTAATGATTTCTAACATGTTCACACTTTTCTGTAGATGTTCTATGCTACGTTGTGGGTTCTTTTCTCTACAATTTATGACCCCACTCACATCCAGTTTCACAACACCCCCATCACTAGATAGAAGAGAAAGAAGAATAGAGGGGAGAAAGAGAGAGATTCCTGAATCTATTCCTTTCCTTTTGTTTCTTCTTTGAGTATGACTACTAACAAACTTCAACCAACCCCACTTAATGAGCATCAAACACTAACCGTACCATTGATAACTTTCTGAAAAGTTCTCAGAATTTCAAATGTCACACAATCGCAGAAACTATCTGCAGCTGGCAAAACCATGTCTCTGCTAGGGCATGAGGCAAATCATATTCATCTGCTGCAGACAGTCTGAAGCAGCTCTCACATCCCCACACCTGGGATTAAAGTAAAAATGCATTCTTATTTCTGTGTTCTTTAAAAAAACTAAAATTGTAGAATTGTCATTACACTTTTCAAATATAGTTCACCAGCTTCTAATTTACACATATTTTTGCCACACGACAAGGAAATATGATTACTAGTGAGAGATTTTTCCAAGAGCAAAACTACAAATTTTCTGATTTCATTATTTTCCATTTAAGTTTTCATAGAAAAAAACATAAATAGCATATATTGAGACATAAGAATAATTTCACAGTCTGACTTTTTCCTTAAATGATAGTTGCCAAATGACAAAGTAAGACCAAGAAGTTGACCAAGATGACAGTTGACAATAATGATGACTTTTAAAATGGTTAACAGAACACATGACTCCATCTTGACAAATGCAGCCCTCACTAGACAATAACTATGACCTCATAAATGGGAGCCAAATACCTGAGTCAGTCTTGACAAATGCAGCCCTCAGAAGAGAGAGGATGCACTGAACATTATCTCAGTCATTTGCATTACTAGTTCTATTTTCCTTCCCATGATGCCTACTATAGAAGTGAATTTCAAGTTGTCTTTCAGAAAAACTAAGCCATGTAGTTACTTGGTCATGGATTTTAGATGCTGGACAGTGACAAGTTACATTGTCATTCAACAGTAGGAAAATAGGATGCCATTGGATGAAAGCTGTCACTTCAATGATACAGACAAGAGTATCCCACTGTTAAGGATTCATTCCTGTAGCCTAGCCACCATGTTGTCCATCAAATGTGCTCACCTTTTCAAAGAGAACCACACTAATAAGAAAACTGCAATCAGAAACTACAAATTGTGAGTGGAATGAATGTTACCCTTTAACTTGACCCACAGTAACTTGCCATATAAAGTTTCCACTGTCATTTCCCTTTTAATCACTAGGAGTAGATTTTTTTGCACCTTTAAGATGAGAATTTGAGGGGGCATCAGCCACTGTGTAGACAAGAGCTGTCTTGTTATCTGTCTAAACACTCAATACTCTTCAATGAGTGAGAAGTCATCCACAGCACTAAACATTGTCACCTTGGGTTTATTTCTGGTTATAGATGTTTCTGCTGCTCTGCATGGTAAAACTGTTACCTGGGAATCTCAGAGAGAAAGACCAAGAAACAGAATGGTTCAAACAACATTAGGACATTAAGTTTCTGCTTTCTTTTCTTAATTTCCATGGCATGGCAAATTTTCAGCTTCATGAAACAAAACTGAAGAGAACTCCCAATCAAAGGAAAACAGTACTTCAGTAGACATGAAAGTTTTGAGGTGGTGCGATGCCCATAAACAAGTTCTCAGAAGTGCACAGGATGGAAGGGAGGTGACAGCAGCAGCAGTTCTCAGGGGCAACTGGGGTGTATTGTCACTGAAAGTGGGCATTACTTTGAGGTAGTTGTTTCAAAGCAAACTTACAAATTTAAAAGTAACAAATACTGTCACTGCAGTATCAACATCTGGGAAAAAAAAGGATGAGACATTTGGAGAGTAGAAGGATGGTAAATATTGATCAAGAACTTGACTGGAGGAAGGCATTGATCCAGGCTTTACAGGTGTGGCATTATATTTAAAACTCAAAACAAATCTAGAAATAAAATGAATTTGTGGATGAATATAAATGCCAAATATTGGAGATTGGTGTGTGTCTTAGTTAGGGTTTTACTGCTGAGAACAGACACCATGACCAAGGCAACTTTTATAAGGACAACATTTAATTGGGGCTGGCTTACAGGTTCAGAGGTTCAGTCCATTATCATCAATGAGGGAACATGGCGGCATCCAGGCAACCATTGTGCAGGAGGATCTGAGTTCTACATCTTTATCTGAAGGGTGCTAGCAAAATACTGACTTCTAGGCAGCTAAGATGAGGGTCTTAAAGTCTACACCCACAGTGACACACCTAATCCAACAAGGCCACACCTCCTAACAATGGCACTCCCTGAGGACCAACCAGCCAAACACATAATTCTATGGGGGTGGGGAACATTCCTATTCAAACCACTACAGTGTCCCTGACCCACCTCATTAAGGGGGTCCAGAACCCCTTATTCAGACAGCTATTCTCAATTCAGGCATGTGAGCCTGGACCTTCATACCAAGGATTTTGAAGACAAATATCTGGGTTTCTGCTTTGTAGAACTGGCAATTAGTTACATGTAACCAACTGTTCAGCAAGCGTATTTGGGGGCTGAAGTAGGTCTAATAGTGCCTGATTGAAGGTTCTGTGTTAATAGTGACTGGTGTCTTCATCAGCAGCAAAGAAAGCAACTATTCCATGCAACATTTACTCAAATTTCAAATGTTAACTTCTTAGGTGAGACTCCAAGTCCATTAAAACAGAGGCAATGTGATTTGATCTTTGTAACTAGAAAAAGCAAGTAGCAATTGTAAACTTTTTGCCTCACTATAGTAACACTACAGGGTAACAAGAGAATTCAGTGTAGACTACAGTGAACCACAGGTTCCCACTCAGGTCATGGACAAATCACTATTCTTTCAGAGTTGGACCTAGAGCACAGTCAGGGCTTCTGGTTCATTGTCAGATGGACCTGATTTAGTCTGCAATGCTCGGTAGAAGAAAGAGATTATCCCACAGAGGCATTGGAAACAATTTCATCTAATTAAAACACGGATCACCCACACAGAAGCTGCCAGGGTTGAGGCAGATTACTTGGCCCACGCTATTCCAGATGTGCACTCGGCTGGGAACACAAAACAAAAGCAAACAATCATTGGGTCTCTTTACTCCCTTTCTAGCAATTTTGATTTTGAAGACTTTTTTATTCATAACCCTAGAGTTGAGAAGAACCTATGGCTCATGCAGACTACTCTGGAGAAATGCAAAGAACAGATGAAATGAAGATGTGAACTATCCCCATCATAGTAGAACATAGATTTAAAATCCTTGAAAATAAGTGCTGTCTACATGTAAGAGCCCAATTCAAAGTTAATCACTACTGGCAAATTCTGTGTATTGGTGATATATTCATGTATCTATAACATTCCTATGAAAGGCTCATCTCATTTTATAAGCTAAAGGAACTTTCCACCAAGTTAGCCACAGAGAGTCTCTATAAACAAGCTCAATTTCCCCCTGGACATCATTACACAATTACAGCTTTGTATACATGGTAGGGCAGTGGGGATGAGGGGTAGAGGAGGAACCAGACTAATGGAACTAAACACTGTGGGAAACCAGCAAAACTAACAAGTATAAATGATAGCCAAGATCATATGAATTGCAAAATATCAAATTTCCTCTTGAATGAGAAAAAATAGCTATGCTATTTTTCTATTCTCCCTTAACTCTGTAGTCTTATATAGGTGATTTTCATTCTCTATATAGTATATATATTCTATATATAAGAATATATATTATATAAGAATATATACTTATATTCTTATATATAATATATATTTATATAATAATATATAATAATAATATATAATAATATATATTTCTTAAAGTATATCAATTGCCTCAATCTCGGCAGAATAGAAACAGGGATGCTGGAGACCTGGGTCCTCAGCTCATTCATTAAGCCCTAGCTATGTTTTCAAAGCCTCTAAATGAAACAGGGTTAAGAAGGAAGACCTCTAAAATCATTCAAAACCAGTAATTCATTTCCAGACAGTTGCTTGAGCCTGCTTTCTTTCTATCAGAGTATTTTGTGACATTTAGTGCAGTTAACACTCTGTTGCCTTGGATTTCACTTTCTGTTGTGGTTTGAATATGCTTGGTCCGGGGAGTGGCATTATTTGGAGGTGTTGTGTGACCTTGTTGGAGGAGGTGTGTTACTCTGGGTGTGGGGCTTAAGACCCTTGTCCTAACTGCCTGGAAGCCAGTCTTCTCCTTGAAGCCTTCAGATGAAGATGTAAACCTCTCAGCTCCTCCTGTACCATATCTGCCTGGATGCTGCCATGCTCTCACCTAGATGATAATGAACTGAACCTCTGAATCTATAAGCCCATCCTATTTAAATGTTGTCCTTAGAAGAGTTGCCTTGGTCATGATGTTTGTGCACACAGCAGTAGAATCCTAACTGAGACACCTTTTCATCCAGAATTCTTAATATTTCCCTTCAAAAGTGTCAAATCCCAATTTACTGAGTCTCATGGACTTTAGGAAGTAGACACCAACAGAGCAGAACTACGAAACAACTACTAAGTGGTTATGGCATAGAAGAGAGACCTATGACTGTTTGCTCTAAATAAGGAAATCACAGAATAGTGATAGTCAGGAGGAACATTTCAATGGTGATGTTTGAAGCTTTGAGAGCCATCCCTGGTTTGCAAATTGTTGGGATTCTAGAAACAAACTCATTCTATAATCTAACACTAAAATCTCTCCAGCCCAGTGTAGAAATTTTTTGGTCTGATTAACATTTTAGAATGATGTACATTTATGTTGGAAGGAATTTGAAAATCATGTGCAAGAAACATAAAGAATTTAAATGAAACAAAATTAAATTACCATCAACTATTTAAAAATGATCAACAAAAAGGATCACTATATTTTGGGGGTTGGATAAGCTCCACTTAAATTTTACTATTCTAAGTTTACAGTTGAGCCAGCAATTAATATTTTAACCTGTCCTAAATATTTTATCATGAGTTTCTCCAACTTAAATCAATGTGTAGACACTTTTGTATAAATCTAGGTGTGGTGTCAATAGTGTGAATTCAGTGCCCCAGTCTCTAGCTGTGAATTATAAAATAAACACAATATTAATAAGGGATAGGTAATGGGGGTAAGATAGGCAAGAGCCTGACCCTGTTTCCCTCAAGCTGGGAACAACGTCAGTATCCTGTGTATGCTCAAGTGAAACATAGTGACAAGTTCTGATCCTAACCACGCACTAAAATGTTGCATCTTTCTTTAAATTATTCCTTTTGCTTCTAAAACATTGTATATGGGTCCCTATATGGTAAAGTAGAAAACTATTAAGTGGAAATAAATTTGCATGAATGACAAATATCCAGCTATAAGAATGCATGCTACAGAAACATACAACTCTAAACACTGAAAATTGGCTAGTGTTGCAAATATAGGATAAAGCTATAGCTATATAAACACTGACCAATATAAGCACTATTTTAAAGAGGATGATTTTTAGTATGAGAGAATATCTATGATGTAGTATTTGCAAAACAATCAAGTCACAAAACAGTGTACACGATAGGGTAAGGGTGCCGAGTGCTTCCCTGGTTGGTAAAATTGTGCACATATAATTCCTTATGCTCTTTTTGTATGTAAGACCTTTACTAGGCTCTCAAAAGTAAAACATTTTCATGGAAAAAATGCAATTACAATGTACAGTTTCATTAACGAGGTAAAAATTAGTAAGCTCTTCATGAGTAACAGTAGAACAACTTGTCCACAGTATTGATATGACTCAAGCAGCTTTGGAGAAAAGCAACCATTCTTAAGTCCTCAACATTCAGGCAATGTTGCCCCTACTTTGAATGCCACCCTAGGGAAGGCATTATGATGTTGCTGTCATTATTATTCCTACGTATCTGTAGACCAAATCCTCTCAAAGAATCCAGCTAATACTGGCCCATAAGATTTTTAGATCTGAAGGACTTGAAGTCATACAGTGCAAGAAATAAATGTGCCCTCAGAAAAAAGTGTCTACAGATTCAGGAAGTATTCCTTGTAAACTGTAGTCGGATATGAATGATAAAATTCAGGGAACCATAATATATGGCTGTTCCACATTCACCTTTGTATGCTGACCTCTTGGGCTTCATCTAAACAATTTATAAACAGTTTTTTTTTCCTTTTTTTTTTTAAAGTCTTCTTTAATTAAATAGGTAACTTTTTTTAAAAAAATCTTGAAAGCTGGTAGTTTTCCAAAACTTCACGTGATCCTGAAAAAAAAATCCAACCAATTCTAAAATTGTCTTCTTACAAATGAAGAGTCCATTAAGGAAAACCTGTCTCTCACAAATAACAAGCAGTTCCCTAAAGCAACTGTTCCATCCAATCCAGATGTTACTTACCACTCTGAGTTCTTGACTTCTCTCATCTGCCTCAGCAGCGACGTAATGAGCCTTGCCTCTCTGGTCTGTCAGTAGTCCTTTCAATCAATCCCCCAGGGCTGCCAGATAAACTAGCCTACGATAGAACTCAGCTCTGTCACCCTGCTTGTCAGCCCTTAATGGCTCTCTGTTTTCTATTAAACAAAACTGAAATTTCAGAGCAAGACAGATGGGGCCAATAGGGCCACCATTTCCAGCCTGTCACACACAGGGATGCTCTAATTCTGGCACATGTAGGGGCCCGTGGGCCAGCAGCAGCAGCAGCACCTGGGAACTCATTAAAAATTGGAATTCTCTGAGTAGGAAAACACAAACAAATGAGTGTGTGGGGGGCACTACAGAGGAGTACAAAAAAAACCACATAGAAATGGAGATAGAGTCACACACATACACTCACAGAAAGAGAGAGAGAGAGAGAGAGAGAGAGAGAGAGAGAGATCCCTTAAAGACACAAAATCAGAGGCTATAATATATAAGCAACAGACTTGTAGTGTTAAAAAACTATGCCAAGACAAAGCATTATGAGAAAAAAAATTCCTCCCAAAACAACAAGAAGTTCATTTTGTGTTGGCCATCTGCAGTTGGACATAGAGCCTCCCCATGTGTAGTTTGTATACTAAGAGAGACTCCATTGAAGAAAACTAATTTTTTTAATTGAAACAGGTTATCAATTAGAGATAGCTTCTGGATTAGGGATAAGAGCATGCATCTACTTCCATTCTCTGAGTTGGGATCCTCTCTGGCTTAGCCCTGTACAGGGCCTGGGCATGCTGCCTCACAATCTGAGTTGATATGTGTATCAATCCTAGTAGATCTGAAAGGTCTTGTTTTCTTGATTAACCTCTATACACTTTTGCTCTTGCAGCATTTCCATTCGCAGAGGGCTTCTGCAGTGTTTCCTGTGCCCAGTGGGTAGGGATTTGAAAGTGATATCTCATTTTGGACTGTGTGTTCCCAGGTCACTCATGCTGTTGGTTTTGTAATGAGAAAGAGCAAGAAAGTGTGCATTTGGGTGGGCAGGGAGGAACTGGGAGGAGTTGAAGGAGGAGAAACCATCATTAGAACATATTGTATGAAATAATTTTTCAATAAAAGTCAATTTCAAATTCTCTGAGGACACAGGCTGCTAAACCAAACCTCTAGGAGGCAGTGTCTAGAAAACTGTGCTATGAACCAGCCTCCTAAATGATTATGATCTGTGGTTAAGTTTAAGAATGTTCACTAGGTTGTCATCCCATAAAAGCAATCCATAGTGTGAAGCTAATACCTTCCCTAGCTGTTCACTCCCCAGCTGGGCTTCCAGGTGGTTGAAAAATAATGATCCTTTTATGCCTTATCTACAATCAACCCAACTTTCTCTGCTTCCCTAAGCCAGAAGTGACCGCCTTGCTCTTTGATAAGGCACGGTATCAGAAGGTAGTTAAAATAATTTCCTTTTAAATAAGCTATTTGCATATTCACTATGTCCTTTGATAGAGTGTGAGCCCTTTGACGATTATTTCATTTCCCCAAACTACTGGACCATTTGGAAAAGACAACGGATTTCAAGTGTTTGTTGAACAACTACTGATTAGTAATCAGCTCTGACAGATTACACAGGAAAATATATGACATTAGGGAAGTAGGGATGTCAGATAATCAAGGAGTGATTTGTGTTTTAGTATAAATATGTCCAAATATTTATTATCATTTCTTGGGCCAGTGAGAAGCTCTGTGAGTTAAGGTGCTTATACCACATACTTGGTGATCTGGGTTGCAGCCATGGAATGTACATACAAGTAGATGAAGTGATCTTCCTTCATGAAGTTGTCCTCTGATCTTTCTTGACATGTGTAAGTGACACATGTACACTCTATATACATCACATGCACACACAGTAATAAATTTGTAAAATCACCTAGTGTTAATATGAGACTTATGTTTTATTAGAATCACTCTATTTTATCTGGCAATCCTGTTGTACCAATGTTACTCTGTCTTCATCTAGATTTAGTTTCACGTGGTTTTGTTTTCTGAGAAATTTAATTAAGTACGTGGAAAGATGATCTATACTCAAAGAAACATTTTTCTTTGGAAGATCACTTGGGAAACACCTGAGCTTATTTACCAATATTGAAGTATCACAATTTTTATAATTCCATTAAAATGTTCTTACAATTTTGCAAGAAAACTAGCCCTACTATCCGAAAATTATATGATTAAAATATCAATATATACAAACTGATATTAACAAGATATCTATTTTCATAGTTTAAGTTAATTTTCAATAGAGATGCATGTACTATTTTACTCTTTTAAAGAATAAAGGTGAAGTACCTTCCATCCATTAAAGCTTTTTAAAAAATATCCTCTTACAGATTAACTTATTTCCCAAATAAGTTCAAAATGTTCAACAGAGTCCTCTGTATTCAACATATAACTCCCATTGTAGTATAGTAGAAAGACTATTAAAGAGATATGCCAAGTCTGATTTTCTTTGATTTTTTTTGAAAGTCTCATTTCCTTAAAATCACTTTCTTAAGATTCCAAACTGACATTTCATGAGCCCATTCCCCCAGATACTAACTCTAAGAGATTAAATTCGCGTTGCTATGGTTTCTTCTCATAGACTTCTATAGGTGGAAAAATACAGGACTCATGGCTCAGCCAATAACATGAGCCTCATTTTCCACAGAACAGAATGATATGAACATAGATTCCTGAGATCGGTATATATCCCACATTTATATGCCATACTGTATTTCTACATATACATGTTCTGTTGTGTGTGTGTGTACATATATAATGTCTTTTCTTAAACTGTGATGCCTTGGAACTAAGATCTGCTCTATATATTAAGAAACAGGCTTACTCAGAGCATGGTGCATAAGTGAACCAAGAGAAGCCCCAGTTACAGTGAATTATATCGGGTCATTTTCTACTCCATGGTAGTTAAAATTCCTACAAGGCATATAATTAACTATCATCTGAATCCAGCCTTAAAGTATTCTAATGGATAATGAATTGATGTTGAGACACACAAAGTTCAGGTCTGTCTCCCATGTATGTGAACAGAGTGGAGACAGAGGATGAATGACTCCAGCTATGGGCAGTGTTACTTCCTTAAGTAAACAATGAGTGTAAACAATGAGTGTGTAACGGATGAAGGTTTTACTTTAGAGCATTTGGAATTTAGAAACGTATTGCTCAGGACAGTTCCATATCAGTGTTCATGTCTTTGGGTTGTTCAAGCTCATGAGTCACCAGGGACTACTGAGGTCTTTTAGAGTAATGTCAAATAGATGTGCCACTCTAAGAGGAAATTTACATTCACAGTACCTAAAGGATTTCAGCATCTTGTACATCTTTCAACTCTGCAAAATATTCAGGAAAGTTACTCTATCACTGATATATGAGCTTCAGAATTCATCCCTTCATAAATCAACAAAAGTCTAAAATAAAGATAATTCCTTTCCCTATATCAATTGTCTATACTAATGAAATAACTTCAATTCACATTTTTCATAAAAGCTTTGTATGCATAGCAACTTTTGGGTAGGGAAGGGTAAATCAAACCAAATGAGATGACTTAGTGCATTAAGGTATATATGCTGAGCGAACACATGAGTTCAATTCCCCCTGGAGACCCACATGGTGAAAAGAGAAAACTGATTTCAGCAAGTTGTCCTGTGTCCTCTACACACGTGCCTTAGCATATGTATACCCCTTACACAAAACAAACAAATGCATGATTAAAAAGTTACAAATATAAAAGACTAAATCCTCTTGAATTGCATGCATACATTCATACAGTAAGAGTTATTTCTTTTGACTTCGTTGTTGTCTGAATGCAGCATGCCAAGAAAAAGAAACAAATTAACAAGATGTATGAGTTTTTAAAAGGCTTACCAAAAGAATGGATTTTGGAAACAACTTAGGGGCTGGGAAGATGATGTGTCAATCCCTAAAGCACTTGCTGGACAAGATGGAGAACCACAGTTGGATCGCATTGACCCACATAAAAAGTTCACTGTGGTGGTAGGGCTTGTAATTACAGTGCTGAATGAGAAAGCAGAGACAGGAGGCTCTCTGGGGCTTACTGGCCCCCATCTCAAAAACTAATATGTCAATCAATTTAACTAGCTTGGTGGGTAAAAATGATTATTGCTGAGACCAATGTCCTGAGTGTAAGCCCTGGAACTTGTGGAGTGGAAAGAGANAAAAAGTTCACTGTGGTGGTAGGGCTTGTAATTACAGTGCTGAATGAGAAAGCAGAGACAGGAGGCTCTCTGGGGCTTACTGGCCCCCATCTCAAAAACTAATATGTCAATCAATTTAACTAGCTTGGTGGGTAAAAATGATTATTGCTGAGACCAATGTCCTGAGTGTAAGCCCTGGAACTTGTGGAGTGGAAAGAGAGAATAGACTCCTGCAAGTTGTCTTCTTACCTCAGACAGAAAGAAAGAGAGAGAGGGAGAGAGGGAGAGAGAGAGGGGGAGAGAAAGAGATGAAAAAAATATAATTAAGTGTTTAAAAACCAAAGGTGGATAGATCCAGACAAATAGCACTGCAGCTTCACCCCTCCCCCAACACACACACACACACACACACACACACACACACACACACACACACCTCATGCACTCTTACAATCAGGGGCACAAAGGCAATTTTGTCAAGATTTGAGATTCTAATTAACCACTTCAGTAAGCTTGTTTCCAAATGTTCATTTTAGACTTAAGTTTAAAAGACTATTTGATAGATATTAATGTCTTTTCTTGCACTGCTTGGGGAGTTCCCTAAACTTCTGCTTCCTAACACAGCAGGGAGACCCTAGCCTGCAAAATAATATAAATATTTACCTTTTCCAAAACTATATAATTTTTCTATAAAGATTTAAATAGTCACACCCTATAGAACTAAAGCTAGGGTCAAGTGTAACTAACAACTTCTATGTCTTAAAAAATACTGGGCAAAGGAAGTCTCCACAATATGGTCATCTGAACAAAAACATAACAAAGGCATCACCAGGTCATACCAATAAGGGGGCTGAACTCACATAAGCCCTTAGACCTTGATAAATAGCTACAGGTAGTTAATGGTTGCTGGGAGAGGGAGAATGGTCTTCTCCACGGACGAGCTTCTTAATGGCTCATCCAATACTACCAATACTAAGTGGTCACCCTAAATATTAAATAGACTCAGTGAGCGATCTCTCTCTCTCTCTCTCTCTCTCTCTCTCTCTCTCTCTCTCTCTCTCTCTCTGTGTGTGTGTGTGTGTGTGTGTGTGTGTAATAATTAAAGAAACCAAGGCCAATAATTTAAAACTGGTTGGAAAGGACACATGAGGACTTATAACAAGAGAGGGAGGGGTAGAAATGGTATAATGTATCTATATATGAAATTCTCAAAATTTTACATTTATTTTACTATTCTACGTATATGTGTGCTTTATGTGTACATATGTATGTGTACCAGGTGCATGCCTGGTACTCATAGAGTTCAGAAGAAGATGTTGGATACCCTGGTATTCGGATGACTGTGTGCCTCCACTTGCATATTTGGAATGGGATCCCGGTCTTCTGGAAAAGCAACGAGTGTTTTTAACTGTTAACTTGACTCTCCAGACCTGAAGTAAAAGTTTTTAATTAATAAACATATATGGACATAAAAACTTTGACTGTATTTAATACACACATACACAGAAGATTTCTAGAACCCTAGATAATTCATCAAGTATTATATAGACTCAACAAAACTTAGTTTCTTTGATGATATCCTAATGTAATATCACAAAATCCCAATAAATATGGTAGGGAATGACATTTTACACTGAGAATCTGAGACTCTATCTTAAGAGAGGCTTAATTTTCACAGCTATAAATATCAAAGTTCATACACCTACACAGTGAATAGGTGGCTGGCACACATTTGCTCTTTCAGACAGTACAACAGTAGTTTTTTGGAAACATACAAGCACAAAGGTGGAGACATCCTACTATGGAAACACTGAAAGCTTTTAGAGAAGACAGACATCTCCTGTGATGTGTAGGGTTAAATCCCTGGGAGAGCAGAGCTTCTCCCTTTTCAATGACAATTTTTGAGTGAGGCAACTTTTTTACTCACATGAGTCCTTGCTTACGGTGACAGTGATAAGGAGTAGAGTTGTTCAAGCTAAGACATTGTGGTGTTGTCATTTCATAGATATGTAAATAGGACAAGCAGCTGGGGATATAAGGACGCTTTCTTTCCATGTGAATAAAGTTTGTTACTCTTTGCAGATTCTTTGGCTTCATACTACTTGGCTTTGCCATGTTTTGGAACACTCCCAAGTCCCTTTATTTAAGTTGTCATCTGTCTTCTTGGTTTTGCTATGGTAGGGTCTCAACCATTGAGGTCTTATTTAGGTACACATAAAGCCAAAGCAAAGGTAACAGCTGTCCTAAAACTCTAAGCTAGGCCAAGGTCAATTAATGAACTGCCAATGTCAAAGCTTATCATCAGTTACTAAAGGACCAGGTTAAAATAAACCAGCCATGGAGAGAATAAAAAAGCATGAAGGGTATCAATTCAGTTTGGGACAATATAAAAATGGAAGTGCACTCTCCAACATGTGTCAGAGAAATGATAAATTGGAATACAAATATTTCTATATCTTTTCAGTCAGGACTGGGTGTCTCCCTTTGGAATGAAAGCATGATTTCAAATACTGCATTAGTGACCTTTGTTTGGACTAGAAAATAATTACATCTTGAATTCCTCAACAATAGTGATATATGACTGAGTTGTTGGAATGTGATACAGTGATAAAACCATTAAAGGAAAATAGAAGCCTAGAAACCAGAATGCAAGGCTTAGTCCTTACTCTCCAGGAATAAAGGTGGTACCCAAAGCAACACTGTCCCAAGGACTTCCATCTGACATTATGGATAGGGCTCATTAGGGCAGGGCCTGGCAGACAGATGGCTAAGACATAGAAGCAGAAACTTGTCTAATTAAGGAGAACAGATCACATATACGTAAGATATGAAAAAATAAAGGGAACCATGAAAGGAGGAAGAAGTCTAAAGGAAAAGAAATGAGGTGACAGGGTGTTCATCATAAAAGCAGAAAGAAAGAGATATTTGAAGGGAAGAATGAGACAAAATGAGGAAGAGCCCTTAGAGGCTAGGTCAAATGATAATTATATATAGGTGCAAAAATGACACATTGCTGTGAATTAACAACACAAGAAAAGAACAAAAATAGAGAAACCCTTCACTATTGACCAGAGACTTTTAATTGCAAACAACAGATATGTTGGGCTAAGTTAAGGGGAATGAAGAGATTCAGGAGCAAGGGAACAACTGGAGTGCTGCTTCCAACAGGCTGAGCTGTCAAAGCACACACCCAGGATCTTAATAAAAGTATCTGATGAAAATATTTTGGGACGCTAAGATTTATGCCAAGGAGTGGCTGACTGGTGGTTTGCCAATCACATGTTATCTATATCTGTGGAACCAATAGGTTGTGTTTTAAATGAACTTATTCTGTACAATAGAAGAATTTATATATTTATCAACAATAATAATAATAATTTTTGTTCTTTCAGAAAAATCAACGCAGAATGTTCTGACAATGTTGACTAATATTTTCTGAATGCAATGACTCTGTCGAACTGACCAGCCACTAATGCCTTTACAGAGAACCTGTTGCAGCCCCCTCTACCTTTGTGCACATACTTTCTGTGTTTGGTCCCATGGACATTTGAATATTCAACCCTGAGTTAGAGGATGGTGAGAATTGAAAGGAATCACCAAAATTATTGCATTTATATAATAAGTAATTAAAAATATGTTGCAGAAACATTCTTTGCCTTGGACCAAACACCAATGAGACAAATCTTGATCTTCCCCCAGCATGAATAAATTCAATATAGACAAGATTAACAGTAGTCTTGAGATATTTTCTTGATTCAATACATGATAGATTTGTTTCAACTGTCAAACTCTATCCATTGCCTAAAATTCCAACTATTTGAGCTTATATTTGGCAAAAAAAAAAAAATGTAGTGCAAGATTGAGACATGTACTTCTTCCTGGCAATTATTTCACAATATGCTAAACAGAATTGATGTGGAAAAAGGCAGACATTTGCTTTTGGCTCCAGGAATATCTTAGAATTTAGCAGTGTTGCAATCCATGATTTTCTACATTTAATTCAACAAACCTTAAAAAGAAGTCTTAATCTTTGTCTGTGAAATCTGATGATCCACTGAAAACAATATTAAAATCTTGGCTAGGAAAGAGCATATCGCAATAATGGCCTGCTCAGCCATCTCAGGATACTGTGCAATTGTATTTAATAATATATGCTTTGGGGAGCCCAAAAGAAAGTGCTTTATCTTTTCTCTTTGAAATGACTTGGGAAATGTTCCAATCCCTTGAAAATTTGCTGAGGAACACTTGCCATATCGTGCTTACATATGCTTGTTTGAGTTATGACATATTTTATCAACTTGAGAGTTTTAAAGAACAAATAGCATCCTTTTTATCAACCACGAAACCAGGCTTAAAATGCTTTGACTTCTTCACTGGTGTAATTACTAGCGTTTTCGTTCTAAATATTCTCCCTTAAAAAAGAAACCGAATTGAGTTTTGGATGGTTTTGGATAAGCCATTTTCAAAATGTATGTAATTTATTGGTCACAAAATATTAGGCCTTGATCAGTTAAGGCTCTTTATGATACTGATTTTTGGATATGGTATTTGCTCTCAATCCCCAGTCATAATCATGAGAAAAATAGATCCCTGATGGTTCAACCCCGGGCAGTGACATTCCCTGCAGAGAAGGACATGGAGCAGAAGATTGGAGCAATACTTTCTCCAGTACATGCAATATTTATGGACATGTTTTCTACAGCACCATATTTTCTAGCCATTGCTCCTGATCTAAAAAGTACCACAAGTACCAAGATTCAAATTAGCATGCATTCCTGAGGAATGATTACTCTAACCCAAAGGATGGAGAACCTCTGAGCATTTATGGAGCAACATGAAAACAAACCACATTGGACAATCAAATAGACAGACACACCAACGAGCATTCTAAATGAAGGATGCAATAACGTAGCATATGCTTAAGCATCCTGGTAATGAATAAGAATACTAGTACAATAAGGAACTCTACTCATGGGCTACTTCTAGTGTATTTTTAGCCTTTCTGTGAAGGCTAAACGCTCCACATCAGAGCAGTGGAGTTGACAGACAGCACATCTGCCATTATATTTCACACTCACTGCCAATACCTACGTGCATGTTAGCTCTGGTTCTGCCACATTCAAAGTCTTGAAGTCTTGGCTCCTTGGGTCCTGCACAGACAGGAACAGTGTTATCCTACCACAAGGCTACCATTGAGGTGAAACCAACTAGATGGCATGTGTAAATCAATTGAAGTGGTTTTCATCACACAATAAGGCCAAAGATAATAATGATGGTTACAGATTTACTATGAGCCTTGTGGTGATGAATATATATATATATATATATATATATATATATATATATATATATATATATATGGTGTTCATGGTGTAGGACATCTTGACAAAAAGCTGCATGCATATACAACTTCATAAAGTCTTAGGTAAATACTGTCTGTTCTATGTATATAAATGTTTGCACGTATATGTGTGTAAATACAGCATTAGGTACTTAAATAACAATGTAGATACACACACTACACTTTAGACTTTACATTTTGCATAAAGTAAGCAAAACTCAAAAAATAATATTTAAGCTCTTGACAGGTGGGATTGTGTTTCTTTAACCCTACACAATGTAGAAACAAGACCACAAAGCATTGAAACTATTAAAGCCAGAGGTTCAAAGACACATCCCCAAATGAAACGACTGTTAAAGGCAAGGTTCATGTCAACAGGCAATAATCTGAATTTCTTCAAAAGGACTAAGTTCCTCTTGGTATGAAAGATACATTTTCTAGAGAGAAGTAAGATCTTGGAGTACTGAGTTCTTGTACAGAGGAAGTTGCCAGCCGTTGGCATTTACCGAGTGGACAGGTTTGCAACAATAATCACAATAAAGACATCAGTAATGACAACGCATACTGGCTGAGCACCTGCTACAACCAAGAATGCTCCTGAAAGCTCCAGTGTGAGAATCAAGCCTTCATTGTCCAAGCCCACATGAGCCAGAAATGGAGCTGAGCTGGCCCCTCCCTTGCTGACTCAGCAATGGCAGATGGTTCACAGGGCAGGGGAGAGCGCAAAAACGCACATTGAGGGAGTGGTCCAGACAGAGAAAGTTCATCTTCTGCAGGGAGGAAGCTGAGCAATGCCTAGACAGAGACCTTAAAATATCCCCAAAAAGCCTGCACAGCAGGGAGAAAGACACTGTTAGGTTTTGCCTTGGGGAGGATGACATTTCGGTGATGTCCTTAAGGAGCCCGACAAGCTGCATAAAGGGAAATGGACATGATTATCTCACATCTTGTTTCCCAGTCACAGCTGAGTCTTTTGTGGTGATTCACTTCTTCCTCCTTCATTGGGAGCACCTCTTCCTGCACAGGGATTAGGAGTGGACTTTGGCTCAGCCTCCTAGTCTCTACCTCTCTCTTCTTAATTCCAACAGTGGACCTGTGGTGAATTTGCCACAACCCCCTTATAAAGAGGAGTACACAAGTTTTCTTTAAGTATATGCTTATCCTTATCACCCTTCCAGTTTTTGGAATAGTTTGGAGATCTTTACAACACTGTATCCTACCTATAATCGACAAATTAGAATCATAGAGGATTGGTTCAGGAATCACAGATGTTCCAAGGTTTCCTGGTAGAGAAAACTAGGGCTTGGTGAAAAGATGAACTCTTTCCACAGGAGTGGCTAAGCTGGATATACTAGAAAAGCAGAGCACTCACCTAAGGAAAAAGAAAAACATCAACATAGTATAATACAGAATTGAATGGTAAAATCTGTAATTACTTAAATACATTGACCAAGTTAATGAGAGTGACTAAGGCTAGGCTTGTGGCAGAAGAGTATATGTGAGTGGGGAGAGGCTGGATACTATTTTGTGAATCTGTGAAGGTAAAGCTTGGATTGCTTTGAAGATCCCAAGATGTTGGGCATGTCATAGCCGTGAGACTGCCAAGGAGAGCTGCAGACAGGGACTAGAAAAAGCCCCCAAAGAGAAATATATTTTAGTTAGCAAAGCCAAATGGGCTTGACCATCTAAGCCTTCTGATTTCAGACATGGAACCAAGGGATTTGAAGTTTGTCTTACTGTGTTATGGTCTCACTTTGCTTCAGCATTACCCCTTATGACATTTTTCCTCATTTTTGGAATTGTAATATGTATTCTGGGCCACTGTCTGTTGATGTAGCAATTTGCTTTTTAATGTAACAGGGGGGTTTACAATTAAACTATTGTCTTGGACCCCAGAAGAGATTTTAGACTTTGGATTTTTAAAGCAGTGTTGAGACTAAAAAACTATGTAGACTTTTGAGGTTGGACTAAAAATACTTTAAACTATGATATGACCACGAGATCAATAGGGGTCAGCAGTTGGTGGTTTGAAAGAGAATGGCACCCAGAGGCTCATACATTTAGCTACTTAGTCCCCAAATAGTAGAACTGTTTGAGAAGGATTAGGAGGTGTGGCTTATTAAAGGAGGTGCTTTGAAGTTTCAAAAGATACTTCCAGGTCTTTTCCTCTGTCTCTCTATGTGAGATCTGAGCTCTCCCCAGCTGTGTGCACCTGTGCTTTCTCTCTTTTACCCAGGATGTTAACCTGCTGAAACTGTAAGTCTAATTAAATGCTTTCTTTTTTTAAAAAATATTTATTTATTTATTTATTTATTTGTTTGTTTATTTATTTATTAATTATATGTGAGTGCACTGTAGCTGTTTTCAGAAACACCAGAAGAGAGCATCTGATCTCATTGCAGATGGTTGTAAGCCGCTGTGTGGGTGCTAGGAATTGACCTCAGAACCTTTGGAAGAGCAGTCAGTGCTCTTAACCACTGAGCCAACTCTCTAGCTCTCAAATGCTTTCTTTTATAAGTTGCCTTGACCCTTGGCCCTGTGAAGGTTATAGGCCCCAGTATAGGGGAATGTCTGGGCCAGGAATCAGGGAAGGGCGAGGGGATAGGGGATTTTTGGAGAAGAAACTAGGAAAGGGGATAACATTTGAAATATAAATAAAGAAAAATATCTAATAAAAAGAATAAGTTGCCTTGACTGTAATGTTTTAATATAGCGATAGAAAAGTAGTTAGTATATATTATTATATGTATTAAACTTCTCTCCTGCCTGCAACAAGCCCATCCATTCTTGGCTCCTACTCTATTTCTTCTCAATGCATTTTTCTAGATTGGATTTTCTTTTTTCCACTTTGGTAAATTCTAGTCTTCCTTAAATTTCTACCTAAACATCCATTCTTCTGTGAGACGGTAAGCTTGCCTGATATTTCCTGGTATCTGTTTAGCATATGACCATTCTTACCTATGGGCATCCTCTATGTTTCTACTTGAACACACGACCTCAGAATGTAAGATCATATGCCATGTTCCCCATAAACACAGTACTCGTATTAGAACACACAGTATGGGGACATTTTCCTAAAATTCTCTAGGATTTACATTTCATGTCTGCAAAGCATTAACTGGTTTTCTGCTCAGATGGGCATGTGGTGACTGTAGGGACAGATCCTCAGTCTTCACAGAATGCTTTGATAGTATGTCTTTCTCGAAGTTCTTTCTAGGAGAAAGGAACCTCTGGTTAGGTACTTCCTAGCACACATACTCTCATTTGCAATTTGACTCCATGATAGAGTTGTGGAATTATCATGGCTGTAATATTCTATGTTCCTGAGATTTAAAAGCCTCAGGATATATTTGTTTGTTTGTTTGTTTGTTTTTTTATTTATTTATTTTTGCATCAAGAACAGAGTGCTTAACAAAATGTGAACACTGTCTCTGACTTCACAATGTTTAATAAAAGGGACAAATTGAACATGACTAATAATATAAACTAATTTTTAAATATTCTCTCTGTGGAAAGTTCTAATGACAGAGATCTGTGGTAAATTTATAAGACAAACCTGCCTTCCCTAAGGAAGTATAAAATCAAAATGCTTTATTATTTCTTCAACTGGTTAAAAATTCTCCTCATTTGCAAGTTTAAACATGAACAAAATTATATATTTAAAAGTAAACATGAAAAAATATTGTAGGAAATAATGCTGTCCCAATTGCATCTAAGGTTGTAGCTGGACATATTTTAAGTCTTCTCTGGGTTGCTATTTCCTTATCTGCAAAGAAATGGAGTTATCCTTATAACCAGTTTCATTCAGTTGATCATCTCCCACTGTGAAGCTCAAAGAAAGTGGCTCCCAAGTCCTCATTCCAAAGATGGTGAAGACCAACACCACCCCAGCTGCCTTTTTCTATCCTTCATGGTAATTCCATATCTCTAGTATGGGATCCAAAAACCATTAATAATATACCACTAGGAGGCTCCTGGCCAGAGGTTAATTCTTCTTAAAAAGAAATGCAAGAAAAGAGTGTTTTTATAGCCTCCTTTACAGAACGTGGTCCTGGCCATTGCAGCCATCTTGGTGCCAATCTGTGCAGGGAATCCATGCTTTTAGCACCTGAATGCAAATTCCAAAGAAACTTAGACACTGTAGTTAGGGTCCAGCCTCCAATAGAAGCCACATAGAAGATGAGAAATAGCGTTATTAAAGTTACTTTGTAGCAGAAGCATCCTGATACAGTTCTAACTGTTCTGTTACTATCCGTTTATGAGCTTTCTTTTAGTTTTTTTTTTAAAAGGAGCTATGTAATCAGTTGCTTAATCTTAGAAATTTGGATTACTGTTAGTCAAGTGATCCAATAAAATCATTAATTCCCAACTCTTTCACAGTCAATGTGCACCTAAAAAATCAAATTCCATGATAAATTATACACTTAAATTCTATGTAATTATATGAGCATGATATCTTTTTATACCTAATACTGGACATATTTAAATTAGATATAAAGCATTAGAACATGAATAAGACCCCTATATTACTGAAAAACTCTGTTGTATAATATTATTTTGAAACTGTAATATAGTTACACTTGAGGAAATAATATACTTCTACCAAGCAAATCAATGAAATTCTTTGGACAATTCTTCTGAGTTGTATTTCCATCAGTGATCAAACACAGCAGAATCCACAGCCCTTGTTGTTTATCAATTTAGGTCAAAGAACAATCTATGTTTTGACTGCTTCTTTTACCTAAGGTAACACAAGTCTGGTCAGTTGATCTATATTTTGACTGCTTCTTTTACCTAAGGTAACACACGTCTGGTTTCCATGAAAACTCCAGCTTTCCTCCCAAGTCACTTCTTTAATTGTATTTTCAGTCTAATGAAATAAATAATGATTTATTTGTTTTCTCTCTTTATACAATATCTAAAATCATTAGGGATACAAATCAGCTTATCCCAGGATAATCATGTACTTTAACTCAATTAAGCATAAATCCAAGTTCCCTAAGGAAAAACATTGAATTAATTAATTTTATATTGCACAGCTTTTTGCTACTGATACATGATGCTGTTACTGTTTTAGTAATGGATGATTATAAAACCTTCTCAGGTTAGTTTGTTTTCTTCCAGTGAATTGTCAGGTAAAAAGTTGAAGGAAATTGTCAGTTTGGTCCTCAGTAGTTAGGTATGGGTCAAACTGAGAATGTTTAGTCTATAGTTCAATAGCATCTTTTTATAGCTAGCAATTAACCAAAATGCAATTATCTATATAATACCTTACAAAAACATGTGCATTAAACACCCTTAAGTATAAGACATGTAAATTAGATTATTTTGGAGGTAGTCAAAATGTGAAAAGGAACTAAACTTTTCTGAAAGTGTATGTTAGGATATATAAATGTGAAAATCAAAATAAATGCTTATAAAATTACATAATTCCTGTTTTAACTACAGAATTTTATTGAATTATTTATTCAAATGCAAACAGAAAAATGGTAGATGCCATTAGAAAAGAATAAATAAAATATTCTTTAAAAACCCCCAAATAGTAATATCTTAGGTTTATTATACATAAAATATATAGTATGATCTTGTCACTTTTGTTAAGATACTAAAGGTATCTTTGCCACTCATGTTAAGATACTAAAGGTCATTTGTATATGAATATGATCTAAGTGAAATATACGAATTCTCAAAGAATTAATAAAAATATGTACAGTTCATGAGCTAAGGCAGTTGTTCTTAACCTTTCTAATGCTGTGACTCATTAATACAGCTCCTCATGTTGTGGAACCCATAAACCACAAAATTAATTTTTGTTGCTACTTCATAACTGTAACTTTGCTGCTCTTATGAATCTGATACACAGGAATTCTGATATGTGCTCCCCAAAGAGGTCCTGACCCACAGGTTGAGAGCCACTGAGCTAAACATTCGGCTCAATCCATTAGATGGTGGCATGTGAAGGCATTTCAGGAACAATACAGTGCCACAGTGTCCCTTCTGAGTTTCTTTGATTTGTACACAGAAGCAATATTGTGACTACTGATATCACAGATTCCTTTTAAGAAAAAAAAAAAAAAAAAACTTCAAATCTTTTCTGCATAATAACACGAAATCTTCCATCCCTTTGACATGATACATTTTGCATTTATAAAGATTAAAGGGATGCAGAACGCTAACGTCTTTCCATGCTGATGAGAATGCCTATGTTATGACCAGCTCTGCCTTGTGATGTCAGTGAGTAGAAGTGGTTGGAGTGCTTCAAAGTGAACACGAAGTTCAGCACAGCAGACAGAATCCTGACTAAGCCAACTTTTCTTTCTCCACGATCAGGTCCAGAAAGGAGAATTTGCACATAATTGGCTTAGAGATGAATGAACTATGTAACATCTAACTCAGAGGTTAAATAAAATTCTTTGATCTCAAAACCATACAGGGTACCTTGTAGCAAAAAGAGAGGTCTGTTGGGAGGAAAAAGGAAAAAAAATTCTCTTACACATTACAAAGGCAAGCAGGGAAAGGAAACTTGATAATTTAACAAAATTAGTTTTATGTTATAAAACAGGTGCTTTGGAACACCGAACACTGAATACGCAAGGAATTAAAGTGCTCATAACCAGAATCTAACTCCTCCCCTCCCTTCCCCTCCCCTCCCCTCCCCTCCCCTCCTCTCCTTTTCTCTCTTCCTTTTTGGCTGTCCTGGAATTCACTCTGTAGAAACAGGCTGGGCTAGAACTCACATAGATCTGCTTGTTTCTGGAGTACTGGGATTAAAGGTTGCACCATCTTGCTTGGATATTCTGCACCTTTCTAACCTTTGCAGCATTTAGTGAGTTCATCCTTCTTTTCACAAAATGGTGATCTGGAAGGGTGAAGTAGCAGGTTTGCTTCTGCATATTTAATATATTGTGGTTCATTTAATTTTACTGTCACCACACAGCACAACTCTGCCACAATCTGAGCATACTACCATGGTTTCCATATTTTGTGTTGCCATAGGATGATGAGTATGTATGTAACTTTGACACAGAAAACTTTAAGAAACAGTGTTTGTCCGTGAAATCCAGCAGCAGTGGACCAAGATTCTTGCTGACCTATTTCATATCTTTTAAAACCGGAATATGTAAAATAAAAAAGCCACACGAGACACTTCTGCGGAGCCCCTATGAAGTATCATCACTTGGACCAAACTGAAATGAATCCATATGTGCATATGAGTAGTGTGTTCATTTGTACATCAACCAGGGCCCCCAGTGAGGTCATAGCTGCTGAAACACTTTTAAAAGAACTCACATCTAGTAGAGAAAGAACAACCAACACCTTGGTGCCAAGACTTGACCCTGCCACTGTGAAGAAACAATTTTCAGATATTCCAGCCAATTTGAAGTTATCTGGTCAGCCTTGAAGGAAAACACAACATTCCCCGTACTAAAATGCAGAGAGCAAGCACATGATACAGTTCATTTCACCCTAGACTACCAAAGCCAATTCTACACAACAGAACCTGACTTGTTGTCTACCATGTGTTTGACACTTGTTTGAGAAATCTACTGCACAAAACATGGAGCACATGATTTCATGTGTACCAAAGAAACCATCATGAACTATCTGCCTTAAAGACAAGTTGTCATTAAAATATTTGGCAAAGGAACATCTGTCTCTAGAGAACCAATGGCCAACTTCAGTAACATAAAAAGGAGGCAGAGTACTGATAAAGATTCTGTACGAGACAGCTATATCAGGGTCCCTTAAGTAGACACTAGCTATCCTATGCAATAGTGTCTGAGAGAGGCCCCTTGGTATTGCAATCTTTATATACCCCAATACAGGGGAACGCCAGGGCCAAGAAGTGGGAGTAGGTGGGCCGGGGAACAGGGCGGGGGGGGGGGAGGAATCTTTCGGGATAGCATTTGAAATGTAAATTAAGAAAATATCTAATAAAAAATTTTTTTTAAAAAGAAAAGAAAAAAAAAAGATTCTGACTATGAATCCATTCAGAACTTCAGCTTTCTCATCTATAGAACAGCTTGGAATAGCATCATGCCAGAGTTGGGGTAGCACTGGATATTGTGGGAATACAGCTTTGCACACACATGATAACACTCTACTAATCCCTCCTTTCTTATAGCTCCTTCTACAATGTGGTGTATGGTCTTGAAGGTCTCCCACAGGAGCTCTGCCACCCACCCACCCCTCCTGCTGCACACTCTGTTGTGTCACAGAGCCTGGCAGCGACTTGTCAGTCCCAGGAAGCAAAGTGTTTCTCTGCTGAGCAATGTACAGATTTGCAGAGAGAAGGGCCATGTACCCCTGGCTGCTTTTGAAAGGTAAATCCCAACCTAACTTCCTTTGCTTCCTGGGGTACTCCAGGAGACACTGCACTCGGAGAATAAAACCACGCTGACAGAGTTATCCATCAATGTCTAAGCCTGCTTTAGGAGACCCACTAGTCTCCAGGAAAGGCCCTGGCCTTTCCCTGATAGACTACTCCATCACTCTAAAGCTCTTCTCACCCTTTTCATGGCTAAGCTTACTCTAAGATCAGCAGGCCACTTAGGGGTTTCAGATGCTCATTCACAACTAGCACTGTGAAATGCCTTGAGTCTACACACTGTTAAATATTAGTTTCCCATATAGCTTTCTTCTCACCTTGCTCAGTCAAAGGACTTTTTTTGTTACCAAGTATGTTCATGCTTACACTTTCGTAGCACAAGAAAAATATACTAAGAGGTCTGTCACACTTTCTAAGGTATGATGAATAAGGTGGTCTTCTGCCAAATTACTGTTCAGGGCAGGATGCAGAGAAAAGCCAGGCTATCCCTGACTAAGCTTTCCTGATGCCATTGACTTGGTGTAAGACTCATGGATATTAGAGAGCCTTCCACAATTCTTGTTTCATACTCTGGAAAATGAAGTTCTCCAAGGGGTTTGGAATTATGCAAATAAATGTATGTGTTAAGATCTAAAGCATTATCCAACTTAAGGTGCTACTCAGGCTCCCAAGCCCACTTAAGCAAATATGACATTTTGAAGGCAATAATTATAAATTTGTCGCCTGGAATTCAAAGATGGTAAGTGTGCCTAGCCACTAGAATGGATGTCCTATGATTGTAGGAGTGCTTGAAATGCTAAGTGGTCTGCCAAAGCAATTGGACCTCAGACAGTCAGTCATGGATGCTGAATGAGTCGATGAGACAGCAGTTTAAAGTATACTGACACTCAGGACTACAGTATTGTAATAAGCATTCATTTCCCACCTTCCTACTAGCCTCTTTATTCATGGAAACCCAGTTGTTTTGTAAATGAAAACTTAATAATTGGGCCTAGCCCTGCTAGTGATCCAAGTGCTACCTAGAAGTGTGTCTGACTAAGATGAGGTAATCAGATTGTAATTTACTTTAATCAGAAGAGTAAAGAACTACACATATGCATTTATGACTAGCCATATGAAAAGAAAATTTCCAGGTTTATATTTGCAACCTATTTTCTTAGATAATATTACTATAATGTTTTCAGGAATATTCTGTATGCCAAAATATTTCTCAAATTAATATTCAGGTATAGGTCATAATGTAAGCAGCATTACATGTTATGCCTAATCAATATCCATGAATTTACAGCTCATAGGAAGTTTCCACTTAACTTTTATAAACTATTTTCCAATGTGATTTTACTGCATATTGGTTTGCTAATTTTTTTACCACATTTCTTTTAAAGGATGATTTTAATATATAAATTAAACAACACTGATATTTTAAACACAGTATTATCTGCATACGTCCCCATTTTAAAACAGAAACATCATTTTAATATAATAAATAACCAATTCACATTTGGTAGTCTATTATTTTGATGTCCCTTTAGCCAGATAAAATTTTAATTAGTGTCATATTTAGTTTTGTATTTGATTTGTGTCCTCATTATTCAATTACTAGTCCCTCTGACCAGTGAACAGCTAGTTTTTTCATCTTCTAAATATAGGAGGGGGCTTTAGTGTAAGAAAACAGATTTAAATTGCTATTATTTAATAAAGTATTTCACTAGTTGTGATGTTTTATCATGGTTCTTTATATCTGAATTATCTCTAAAAACAATTTGTTGCACTGGGATAGGTGAGGAACTTCAGAACCTTACACAGGCAACTTTACATCACAACCTCACAACAGCACGTCTTCAAATAACGATATGTGACTAAGGCTGACCATAGAGATCACTTCTGCAGCCAGTGTTTTCTCACAAGGAAAATGAAGAACATGGACTAGCTGTATCCAATCATTTACTTTCAACCCCAAGTTACTATGGTAACACCAATCTAATGTCACTGTGGACCTCTTTTCTACAGCCACTGATGCACTCACCTGAGCTGAAATGGGAGCTGGGTGTAGTAATATCAGTGGAAAATGAACAGTCCTCAAGTGAGCCACAGGCATAAAATAAGAACATTGGTTTGCAAAACACTCATTTCTAAGCAAGATATTACCAATATTTGGTTTGTACTTCAAAGAAACTAAGATATTAATATAAGACATGCCTTGGTGAGGTCTAGGTTGTGACTATTCAATATTTTCTGACATTATGCTATGTATGAAATCAGTACTTTTGAATAGACTGAGTAAATCAGTAACTGTCTTGGGAAACCCTAGAACATGCTTGGGAGGAATTATTAAAGGTTAGCCAGTTTAGTTTAGTTTTTGATGGTGAACAGAATGATTGAATCTCTCTCCTGAAAGCTCATTAAAAGAGCTCATATAAAGCTTTTTTATGACGATTATTGTATAGCAATAATCCTTTTTGTTCTCATATTGTTGTTGTTGCTGTTGTTAATAGAAATGATCATTTACTTTAAAGGAATATAAGCAGTAAGCCACAAATGGAAGATAATGTGGCGTTAGCAAACTTGGTGCATGAATAAAGAATATAAATCAGCAAACAGTTTGGCCAAAAGTAGCAAAAGACAGTTGACTTTTGTACAAAAATCAAGAAGAGACTTTAAAAAGAAAGAGACAAAAGAGATAGAAAAGAAAGGCACCAGTGCAAGAGTAGAGGCCAGACATCAGAGATGTGGGAGAGATGCTCAAGGACCTCTATAGGGCTCTACCAGCCTACTTCTTCATGGATTATTCATCCCACATGCTATGAATCTACCATGGGGCTTTTGCATTAAACAAACTCATTAGGGTCTAGTCTTTTTAGTGATTAGGTGAAAAGGTAACACGTTTTATTGTGTATATTCAATTATCAAAGGCACGAAGTTCATTGTCTATTTATCTAAACCCAACATCTTGTTGAAAGACTTGGCTCTAGTTTTTCCCTTGAATAATTCCTTCCCCTTATATATCTTAGCAGAAACTAGGAAGTAGCTTGCTCACATACATTTTTATTCTCCTTTATTCTGATTTAGACATTTATGTTCCAGATATAAAATTAATTTCCTTCTCTTCTTGTGTATTTGAATAGCATATGATGGGTAAAGGGAAGGAAATTGGTCCAATAAACAGAGAGGTGTGATAACAACTGTCACAGTATCTGATTCACTTCAACAATGCACGAAAAAAGCCTAGTGTGCTTTAAAGCATATGTGTAGGAGAGAAAAGGATGCGGCTTTCATCTTCCTTTCTGGTACTCAAGCCTCATTTACAACCTCACGAGCTCTATAATACTCAGGTTTCACCACCGCCCCATTCTCTAATGCAATCTATCCCCCCATAACATCATGGTCCTGCGTTCAAGGTCTCAAAGCCACAATGTAGACACGCATAATCATAAACAAGAGGCATCACACAAGAGAACTATTGTTTTGAACCCAAATATTTCCACTTTTTTCATTACATTAATCATCAATATTTAAAAACTAGGTATTCCACAAATATTCCAATATCTACACTTTCCTGAAAAATGGATCTGGCTGCAGGACAAGCATGAGGGTCTAAGAGTGGGTTAGAGTAGCAGTAAGCCAGGCCTAAGTAGCCCCTCATGGCTTCAGCTCTAGAGTAACAGTAAGCCAGAGGCTCAGCGGTTCCTCATGGCTCCGGCTCTCCCAGTGACACCTGACTCTGAGGCCAAGCCCAGCAGTGGACATTGTTTGCAAAGTCTATATTACTGATGTATTTTTGGAAAATAGTCTGTGCCATCACCTTTCAGAAGCATTGATTGGTAAGTGGAAGATTAATGAAGCCAATTCACTCTCTCCTCCTCCCTTTCTCAAGTATTAGCTTTTTTTTTTTTTTCCTGGAAATGGGCAGACAGTAAATATTTTAGATATTGCTGGTTATACTTCCAGTGTATAGACTACTCAACTTGTTTTGTAGCACAGTGTGGAGTGAGACAAAGATCAAAACCTGTGCCCCCCCCCCCCAAACAAGGGAACATGCACGCAACTGCCATAGATCCTCTGAACATATGTTACAGCTGAGTTGTGCAGCTTGGCCTTCAGATAGGACTCCTAACAGTGAAGGCAGGGGCTGTCTCTGACTCTGTTGCTTGCCTTTGGGTCCCTTTCCTCCTTCTCAGCTGCCTCTTCTAGCCAATAGGAAAAGGTCCCTATTCTTGATATGCAACTTGATATGTGAGGGCTATTTGATATCCATGGGAAGCCTCCCCTTTTCTGAAAACAAACAGAAAAGGAGTGGATTGGGGTGGGGGAGGCAGAGGGCGAGGAGAAGAGGGAAGAGAAACTGTGGTAGATAAGTTAATTAATTAATTAATTAATTAAAAGCTATGTGCCCAATCTAACCCATCTCTTGGTGTTAGACAATCCAGCACTATCTCTTGGTATTTTGTCTCTATTTCACACCATATTGCAAAAACAAGTGTGTTTTTGTTGTTATTGTTTTTGTTCCTGGAAATCAAGTTCCCGTCCCATAGCTGGGCCGATTCTCTAGCCTGGGCTTGTGAATATTTCTTATTCCCCTCAATCTTTCCAGCTTTGACCTCTAGAAATCCAACTTTTTTGTGTTTGTTTGTTGTCTTTTTCATTGTATTTTGAACTCCTCTGTTAGATTTGCTTTAAGCAGCTTTTAAAATATATAAAATATATAAACGGCCACATGGGGTTTTCTCTTAGTTATCTGGGCCTGGCAGGTTGGCTCATCATGGCAAGGGGCACAGGCTAGCCTCAAGCACAGTGAAACAGGCAGAACGGACATGGGTTTGTTATCCCATTGTAGGTATCCAACACCTCTCTATTGCCTGACAACTTGATACACTCTGACCAAACTACTGACATATCTATGTTCCTTCTCCTCCTCCATCTACTTCACAAAACATTTGCTAAAATTATTTATGATGGTTATATTTTTGTGTGTATATGTGTGTCACTGTGCATATGTATATATGTTTATATATGTGTGTGTGTATATATATAATTTGTGGAGGTCAATGTAAACCTGTATTCATGTAGAGAAGCCAGCAACTTTGTCTCCTCGGCAAAGTTCATCTGATTTTTTAGATTTGCTTTATTCATGTGTGTGTGTGTGTGTGTGTGCGTGTGTATGTGAGCATGCATGCTTGCACATGCAAGCACATGTGTGTGTCTTCCTGTACATGTGTACATGCCTGTATTAGAACCAGAAGAGGGTAATACATCCTCTCATCTATATCTGGATCAGAAGAGGATAACATATCCCCCAGAAGTGGAGTTACAGGTGGTTGCAGTAATCTGACAATGTCCTGGAAACTGAGCTCTGTCCCTTTGGGAGGGCAGCAAATACTCTTAACCAAGAGGCATCAGAGCTCCTCAGCCCCTCACCTTGTTTCTTGAGACAGGATCTCTCACTGGCCTGAAATGAATAATTAGGTTTCACTGGCTTGTCAAGGAGCACCAGACATGCAACTGCCTCTATATGCCAAGCAGAGGACTACCAAATATGTGGCACTATGTTTGACTTTATTTATTTATTTTTGTTTGTTCCTGGAGTTCAATCACAAGTCTCTGAGCTTGTAAGGCAAGAGCTTCACTGACCAAGTCCTCTCCCATACCTATTTGCTACTTTCTAAGTCTTTCTGCTTCCTGTGATTAAACTTCAAGTTCTCCCCAACATAATAATGCCAAAAGAAAAATTCTATCAAGCTCTTATATAGATCACATATTTCCTATTAAAAAAAAAAAACCCTCAGAGTCCAACACTTATAGTTCAGATCTTTAGACTTGGTGTTCCCTTTGCCCAATGAGAGCGTTTATTAGGTGGTATCCCATGAAATTATTATGGGGTTAAAACATTTAAATATTTGCAAGCTGGAATGCCTCCTATTATATAAACATGTCTCCAATAATCCTTGAAGCAAAGACTTGATCTTATTCATCGTGGTACTCGTCAGGCATCTAACACTGCTTCGCTCACAGAAGAAGCCCAACATTGCTCAAAACACTCAGCCTTAGCAGCGCAGGGAAGACACTGTGCATGTCTCTGAGTTCCTTTTAACTACCACAACAAGGACGGCCTTAATTCCTGACCTAGATGACTTAAATTTTAAAAATAGTACCTGGGGTTGGGGGAAGGAGGACAGAATTCTAGTTGAAAGATGTATTGGTACCTCCCTGGCTGCTGATATCCGGCTCCATTCACCAAGCAGCAAGGGCCTAGACTGTTAAATGATTAAGTCCATTTCACGCAGAGATAGTGCCACAATCCTCTGACCAGCACAAGGATCTGGTATTCAGAGACTAACATCTAAATGCAGTAAAATGTGTAATGTTTTATGGGCTGTCGTATAGGCTTGACTTCTTTCAGTGCAGGAGCATGAAAGAAATCTGTTGGCAATACAGTGCCTGACACATCCTGTTGCTAAGCAAAGGAAGGAGCGAGAACAGGAAGAAGAACTGAAGGACTGTGAAGCTGGGGCACAAAAATTCTAATCACTTCTTGGAGTTAAGCTTGGATGAGTGGCTCGGGGAGGAACAGCAGCAGACTGGAGTGGTATGTCCACTGGTGCAGGCTTCACAAGGGAAAACACAGCCTGTGAAATTAGCAGTTTGAAAAGATGCAATCTCAGTTGTAGGCAGAGATGATAAGGTAACCTCCAGCGTCCTGCATGAGCTCTCATATGCCCCCCCCCCCACCGTGTAAGTGGCTATAAAACTGATGCATAATAATAATAAAAATGTATTACCAGAATCATTTGTTATCATCAGAAAAATATCATTATCCATGGACTAAAAAGTGATATTTTATAGCAATAGGAAAAGATAAGCATTCAAAAATGTATGAAAGAATAGAGAAACTGTACTGTGTTTTATTTCCTGAAGTGTTCGTTAGGGCATTCCACAGGAAAGAAACCTGTAACAGGCTGTTTAGACTATTTGAAATGGAGACACCGCAGCAGGAGACTTCAGGAGAGGAAGGATGGGTGTAAACTCTGTCTGCTTACCATCTGTTTTCCATATCCCCTGGAACAGAGAATGAGTTCAGCAATGATGTTCAAAGTCAGGCTACCTGCAGCAAACATTGTCTAGGATTCACCTTGGCAATGTGTTATAAGGGGAAATGGGACTTCTTAAATCAAATCAAGTGATTGGTTTTCTAAATTTCAGTTTTGTACACAAGAAACTAAACATCTCAGCATCTCACCAATAAGTGTGTGTGTGTGTGTGTGTGTGTGTGTGTGTGTGTGTG
>LR750724.1:139545-155901 GCA_902729485.2 Mus minutoides | reverse complement strand
AGTCTTGATTAGCCCCAAAGGTATGATTCGCTGCATAAAATAGGTATGTTATGCTTTCTAGATGTTTGTGTTGCAGTTTTCTACCAGCTGTGTGCTGGTACACTCCCAAATATCAGAGGTCATTTGGTGACTGGAGCAAGAGAGTCCTTAACGCTGTGAAAGAAATCAAAGCTCGAACCCAGAACAACAGAAAACTTTGTTTCAGAGAAACTACACCAGACCCAACCATTTTACTGTAGTACTTTATTTACTTATAGAGAAGAAATAAAATATTTTAAAACGTCACCAAGAATATAGGAGATAGAATAATTTAAAACTTCAAATTTTCCTCCAAGTACATCTTTCTATTTCCATTCTGGATTACTGAGAGATGAGGGGGAGACCTCAGGCAGCTATTAAGCAGTTAGCGTCTCTATGGTCATTCTTTTTCATTGCTGGTTATATTTGTCTTTGATAGTTTCATACTCAAGGACTCTGCTTAATCTCACACCGTTACCCTTATCTTCTTCCTATCTCACCTTGGCCTCCAAGAGTCCCCTTTCTGAATTTTGTAAATTTTTTTTTGTGACCTACCCACCAATTTTAACAAAGAACTTCTTTGTGATGATGGGTTTGGAAATACCCACTGAAGTCCACTGGCCTTGCCATTTGGTATACAATGAAGACAATGTCTTGTCTTTCTCCCATAACCCATCAGTAGCCAATCGTTGTTGAGCGGGAAGTTATGGGTCCACAATCAGTCCCTATTTGATCAAGGATTGGCTGCCGACAATCCCAGTCTTACATAGGCCCAGCTCTACCCATTCTAACTACTATTAACTCATATTTACATATGCATTCTATGTTCTAAAGGCAGCATTTCTCAGCCCTCTTTACTGTCATGTCCACTCATATTAGCATCAGCCACATACATTTTCTCAGCCACATATATATGCAATGAATTTTCCTGTCCTGATGATCTGTGGAACAGTAACAGCAGATATATGTGAAGCTCAAGGCAAGGGGCTGAATCTGTTCTGTTAATCTTGGAGGAAGGAACAGGGAGGCCTTCATACAGGAATAAATATCCAATGTATGGCAGCCATTGTCTCTGCTAGTGTGTGCCTTTGTTTCCCATGGTACTGTAAAGTATATAAAAGCTATGAGATATACATTTGGGGCCGGCATGGTATAGACCTGTAGCCTTCCCAATTTCTTTTATCTCCAAGTCTTCTTTCCCATCTTTCCTATAATGATCCTCACTACCCCTTCAGAGTACTGTTCGACCTTGCATCAGCATGGCTATAGATCAATCCCTTCACCTCCTTGTTCCAACGGTGCTATGAAACTTGTCTTATCTTCCACATCTTAAGCCTTTACCACATTGACTCCTAGCATATGACCCTTGTGCTTACTTATTCAGCTCTTTTCCAATCTCCAGTCCTTAATCCTCTGCACACATATTAGAAAACTTCTTAACTGTTCACCTACCCACAAGACGCCGTCCCTGGCTTTCCTCATCACAATCCATAGCGGTTACTCTATTTGGATTTCTTTCTGTTCAGATAGTTTCCAACTGATTCAGCACTGCTTGTTTGTTTCAGGCCAAATTGCTGGATTAGCCACCGATTCCTATTTTCACAGAGGACAAAAAGCCATTCTTTACTGGTGACAAATGATGGGGCATTTGGAGATCTGGGGATGTGAATACAGCTCATACAAATATACCAGCTTTGAAACTGGCTGCTATCTACAGGAGAGTTGGCTGCTTATGGGGTGTTTTGCAAGCAGTTTGAGGATGGGGCAATAAAATAGAAAACTGTTCTCTTAGCACCAGAAGTTCCACAGGTTGTCAAATTAGGTTCTGGAGATTGGGGATCTGGCAGAAAGAGTACCTCCCAGACTTCAGCTTCCTCCTCTCCAAGTATGTGAGCATCTCTCCTCTAAGATTGTGTGAGTCCATATTTGTGCACATATCTTTCAGCTGCCATGGTCAATGACTTTCTGGCAGCAGAGAAAAGATACAGTAAATACTTTTTAGAGTTGGAGCAAATTAACACTAGCCTCACAGATTACCTCTGCTCTGGCAACCACCTCGGTGTAGAGTCCTTACAAGGGAAAAGAATAACCAAGCAATAACTTAGCCTATGAGCGAAGATCACAGGGCTAGCATAGACCCAAGTTCAAGATCTTACCAGCTATGTGGACTTGGACTAGATGTGTCTAAGCATCAATTTTTCATCTGGAAGATGGAATTCCTTTTGGACTTGCTTTTGGAAACTGCTATAAGGATTAAAAACAATGAAAACCAAAAAAAAAAAAAACAAAAAAAAACAAAAAAAAACAAAAAAAACAATGAACTTACATAAAGCAATCACCCCAGACTATTGTTGTGGGTGATTCTCAGCCAACCTGGCAAGACTTACATAACTATAGAATAAAAATTACCACAGATGGAAGAATTTTCTGATAGGTTAGAGATAGAAGAGATGAGGTTTTTATTACTATTTTAGAACAAAATAGTTAGAGTTCTATAACCCCCCCCCCAAATTAGCCTAATTTTGTCCAAAATTAAGCATTTTGATAATCCCACCCTCTATTCCCTTTAAAGGGAATTTCATTCAATTGACTACCAGACATGTTTCATCCATGCTATTCAAAAGTAGTCTCTGGTGGGGGTAGAATGACGTGCCTTTGGTAATAGTGGTCCCTACATGATATTGTATTCTTCAATGTTTTTTCTTTCAATTCAACTCTTATGCACAAAACAATCAACATGTGAGAACGTGTTTCTGGCCAACAAGGAAGTACACAAACCAAAAAGAAAACCATCACCCTTAGGAGCTACTTATTAATGAGAACAACACACTGAACATCTGCTTTGGAGAAAACACTTAGATGAGACACATCTAAAATATGTAACACCATGAAGCAACAAAGCTAGACAGTAGGGGTGGGACTTGAAATTGTCTTTGTGAACTTAGTAACAAGTTATAAAACAAAATGAAAATGGGACAACTGTCTGAGGAGGAATTTCACAAAGGTCTAACTTTAAGAAAGTCCTGGCATGCTTAGAGGAAAGCAGGCATTACACCTGGATTTGCTGGGCTTCTAAAAGTAGGAGGCCAAGTGCCAAGGAATGTTCTTGAACAAGATCTTCAATAGACAAAGGCAGTGCTAAGATGTTTTTTGTGTGTAAATTAATTAAATCAGTCAGTCAACAGAATCCATTAAACCCCTAAAATGTGCCAGAGAAATGAAAATCTCTGTAAGAAAACCTGTGATACCTGATTGAAGCCTGACATAGCTACTGCTCAAATGTGAAAAACTGGGAGTTCGATGGGACACAAATCAGAAACATTCTCCACTTTCCTTCATTTTCCAGTTACAAATGGGCGATATTTACTGAAATATCTACTGAATCATAGCACACACCTTTCAAGAAAAACTGTTCACTCCCATCCTGGCTCCAAAATGGAGTCACTAGCATGTTTTAGAAGGGTGATCTGGGTCTCCCAGACATCAAACGACCTGCTTGGGGTTGTAGCACCAGAGAGAATCATGGAGAACGCAAATCTGTGTTGATCTGGTTCGGGCCCTCAGTTGTTCATGTAACCAGTCTCTAGCCTGTCTGGGCAGCAAGTCCCTCACACCACAGAGAAGCTAGAATCACGGCCCCACCTCCTCATGTCTCTACCCAGATTCGTCCACTGTTCACGAGCTGGCATCAAAAAATCTGTCCTCACTCCCAGCACAGGGGAAGGTGTAAAGATATTTTTAAAGTTGGAAATAATTTCACACATTATCCAAATGTGCAAAAACAAAATGCCTAATGCCTCCTCTAGCAGTTTGGCTAAGTGTGGTTTAGATCACCTTCTACATGCTCTTGTAAAGATTCTCTGGGAAGTCCCACTTTGAACTTTTAGATATATGTGTTAGTGTGCTATTTAGGCTGGTGAAGTTTGTCTGCTACTGTTTTTTTGTTTGTTTTTTTTTTGTTTGTTTGTTTTTTTCTTAAGCCTCATACAATCTGGCTTGTTGCAGCATTGTTTTTATATGTCTCAATATTTCTATTATTCGCTCCTGGCTTCTGGGTTACAGCTGCTATTTAAGAAGCAGCTTCTTTCTGCAAGGTTAGAGAAGGGTGTAAGCTGAGATTTAGCAAAGAAAAGAAATTCTATTTTAATTGGTTTCTACAGAACCACCACCCATAAACATTTTATGACATTCCTTGTTTGATAAAAATCACAGTCATTTTTAAAAATGATTTATTTTTTCAGTTACTGTAATCATAAGTTCTTTTAGATGGTTTCTCATCAATTATATTAAGCTCGCTATTTTTTATTTATCTTATCATTTGCCATTAGGTCTAAACTTACCAAATGAAAACTACATTTTAAAAATTCATAAAATAAATGAGCTGTTCAATTACAAATGTAATTATAGAAACATGAAGACCATTTTCCAAAATTTTCAAACAAAGGATTCTATTCTATAAAACTACAAAATCATGTGTGACAAATGTTTCCAAATAAGAAAAACAAATTGCCTATGGTGGCTCAACAAGTTACAACTATGAAAACCAGATGCTAAATGTTTCAGGACCCCATTATTGTTGTCTGTGGGTGAACATGTACTTTCTAAGCTGTGGTGAAAAAATTTATGCTTCTCACTTCATCAATGTAAGTTTAGAAAGCAGTTATAATAATTCTTGCTTTCAAAGACTGGAAGTTGTCGCATAAATTAAAAATGAAAAGCAAAATAGGGTTTTCAATCTAATCGCCTAATAATGAGCAATCTCAAAGCATTTTGTCTTTTCACAGGGAAAATATTTAAAGATACAGAATGGTAACATCATAGACATCAGTAAGCAAGTTAACTCTAGAATTCATTGGAGGTAATTACACCATCAAAAGTGACATCAAATAATTTTATTGGAAGTCTCAGCAACTTAAAATTGTTAGTCCTGAGACACTGGCATCAGAAGCAGGGTATGGGTGCTCTTTTTTATAAATGCATGAGAAAAGTAAGTATCACTTCGGTGGGAAGTGTTTCATAATTACAGCTTTCTTCATAGACAACCAGGGAGGCACATGACAAACATTTTATTTTTATTCAAATTTTTCTTTTAGTTGTTTTGTTTTCCTATATTAGTCTCTGCAGTCTATAAATTTCAATTTCTGTCTTTTTTATTTACTGGTCATTGCTAATAGAATTTATTTTTTTTAATTTTTTAAATTAAAATATAATTTTGTCACTTTTCCCTCTCTTCTCCTTTATCCAATGCCACCGATGTAACCCTCTTTGCCTCTTTCTCACATTCACTGCCTCTTTTTCTTTAATTGGTTAATAAACACCAAGTGGTTATCCTTGAAATTATAAATAAAAGTAATATTATACAGACTGAGCAGGTTGTGTGTGTGTGTGTGTGTGTGTGTGTGTGTGTGTGTGTGTGTGTATGTATGATCATCCCTGAAATTATATACATACAAGTAATATTATACACACTAAACAGGTTGTATTTCTGTGCATATGTGCATGCATGTGTGAGTGGTCATCCTTGAGATTATATACACACAAGTAATATACAGACTGAGCAGGATTATTTGTATATGTGCATGGGTGTGTGTGTTGTTGTTGTTCTTTTATTCTTTCCCATCATCCTGCATAGATCATGTATGCCAGCCAGTGCTATGCACCTCACTGGAAAATGTATTGAAGTTTGTTCTAGAGAACACACTTCATTCCCCATCAATCCACCAATTTTGTTCTATCTTTTCTGGCATTTTTGAATCACAAAAATTTTTAGCTCTGCCTAAGTGGTAGGCTTCACTGGGTATGTAAATGTGCTTAAGGCCCCATGGAAACAGGCTGCTGTGACATCCCAGCAAATCTCTGAGCTTCCCAGACATGCAATCTTAGAGCCTTGTGCTTCAGTGCACCATACATATTGAAACATCTCTTCTGCACAAATATTACACCTGCTACAGACCCTGAGGATAGCCCGATGTGAATATGGGGAGCAGATGATTATATGATAAAAATGTAATAAAAGCAAGATACATCAGTACAGGAAAAAATTATTTCATGTCTTCAGGCATAAGAAATTTAATGGATATACTTTGGTCTGGAATACTACAGAACTAGAAAGAATGGTAGTTTTTCTAAAGATAGAGTAACATCTAGACTGTAGTTCATATTAGGATGTAAAATGTAAGCTACCTCCCTTATTCTAACTGCACAGGCAGTTGGGGAAAATCACCATATCATTGATGCCAAATATTGGCAACAAATCACCAGAGATGATGAGTACTTCTATAATGTATGTATAAAGTAATATGGCATTTGAAATGAAGGCATAACAGGTTATAATTGCAAAGGAATTAGTGTTTATTACATTTATTGGTTGTGTGAGGCTCCCCTGTCCATGAGGGTTAACCTTATTGTGCAGATGAAGAAAACAGTAAAAAGTCAATCAAACTGTGTCATCTGTGTGTAAGAGCAAGTGCTCCTATTCTTAGAACGGTGGCTCTCAAGGTACACCAGCACCACCTGTGATGTGGCCAGAGACACAAATTCTGGGACCCAGCCAAGAACCACTGCACTGGAAACTCCTTGGACAGGGCAAGCAATCTCTTTTGTAAGTTCTCCTGGTGACTCTGATGTGCTCAAACTTGAGATCAGCTCACCTCGGGAAATAATATTTGCAAAGATCCTCTTTATCTAGATGTTAGAACAACTGTTTCTCTCTCTCTCTCTCTCTCTCTCTCTCTCTCTCTCTTTTAACAGTTTCTGATATCATTTTAAAACTGCTTCACGTGTTTACTAATGTTCTTAATACTTTAATTTGTAACATTTTAATGATATACATTTCTTCTAATTTTATCATTGTTACATTTTCTTATCTGTATTATTGGATATTTTCCATTTTATTTCTTAGAATTCCATAAAAAATAGAAAATTCAACTTTTGGAGTTTTATTTTTAAATCCTTTCTTAATGTAAAAGTGATCACATTTCTCTGAGTTTGTATAATGTTATTTTCATGTGTGCTTGCAGGGCTGCCCATTTGGCACTGGGCAACCAATTGACATGCTCTTCCATGGGGAAGACCACCCCTTGCAAACTTTCCTCCACAGCCTATGACTTTTCCTATGCAGTTTTGCATGTTCATCAATGACATCCTTGTTTAGCTTGCATTGGAGACACCATGTTCATGAGACTTTCTGAGTATAGCTTTTGATATTACTAGGAGACACAAGCTCAGAGGAAACTTTTTTTTTTGTTTGTTTGTTTGTTTTTGTTTTTGTTTTTGTTTTTCGAGACAGGGTTTCTCTTTAGCCCTGGCTGTCCTGGAACTCACTTTGTAGACCAGGCTGGCCTCGAACTCAGAAATCCGCCTGCCTCTGCCTCCCGAGTGCTGGGATTAAAGGCGTGCGCCACCACGCCCGGCTCAGAGGAAACTTTTTGATCCTCTGGATTTTATAAGCTTTCTCTTTTTCCAGAATCTTCCCTGAGCCTTAGATACAGTAGTGCTTGTAGGCCTATCTATTGTAGATAGATCCACTGGGCTCTCCAACTCTGCACCTTGATTGGTTGTATTTATCTGTAGTGCTCTTCATCTGTTGCAAATAGAAATAGGACTTTGCAAGCACTGAATGCTGGGTGATCAGTACTAAGCACAGAATCGTAAGTACAATTAGAGAGCTGTTTGGTGACTGCCGAGGTATGTGTGCCACTAGTGCACTTTTATAGTTAGTGTGCATGTTGATTGTTGATATGACTCATAGGCCTCAAAGCTGGATAGGACTATATTTTGCCTCTGTTCTTTGGAAGTTTGAAGGGCATCTTCAAGTACCATGATAGATAGTCCTCAGGGAGAGGGCATCCTGGTCAGTTCCAGCTCAGGATTCTCTATGCTTTCTTACTGAAGTTCATGGTATATTCAACAGTAGGGACTTACCTTCCACCTCTGGGGGTATCCAAGGACAACAAGGTTATGCTGTGTGTTTTGGGAGCCTCTTGGATAGCCCTGAACAACAATTCAAAAGAGAGCTTGTAATGTCTGTGTGAGGGGTTTTGGTTAGTTGGTCTTTGGCTTTTCAAGAGTTGAACATCGCCTCAGATAAGAACATTTCATTAAAATTCTATTTTCATATCTACATACAGAATTATATTCATTATAGGCTTTATTTTTAGGAAGTTAGTAATATAATTCCTGTGGGTTTTTAAGACATCCTTATTATACTTTAACCTATCTCCCTCCTTCTGTATTTACCTCTCCCACTTCCATTCCCTTTTAAATCACTTGTATCCTGCCATTCCTCCTTCATCCCCTTCTCATCTACTTCTGTATTTACCTCTCTATATACATAATGTGTGTAATAACAATTATGGGGGTGTGTGCAAGAAATGGTCATAAATTTGTAGTAGAGAAGAAAGAGGGATATGGGAAGGTTTAGAGGAAGAAAATAGATAGAAGAAATGTAATTATAATCTTAAAATTAATTAACAGAAATAAACAATAAGGTAATTATAAGGTTTTAGAATAAACCTTGTGGAGGACTGGCTCTAGCTGTGGATCATTAAGAAATCCTCCCCCAGGGCATGAAATGAAGAAATCTGAAAGAATCCCCTGTAAAACCAGATGGTCTCCTATGAAATTATGCATAGAATCATCACAATTGTTAGTGTTTTCAAGGAAGAGAAGTTGGTTTTAATCTACAAAACAATGAGTAATTTAAAACAAATTATCTGATAATGATTTAAGCTTAATGAACTCTATACATTATTTTAAGGCAGAGAAATCACCTTTGTGTCCAAAAAAGGAAAAGGGCTGAAACATTTAATATTAAAATGTAAAGGTAAGAAACCATTTTTTTCTCTGGGATATCCCAGTAACAGAAAAGCACAGCCAATGTCCAAGACTATCTAAACAATGACAACTTTATGATCCTTTCAGGAGGCAACACTGGCTTCCAGCATGGAGTATTGCTCTCAGAAGCATGTGTTGACAGTCTTCCTACCACTAGATAGAACTGGTTTGAATGCCATGTCCAGGTCACACTCTGGTCTTCCCAGAACAGAAAATTCAAAAGTAATCCTCATAAGTAGAATGTGTCTATATACGGCCCAGAAAATAAAAGAAAAGCAGCAAATCAAATATATTTGATCATCAGTTTGACAAAGAACATAATTTGACTTTCAGTGATGCTATCTTTTGGAAGAAAGAGTTCTTTTTTTCATTTCCTATTCAGAAATGAAACTTTTGACTGATTTCTTTCTTTCTTTTTTTGGCTAAGATCCAATTGGGGAAAAGGTTACCAAAAATGAATTGCAGAATTTTACTGATTTTGCCTTAGTTTTGAAGGATTTTTCCCCTTTGTTTGGATCGCTTTTCTTTTTCTCTGAGAGACCAAAGTAGACTAAATTATATTTAATTGTAGAATAAATCCAAACTAAACTAGAGCTGTCAATCATTGAGGTAGAGGTGGATGTAATTGGCTTGGACAAAGTTCAAGATCAACCCAGGTAACAAGGCTAGGACAGCTTCACATGTTCCCACATTTTTTCTCCCTTAAATATCACCATAGTACTTAATTTTCTAAATGATTTAACAAATGAAGATGTATATTTGAAAAGGATGAGCTGTTTCCTTTTACAAAGGAAAGATTATAGGTCATTTCTGCCGATGCCAGTTGGGTAGGACAATCTAGAACATCATCAACCAAAAGAAGAGTCGTTAGTAGATAGTGAAGTGTGGCCTTATCCACAACCTGAAGTGTTTCTCTAAGACAGCAAGATGGGGACAGCGGTTGCTGTGGCCAGTAAATGAGCTCTACCATCACTTGGAATTGTGATGGGTGGGGAATGCTTTAATGGTCAGACCAACCAGTGCACAGAGACCTTGTAATGTTTCAAAGCTTATCTCAGTCACAATGCTGGGCAAAGAGCCCTATGGGAAGATCGAGGACTAAATAGGCTTTCAACCAGAAATGGTTCATGATCATTTGGAAAACATACATCTCAGTTTGGACCTTGGTAAAAATAAGAGACCCAGTCCCAGTTTTGTCATTATGGCACTCGTTCTTTGAATTCCAGAGGATTATTTTCCTAAGAAAGCAATGAGATATCTGAGAGCCAGGGCGCAAGTTCACACTCCATGCCTACATGTGATAGACAGCACTGATCCTTGTACAAGTGGCCATTAACATCCAGGCTGTTTTCAAAGGTGCTAAATTCCTGTCCAAAGTTCCCAAATATAGGGGTAAGACTACTTCTCAAGCTCCCCTAATTTATGGCAATCATCTGTAATGATTTTCTTTGTCTGAATCCTTAAGCATTAAACACTGACTGAAGGGATTCCATTTACCCCTTCTAGTTCATTAAAGTGAGCTGCGTATATGAGTGAAAAGAATTCTTTAAGTTTTAAAGAATGCCATCTGGTTCTGATATTCAAGAATTTGGTGAACAAGTCCATGTTTACTCTAGAATTTTGTCTTAATAACATCCCATCTGGACTAAATTTCCCATATTGGAATATCAACTAGTTTTGCTACACTCTAATACTGAAGCCCCTTCTAGTTTTTTGATTACAAGAGGCTTTTCCAAGAATAATCTTACAGTGCAGACTTGAAAATAGAAACAGATTCCAATAGCAGTCAGGTATTCAGGCATTCAGGGTCATGCTGAAAAATAGGATGTCCTCCTTAAGACTCCTCTGGACTCCTGCAAGTAGAAATCCACCGTAGGTACCAGTATTTATTATGAAGATGCAGTGTAACACATGGCCTTTGCAAGAACATGAAGAGCAACATCAGCCCTGAAGACACCCCTAGAAGTTTTTCTCAACTCTGTCTCTACCTTCTCCTTCTTCTCGTCCATGGCCTATACATGTGTGCTTTGTATAAGCTCAGCTTATTCTAATAAGTTCATCTAATCAGTTCCTTCTTTATATCATGGCACAGTTTGCAGTTCTTTAGTAAATTAATAGCTCAAGTCCTAGAGATACTATCTTCAAACTTTAAAGAGAAATGGTGGATTGTCCTTCAGTGGGTTAACTTACTTCTATTTTTTTGATTAGTGACCTATCTCCTGTCACTAAATCATGACAAGGTAGGGGTCACTTGACGAATTGGGCTGTCACTGTAAAAATATTATATTTATTTAATATGTGAGGACCTTTCATGCCACTGGGCACATGTAGAAATCAGAAGGCAGTTTGCAGGCGTTGTACCTGTGGGTGCAACTTCCTCCCACCATTTGGGAACCAGTAACCAAACTCAGGTCATCAGGATCAATGGGAAGAGCTTTTACCCCTTAAACTGCTTTGCCTTCTGTGGGCTTACCACTTTCAAGAACCAAGGACAGGTGATTTTCCAGAAATTGCTTTGGAGCCAAGCAGACACAGAAACACATTCAGTAGAAAATAGAAGATGCGGATCCCTCAGAGATAGCATCTAGTGTTTCATTTTCCTTCGGTCTAAGGTTGGTTTGCTGTTTGTTGTTTTGTTTTGTTTTTAGTTTTTGTTCTGTTTTTAAATTGCCCTGAGGTATTTTCACAGGTCTTTTGTCTCAGAAGACAGTGAGATAACATGATATCACTGTTGACTTTGTAGGTTTTCAAATGAAAATTGGTTTGGACTAACAATCACCTAGGTGTGAAATGCTTGTTGTGATACTACAGATGGAGAAAAATCTCTCTCTCTCTCTCTCTCTCTCTCTCTCACACACACACACACACACACACACACACACACACACACACAAATTCACACACACAGACACACAGACACACACAAATTTTCAGGTGTATTCCACTTATCCCATTTTGCCCTAAAGTATATCAAAGACACCTACTGTTCCTTGAGAAACCATCTCTATTCTCTTATTAAAGTACAAGAGAACATTCTATGTATTTCTCTGATGTATTAAAATATGCCCCTTATTAAAAGGCTATATGCTAAGTTTTTCTTTTACAAAAGCTTCACCGAGGTTCTGCTTAAGCACACTGCCTCATCCACTGTTCTGTTCCTCTTTTAGCATCCTGGATGCTTACTCTACAGCAGTTCAGAGCAAACACATGCCTCTAGAAATTGCTCCCCGGTATCCATATCTCTACTGTGAACTTCTCTTTATTACCTTTCACTCATGAAGGGAGAAGCATTGAATCAAAACCACTTGGCAGGATGTCAGTTTGTGGAATCACGTCCAACTATAAAGGTATGAGTGTTTACTGTATCAAGCACAGAGGCTGTAAAACTATGCCTGGCACTCAGTGACCTCAACAGAAAGACATAAAACTTCACAATGTTGTGTGAGATAAAATGTGCTTTAAATAAACATAGGCATTTGCCAGGTTCTCTAATAAATACCATTCTGTGACAAGAAATACTGTGTTCAGATTGTGATGGAAATTTTAGCTCTGAATACTCGCTACCAGATCAGTTCTTTAGAAGCATCAGAGACAAGGGGGAACTACTTAATTCATAATCAAATAGCTCCAAAGTGGATTGAGATCAATTTAAAACAGAATATTTTGCTCATGTTCAAGGGAAGCTCATGGTCAGGAGTATGGGCACAAAAAAATAGTTGTTATCAAACACACACACACATACACACACACACACACACACACACACACACACACACACACACACAGTAAATGTTAAGAAAATAAAGGAAATGCATCCTCTAAATAAGTTTCAAGTGGCAGAGGAATAGTCATGAATTTGCTATGAAGAGCCTATTAGCTATGCTCTGGTAAGTTATAGACATACAGCACACACAATTCAAGTACTTACTCTGATATCCTAGTTTAGAATTTCAACCTTCAGGAGTCCCAGGGCTGTAGATATCCTTAACCCGTTCTACCCATCACATTATTTTCCTCTTGCTTAATTTTAGTATAAAATTATGTAAATTATGTGACTTTAATGAGAAAGCCACCAGAGCTTAATTTTCCTCTGAAAATTCAGTTTTTAAACTTTGAACATAAATTATGCTCGCTGTCATCTGCACTCTTAGACCTACAAGAAACCCTTCTTACTTCTCAGAGTGACTGAGGCGCTGTGTCTTCTGTCTGACTCCGGGAAGGATGTCTGGTGCTGCTGACCCATCCCAGATGATCAGGACTCAGGAGTAAATTAGCTCCTGTCAAACAGTCACCAGCATCTGAGGTCTGATTGGAACGCTGCTCCAGCACATTGGAAAGGCTGTCTCTCCTTTAAAACAACTATGTAGCTCCCTTATACCCAAGAGACCTTTCTTTTCATATGATTTGATCTAATTATTGCCAAAGAAGGTAATATCATATGTATCTTAACTCTATAAATGTGCTGTGCTTTTTGTAAAAGCATAAATAGTAATGAAAATGTGTAAGGTTGTAGCCACCGGTAGCCACAGGTTAGTAGGTTCCTGAATGGAAAACCTGGGGTTGTATGGGATGGACACCCAGAGAAGAATAAGACTAAGACAAAGTGTCTGATCCAGGCCCAATGTTTACTTATGAGTCTGAGCTTATAAAGGGGGGGACCCATCCCCCACTGTGCCAGGATCTTGTTGCTCTGTCAGGATCTTATCAGGAAAACAGGTTCAGCCTCTCAGCAGGTAGTGGCATCTTGGAGGAAGCAAGCAGAGGTGGCAGGACAATAGACTTTCCTAGGATGGAAGAGTCCACCCTAGGTGGGCTAGCTGGCTGTGGCATAAACAAGGTCTAAATCAGCCCACTCCAGGCTGGGAGTAAGGGCACATAAGGTGAAAACCACATGTCACCCCTTTTTTTTTTTTTTTTTTTTTTTTGTGCCTCACTTACCTGCCAGTTCAGAGACAACCCACCATGACTGGTGTTCTCAGTATCATGGACTTGGTGTATTTCTCTTCACAGCCTTCTAAAATTCATTCATTTTCCCTCTATATATTAGATATTTTTTCTAGATCACAATTGTTTATATTATCTAGAACCAATACATTTTATAATATCAATTTCCCAAATGAACTTGATTAGTCCTCAGCAGTTGCATTCCCTTCAAGAGCTAGTTTAACTAGCTTTCTGAACACTTATTACTAAATTTTGACTATCATTAATGACGCTGTAAGTGATATTTTCATGTCTAAGACAGTACAGTGCTTGAAAGCCATATCCCTTGGTTAAATTTAGGAACTTTAAATTTTGATAGGTACCATACAATCTCAAATGGAGTACTTACTGAGTGCCATTGACTTTATTTACCCAATAAAAACCGAGTCTTAAAAGTTGACAATGTATTTCAGAGGATCTAAGGTTTCATGGCAAGGATTTGATATCAGCTTCATCTGACTCCAGTCTTCACCACCTCCACATGGATTCATGACTTCCTAAAACCTCTGAGGATGGGAAGTGGAATATACAGCCCTTACATTGTTGGAACAGAGGCATCTGGTGCTAGGATGGGCAATGCAAAGATTCAGGATGAGAAAAACAATTGACCAATGACTCCTTTGCACAAACCTGGATACTATAGATGTTTAAATATACTGGAATGTACTCAATCACTTATCAAATAATACCTGAACATCTCTTCACTGCCTGATGTGACAATATGCCAGGAAAATTTATTCCAAGACACAATGACATAGTTTCTACTTCTTGATGAAAATGAAAGATGTTAACCAAATCATGGTAAGAATAGGGTGAAGCTGTAACTAATCAGTATAATCATGTCAGTAATATGTAGGCTTAAAATAAGTTTTTTATATAGGGAAAAAAAAGTCAGGCTAGGATTCCTGGGGAAGATGCTCACTGAGATAAAATCCATTCAGGGTAGGAGTAGCAAGAGAAAGAAGGTAGTAACACAAATCTAGGAATTTCCAGAGACAGAACAGTTCCAACTCCATGGGGGCTGAAGAGAAGAGTGCAGAAAACCTAAGCAGAATCTATGTCCTTCAGGGCCTCATTAGTCTAGGAAGGGAGTGTTATCATTAATAAAATGGGAGTCATCAAAAGACCTTTAGGAAGGTACAAATCACTACAGCAACAGAGTAAAAAAAAAAATTATTTCACTTCCAGCAGCAATACTCATCAGTTTATGAATTATGTGACAATATGTAACTGAAAGCAACTTCTGTATGAAACTCCATGTGCTTACAAACCACACCTGAAGATTGCTAGGATATTTCTCTTCTCTTCTCTTCTCTTCTCTTCTCTTCTCTTCTCTTCTCTCTCTCTCTCACTCTCTCTCTCTCTCATCTGTCTATCTAAAAGAAGCTAATTAAAAATCCTTTGTTAAACATGAAGTGCCCGTAAAAATAATCACAGCATGACTAGGGGACAGTGATACATACAGGCTTAAATTATAGCACTTCCCAAATCAACTCAGCAGGAAATGCAACATCAAATTAAAATTAACTGACTGCCTCTTGTGGAGGCACAGTTTTGGAAGAATCCACTTTGACTAAGAGATGGTAGAAGATGGTTCAGAGCAGAGATTATGTCCCTAGTCCCATATCCCTAGCCTCTATATGTGCTCTGAGCATCCGGATCTACTCAGAAGTGAAGTTCTCAAAGTGGAAGCAAGAACAATACTTTTAGGCTAAAGCATGCTACTCCAGCCCTTCAAACATCTGAAAGAATACCCCAGACATATGCACAAACTTCTGGAATGCTAACATTTGGACCAAAGAATGTGTGATCTCAACACCTGGCATGATGGAGTTGCAAGAGCAAATCAGAAGACTCTGGCTTTCTCTGTGTACCACAGGAGGGCTTAGAGAAACTCTCTCCACCTGCTCTAGGAGATCCTGGGAAATGTTCATAGATTCTGTTTGCTCTGAAGTAGAGCTGCTCAGAGATATCCATGAGAAAAATGAACTGCCACCCACCATCTTCAAGACACATACTGCATTTCCTGGTGAGGCAGCTGTGCCATTTTCCTAATACCTCATGTCCCAGTGGCCACACTCCATATCCCCCCCCCCCCATACTATGCTGTACCTCTTGATTTATACAGCTTTCTCCATATGAAATTCCTCCACTGCAGAGGTCCATTTTGTCTTTTAGCATCAAATTCTAAGGTCTGGTCAAGGAATAATGCAACATTTTGGGGGGAACTTGCTACAAATCAAGCATTTAAGATTTAACAATGAATAATGTTTTTGTCAACCTGGAAGCCAACAGATCTTTTCTAGTAATCGAAGTTTTACTTTTCTAGTAATCGAAGTTAAATGTGGTAAAATGCATGAGGGAGATGGCTCTGTACCAGAGCAACTTGCCAAAACACTGAGACCCTGAGTTTGAGTTTGATATCTGAGATCTAAGTGGCGTAGAAGAAGAGAACCACTCCCTATAAGTTGACTTCTAACTACCACACCTATTCTATAGTGTATGTGTGCCTATGTGTGT
>LR750724.1:0-138475 GCA_902729485.2 Mus minutoides | reverse complement strand
GGACATTTTCTTAATTAGTGATTTGGTAGATACAGCCACCCCTGGCTGTTGGCTCTGGGTGCTATAAGAAAACAGGTTGATTGAGCAAGCAATGAGGCAAAGGACAGTAAACCACACTCTTCCAGGGCTTCTGCCTCCATGCTCCTCCAAGGTTTGAGACCCTGCCTTGGCTTCCCTGAATGGACTGTGATCCAGGATATGTAAGCCAAATAAACACTTTGCTGCCCAAGTTTCTTTAGCCAAGGTGTTTCATTGAAACAGAAGTAACCCTAACAAAGACACCATGAAGCCATTTTTCAAATGGGCAGACAAAAGAAAATTACCAAATTCTAGTGCTAGTCAGCACACTTTCTCTTATTTCAGTTATGTCCTCAGAAGGAAAAGAATGGAATGAATTACACTCTACCCACAGCCAGAACTCACTGCCTCAAGTCATTCTTCAACATAGGATTTGAACTATGTGAGCCAACGTATTTTTAATCCATTAATCCTACTTCTAGAGTTTTATTCTGGGAAATAACTGTATATGTATTGTGAAGCTATGATATCTTTCTTGAAATATTGTATTTGTAGTAGGAAAATTTTGTCATGGAGATAGTCACAGGAAGGAGTTGGAGGGAGGAAATAGATGGGGAGAGATGGTATAACTATATTTTAATTTAAAAATAAAAATAAATCCATATGAAAGTAGAAGGAGGAAAATGTATTTATGAAATAGACAAATCAAGTTAATCAGCCTTTAAAGAAATGAAGTAAAGACTGGAAAAAAAGATTAAGGCTTCTAAGAAAAGGGGAAATTAAATATTTTAGAGCATGGGCATAACTAGAGCATCTCCACAGAGTTCACACAGGAGTGTGTGGACCCATGAAGCCACTGAGGCAGAGGAGACAGTGTTGATCCATGCTCATTTGTGGAATTCAAGCTTCAACTTTAGGCCTGCTGAAAAAGAAAACACTACTTAATCTGAATTAAATTAAGTTTTGCAGTAGACAAAAGAATGGCAGTGGGGCCTTATTGTCTGCTTCTCCTGCTTTTCCAGAGAAAAGTGTAGAAGAGAAAATGAAGAAGAGAACATTGGGCTTTCCTGTCTGCTACTGATGGCTGGACTTTGTAGACACCTCTGGCTCAATCCGATTACTATCTTCCTTTCATTATTAGCTTATCCAAAGGAATTGAACTACTGTTGACTATTTTCCTGTTTGAAAAACAAGTTCAGCTTTCAGATCAAGGCAGAGGACATAGTAGAGAAAAATAGCTTTCACTTATTAATCTTCTTTTTTTTGGGAGAATACATTTACTTTAATGACTTACATTCTCACTATGGCTGAGGCAGCTGCAAACCAAAGAACTTGTACATACACTCATTTTTACTTTCACCCTCCAAACTGAAGAAGTTACTATTAACTAAGGAGCTGGGTGACACAGGATGAATGTCCCTTATACAGAATGCTTAAGGACAGAGGTGTTTCTCATTTTGGAGTTTAGGGATATGGGAAAATTTGTATGAAAGGTCCCTATTAGCATCTCTCAGCCAAGAAAGCATTTCAGATTTCAGATTTCTGGGTTAGGGTATAACTCATAATGCTGCTTTATAATTCTCAGAATGCATACAATGGAGACTTATCATCTTAATTAATTTGGACACCTTAGTTATATCATGTACCTGGCTGGCGTATATAATAATTTAGACATAATTGTAATCTTAGTTATTTGAGAGATTTATAGCAGTAACTACCACTGTGATGTAATGAACTGATATAAAATTCTGTCACAGAAAGAGATCCTTGTCTTGTCATATCATCATTTCCTTGAAGACTAAGTGGTCACTTATATCCAATATGCCCCGTATTGTTATAAAACTATGAAAATTTCAAAGCAAATTATATTTGTCAGAGTACATTGGTTCTACTCAGCCCCGCTAACACAAGTACATCCTCTAACTTTGAAAACAAATCTATTTTTATCCATGTATCCCTTCTCACCAGAGTCGGTACTAAATATGAAAACTCACTGCAGAAATAAAGATACTTAAATTAAGCTTCTTATTTACAAAACTACAGGTGCTTTCTCCATAAATGTAAGTCTCAACAAGGGAAGAGTGTGGCTTCTCTGTTCTGAATGTACCTTCCCCTCTTCTTCCTTCATTGATTACAAGTTTCAGTCCCCATCACCCCTACTTCACCCATTTGAAATCCTTCTTATATATTTTAATCTGCACAAGCTTTTAGGACTTTTATGTGGTGTACCTTATTCTCAATTCTCCAGTGTAAACTAATCTGCACAAAGAGAGATCCCCAGAACAAAGCAATAAGAACTTTCACTTTCTTGTGGATAGCCATCCTTTCATTTCTCACCATGCCAGATTTTTCATAACTGATATCAAGATAGATAATCTGTAGCTCTGGTTTAATGGTGATTGCTACCTTGAACACTGCTATAATATTTTGTAACTTTGTGCATATTTTAAGCTTCCATATCTTCTATGCTAGGTATAAAGATGAGTCTTCAGTGATCTCCCTGTCTTTGTGCTTTTCTAACTTTTCTAGGCAAGATCTACAAAACACACATTCCAGCATCATATTAGTCATCCACTGTTTTGTAATAAATGGACACACTTTAAACAACATTCATTTATGATGTTGTAGCTTTTCCAATTCAGAAATCAGCCGAGTCATTCTAAGTTCCTTGTTCCAAGTCAAATGAGACAAAAAAATCAAAGTAACAGCAAGGATGGACATTAGCTGGCATGTCTTATTGAAGAACTCACTTCCAAGTTCAAGGCAATCAGTTGTGCTCATGGCTATGGGATTGGGGTCCCTTTCCTAGCTATCATGGAGTCTTGCTCAGCTCCGCACGGCTGCTTGGAATCCTTCTTAGTATGTTTCTCTGTCTTCAACCACACAGACAGCATGGTAAATTCTTGTCCTTCAAATCCAGTCTCTTCCCTTTGCTTCCCTCTCTACTAAAGTTCCAGCCTTTATCCAGTGTGCTTGAAAGTCTGTGGGTTTTAAAGACCTATATGATTGAATGAGGTTAATCAGATAGTCTATTTTAGTATCTACCATTCAAATAATAAAATAATTATAGAAGTAGAGTCACATCATAACCATGGGATTAGGAGTTCTGGGATCTTAGGAGCCATTCTTAGAAATTCTGCCTGCTGCACAGACTCAAATATCACTGCAGAATTGCTTTGGTGCCCATGAATTCACCTCTTCTTCTGAAATTTTTCAGTTTCACTATTTGAATAGATGTCCACACTTTAGTTCCATAGCATCCCTTCAAAGCACTCATCCCACTAGAATACTGTCTTCTGATCATCTATCATTCTAAACAAGCTATAATCATGAGACTTTGTGTGTGGGTCTGTATCAAGCACCATCATGGATATGCCTTTGAGAGACACATTACAAATGTCTTTAAAGATGAAGAAAAATAGCTATGCTTATATAGTAGTAGTATAAATTCATTACTAAATTTTGAAAATGAGTACTCTTTGTACATAGGTAAAAAGTACTAGAGTTAGGTATAGTGGCACATAGCTTTAATCCAGACGGATCTCTCTGAGTTTGAGGCCATCCTGGTCTATACAGAAATTCCAGGACAGCCAGAGATACATAGTGAGACTCTTTTTCAAAAAACAAAACAAAACAAAAATCAGAAACAAACAAACAAATGAGTCTACTACTACTGTTAAAATTGTAGTGAATTATGAGAATTGTATGAATTAATCAACTATAATATCTTAAGTATAGAACGTAAGGACTCAACCTTTGGAAAGAATCGCCTAAGTAGTAATTAGAGAATTATTTCAGGAAAAAGAAATCCAAATAGTAAAAGAATTATATCTTCCATTTACTTGTTATACCTTTGATATATAACAAGGTTTGCATTCAAATGGTGATTCAGGTGTGCCTAGGAGAACTGAAAACAAGACTGATGTGTATAAGTCCTACATCATTATTTAAAAGTCGATCTGTCTGAAGCTAACCCTAGATGTAAAAGTAAGTCACAAAGAATAGTCTGCAGGCATAGAGATTTTATTTTATGTTAATATAAATAGAAACACATCATTGGATTCTCAATTTCTACTGAATTCCAGTGAGTTAAAATTCCAATAGCCCATGATTTATCCTGCAGATTAACAGTCACCTGGTTACTCCTTCATATTTGAATTTTCTATAATCATGTCATTTTAATTTATATAATTGAATTAAGTTTCAAAAGCAACACAGGAGTATGTTGGTTATCCCAACAATGAAAGTGCACTGCTTGTCAGTATTCCCAAAGAAAACATGCTGAGTAAAAGTTGAAGATGCTATGTTCATAGCAGCTTTATTCATAATAGCTAGAAACGTGAAACTACCTAGATGCCCTCAACTGAAGAATGGATACAGAAAATGTGGTACATCTACACAATGGGATTCTACTCAAGAATTAAAAATAAAGACATCAGGAAGATCAATACAGTCAACTAAGCTGAATCCTTCAAGATCTCAGAGACTGAACCACCAACCAAAGAGCTATGGGCTATGGGCTTCACTGAACATATGTAGTAGATGTGCAGTTTGGTCTTCATGTGGGTCTCAAACAACTGGAGCTGGCAGCCATCCTAAAAAGCTGATGCCTGTGAGTTTATGTTCTTCTAGCTGGGCTGCCTTGTCTGGGCTCAGTGGGAATGAATGAGCTTATCCCCCCAAAGAATCATACCAAGCTGGGGATACCCAGAGGGGGACTCACCCTCTCAGGGGAGACTGGGATGGGGGAAGGATTTGGGGGATGGAGACCAGGAGTACAGTGAGCAAGGCAGTGAATGGGATGTAAAGTGAATTTTAAAAGTTGAAGATACTTTAAACATGTAAAGTAAGTGAGGCACTCTCTTCTTTCATGTCAACTCAGGGGATACTTTTAGAGCTAATTTTTTCTTTTATAAAAGAAGTTCGTGGATGATTCAATTATAGATTGTGTAACAGAGATAAACATAAGAAAGCACACCCCACAGCCATTCCACACAATTAAACCAAGCATCTTCTGGTGGTGTGAAGCATAAATATTACCCACCTCTTCTTCACCATGACCATCTGCTTGGACATTGTTTTCTAGTATTAAAATTATAACAGTAAACAAAAAAGTTGCTCAAATTTATTTTTTTGTGTGTTATAAGACAGATAATGATAATAATTTTCTTTTCATGCCTATAAGTTGTAAAGCCATGAAGTATTTTGGGGAACTATTATTACAGTAATTGTACATGCAGTCAACATATATTCTACTAAGTATATATATTTTAAAGAATGCTAAGACAGTTGAAACACACACACCATTTGGAGAATTTTTTTTTCCACTTTGGAACTACTTTTACACGTAAAAATCGGCTTACAAACCTTTCTTAGGTGCTCTTTGCAATAATCTTAAGCCATTTCCCTTACTTCTTGCCAATACTTTCAAATAATGGTTGATGATGATGATGATAATGACCCTTAGAAGGCTTATAGCATACTATGCAAGAGTATTTTGCAAAACTAATTCTCACACTAACTTCCAGTATCATTTGTGTACTTTTCCGGTGTGTAAATGCAGTCAGCAATGGTAAAGTGACCATGAAGCAAGCAAGTAGAAAAGCTGTTACTGCAATCTACTCAACGTGGCTGGGAACACAAGTTCTTGGCCATTCTACCATAGAACTATAGTTGATTTCACTGCTTAGAAAACAGGGTTGTTCCAGCTTCACATCTGCCACTGTGACAAAATATTCCAACCAAAAATTTTTTTTTACAGAGGAATGGCTTATTTTAGCTGATGATTCTAGGTTACAATTCACTATTCTGGGGAAGCCAAGGCAGGAACCCAAGCAACTAGTCACATCATATCCCTAGTCAAGAACAGGGAGAAGACAGCGTACTCATGGTGCACTCGTGGAAGCTTGCTTGCTTCTAGCTTCCGTCTATCCTTTATAGTTCAGGACTACTGCTTAGGAAATGATGCCTTTCCTACAACCATTAGGAATCAAGATAATCCCCCACAGGTATGTGCACAGACCAGTTTAATCTAGGTAACCCCCCCCCCCCTTCAGAATCTGTCTCAATGTTGTGGCAAGTTATCATTTAAAACTAACCATCACAGGGATTCTTCCCATGTATGGATTTCTGGTATTGTTTTCTAAGCTATGCAAGATGATTTATGTAAATATGTGAGTACTCTGCCTAATGCAATGTAATATTGGATATTGCCACTCTTACTAAGTACAGGTATTTTCATCCAAGCTTCATTGTGTACTTCATTATGAATTCATTTATGATGGGTCAACATGATACTCTTGTACACATTAATGAACTACTCTGCATTAACCTCCTTGAGACCAGAACTAACTGGCAGAGCAACCGTTCTACTTCAAAGTCTCTGCACTTACTTTGCCCTCTGTCTGGAATGTCCTTTTGCATAAAATTGTAAATTCTGTTTCTTCTCTTTATTGTTTTCCCCAATGCTATGCCATTAGAAAACCACTACAATAGCACCTTAGTTTAGAAGGAATGCTCTTTCCTATCTCTATTTTCTATACATATTCACATCACTAGAAAAAATATCTGTGACACCAGGGATAACAGTTCTACAAAGTTTGTGTTACATTGACCAAAAAAGAGAGAAAGGAATAGGAAGAGATGGAGTGAAGAATAGATAAATATAAACAAGCATGATTTTTCTATCCTCTCTCAGATCATAAAAGAATACAACAGTCTCCAGCCTGGACCTTCTCCATCCTCTGCATAAATCAGAGAACTCCACAAGGTCACCACTCCTTGCCAATTATTCATCTATATCTCTTGCCACTTAATTTCCACACTTGTTTTATTTCACCCAGTGAAAAAAGTATATGATCTCCATAGAGACAAGCTTTATTTTAAAAGCTACAAAAACATCACTCAATAGATATAGTTCAGTAACATTATAGGTGGTTGTAGCAATTATTTGTAATTTATCATGCAATGACCATAGACAAATGGAAGGAAAAGATTCTTGTTTTTCAATTATTAAAGATTTGCAATAGTGGTTCCTTCAAATATGATATTAATTTCTAAGAAATATTCTTTGAGCTTCTTTTCTGAAAGAATTATAAATTTACACTAGCCCTTTCTCTTTCTGGAACTCTAGTTCTATTCATATCTAACTACATTGAAGAATAATAGCTGGGTTTTTTTTTTCTGAGAAAATTGTAGCTTTGTTCTCTGTTAGCTTTTAAGACTGACCTTGTAACTTTATAAAATAAAAATAGAGGAGTGGTATCTGTCAATTAAAGACAGAACCTTTCTGGAAGAATAACATGAACTAACTAGTTCCCCCTGCGCTCATGTCTCTAGCTGCACATATGGAAGAAGATGCCCTAGTTGGCCATCATTGGGAGGAGAGGCCCCTTGGTCATACAGACTTTATATGCCCCAGTACAGGGGAACGCCAGGGCCATTATGTGGGAGGGGGTGGATAGGGGAGCAGGGCGGGGATGCGGGAGGGTAAGGGGAAATTTCTGGATAACATTTGAAATGTAAATGAAGAAAATTTCTAATAAAGAGAAAAAAAGAAAAAAAAGGAGAAAAAAAAAGACAGAACCTTTCAAAGTTGAAGTCATAGCCTTTTATATCCTCTTTATATGTATGAGATTTATACATGTGTGTTCATGTGGGTGTATGCACATGTACATGCTAACATGATGTACAAATATACCCATGCATGTGGGAACAGAGGTGCATATCAGGTACCTACCTCAATTGTTTACCACCTATCTGCACCCAGAGATAATCAACTCAACTCACTTTACTGGTCTGTGAATTGCAGAGATCCTCCTGTTTCTGTAGTTTTGAGCCCCCAGAGCTAGGTGTTACAGCTGTGTACCACTGCATCCAGCTTTGAAATGGGTGCGCAGGTTTCAAACTCAAGTCCCTATTCTCATAAGGCAAGAATTTTACTGACAAAGCCATCTTTCCACATTTGAGAACATATATCAAGGGGACTCAGCAAAGCTGTTTTGTACATGGTGCAGAGGTGTCCAGTCATAGTGGACATGCAAAGTGACTAAGAACAAATGCATGATCTAGTAATTCATTGGCAACTGATGGGTACATAGTTGAGGCTATGTTTGGTAGCCCACACTTGCAATCTCAATATTTCAGAGGATAAAGTAGGATTATCAAATAAGTTTGATGTCAGCCTAGACCACATGGCTGGACTTTATCACAAGAATATGAACAGTAGAGCAAACGTGGCACCATTTAACTTCTGCAGAAATACCTTGTACAGGATTTGAGTCCATCCAGTTAAAACTTACTTGCATCCTGACCTCATGCCCTGGATAACAGATAACAGCTGTTCAGCATGATGCTATGCTGCCTTGGAATAAATAGTATGAGTGGGGGAAGTGCCGAGTGGACTATGAAACCTGGTTGATCTGTGTCTATCATGTGTTTCTGTGCCCATTCTAAGGCATTTTAAAATGATGCTATAATGGACATTAATCACATATTTGTATTTTTTTTTTGGTTTTTCATATTTGTATTTGTATTTGTATTTTTAAACCAGCGTTTAGTTTGTTGGGGATAGGGAATGTTCAAGACCTAAATTCTGCTCTTAAACATTTGGGACAATTTTAGGCTCATAAAATCTCTTGAATATTTTCTGAACATAGTTAAGTTTTGAAATGTAGCATGTTTTCTTCTTTTTGTTTATATAAGAACAAAGAATCCCATTCCAAGTGAAATTCATAAACTACTCAGGGCAGTCTTTTTGTTTCTAAATACTATGAATGCATATTCAAATTTCTACAAATATCCCATGGCACATGAACAATGACCTAACTGGTGACTTACTTTTTCTTTCTTTAAAAGTTTCCATATAGACCATCCAGAGACTGCCCCACCCAGGGATCTATCCCATATACAACCACCAATCCCAGACACTATTGCATATGCCAGAAAGAATTTGCTGACAGGACCCTGATATAGCTCTCTCATGTGAGTCTATGCCAATGCCTGGCAAATACAGAAGTGGATGCCCACAGTCATCTATTGGATGGATCACAGTGCCCCTAATGAAGGAGCTAGAGAAAATACCCAAGGAATAAAGGGGTCTGCAACCCTATAGGAGGAACAAAGATATGAACTATCCTGTACCCCCCAGAGCTGTGTCTCTAGTTGCATAAGTAGCAGAGGATGGCCTAGTAGGCCACCAATGGGAGGAGAGGCCCTTGGTATTGTGAAGATAATATGGGGAATGCCAGAGCCAGGAAGCAGGAGTGGGTGGGTTGGGGAGCAGGGTGGGGGGAGGGTATAGGTGACTTTGGGGATAACGTCTGAAATGTAAATGAAGAAAATGTCTAATAAAAAAAAGTTTCCATATGATATATTTTAATCATATTTTCCTTTCACCAGCTCCTCTCAGATACCCCTCCCTCCCTACCTTATGTCATGTTCTTTCACTACCAAAACCAAAACAAACAAATGAAACAAAATAAACAAGTGCGCGCACACACACACACACACCATAGAGTCAATTTTGTGTTGGCCAGATACTCCTGAGCCTGAAGCATGCCCTGGAATGTGGTTGGTACACCTAGGGCCACTTGATTGAAGAAAATTGGTTTATCCCCCTTCCAGCTACAATTAACTTCTTGGTTAGGACTGAGACTTGGCACTCCTTCCCCTTCTTCCTTCTGATGTTTTGTCTTGATTTTTAACTGTTATAATAAATGCTTTTTTTCTTTATTAATATATATTTTAGATACTATATTTACTTTATTTCTCACAATCCCTTCTCGTCTCCAAACCTCTCTTCCCACATACTTCACCCTTTGATCTCTCTCAAATTTATGTCCTCTTTTCCTTCAATTACTATTCTCTCTTTCTCTCTCTCTCTCTCTCTCTCTCTCTCTCTCTCTCTCTCTCTCTGTATGTGTGTGTGTGTGTGTGTGTGTGTGTGTGTGTGTGTGTGTGTGTGTATTTAGTCCATATAATATTACTTGTACATAAATGTTTACAGGGATGACCATTTTGGTATCAGATACCCATTTGGTGTGTTCCTCCCTGGAGAAGACTGTTTCCTGAATCTCAGCATTCTGGAGTTGCCTATAGGTCACTGTCTGGGCTTTCCCATGATCTTTCCCCCTTCCTCTGACTCTTAAAATCTCTCAGTTCCTTCTTCCACAATGATCCCTGAACTTTAGGTGCAGGAATTGTCTTGTAAATGCCTCAGTTAGAACTGGGTTCTATAACATCTTATTTTTAGCAGTTGTAGTTTGCTGTAATGGTCTCTGCCTATTGCAAAGACAACTTTCCTACATGGGGGATGAAGTCTACAACCAACATCTATTTCTTTTTCTTAAATCCCCTCTTACACACACACACACACACACACACACACACACACACACACACACGCCACAAACCCAATGTCCAAAAGCATTACAGGTTCATTTTAAGTCCGTCTAAAACAAAGCTTTGTTATCTTTATATATTAAGTCTCAACTAGTTACAACACTGGTTCATTGAGAGTATACTGCAAATTCTTCTAATGTCTACTCATGCTGTAGCTGACTCTAAGTGACTGTTTACTCCATAGGAAGCAACCTAGGCATCTTCTGGAAAAGTCACCTATCCAGAAAGATGCGTGTACATACCCATTCTTTATTGAGGTAAAAGTATGGTATATAATGAAAGGGCTAGGGAAGAGGTTTTTTGTTTTTTGTTTTTCAAACACCCCAATCAAAAAAAGTAAAATTTTCCAAAGTAAGGACTCCCTGTTGACTAGTCTCAAGCAATTAAATCCAGGAAAAAGTTGTCACTATGAATAATCACTTCAACTACTTCAAGTTTGGGAAAAATTGCACCTGAACATGTCCAGAGAAAATCTGAGGGAAATGGGGATTGTTCTTAAGATGCACTTCAGCCCTTCTGAAAACAGAAAAGAAAAGAAATAGAACAAGTCAAAAATTCTTTATACTAATTGGGTTTTGCTTCTGTGTCTCATTTATGACAATCTTCTCTCTGTGGTAATTATCTGTTCTCTGGAAAATGGCAAAAGTGTAGCAAGAATAATATTCCAAGAAAGTAACACATGAGTGGAAAATTAGACTCTACCACTAGGAATATATCTAATTCATTATCGACCATCATAACTGTTGAAATAGGACAGGAAGTTGGACAATGGATGCCAACTTTGGTGAGAATGTCAAATTTGTGTGCATACATATATTGCTGATTCTCAGCAGATGGAACCACACTCCTATAGCTGGATTCTGCTGACTTATTCTAAACACTTATCTGTTCCCTGGGGACATGGGTTGAGATGAAAGCTAGAGGAGACTGGCAATTGAACCCTTAGAACAAGCCAGTGCATATCAAACACCCTTATCCCAGTGAAGACCCCATTTCTGCACACCTTCCAGGAGAGAGCACCTCCAACTGAGAGAAGCTTTTGTTAGTTCACTAGCACCAATCAAAACCATATCTTTCCATTTCTCCCTTCCACATAGACACAGAAACTGAAAAGTGGGTTTATCAAGGCTAGCTGAAGAAAACCAATTCCTCCCCCTATTGCTGGAGAAGTTATTCAGTGTATTTTTTAAAAAGCCATTTGAAAGTGTGCTGGCCTCCATATACCTGAATTGGGTGAACCCTGCCATGGTTCTCAGTCACAAAAATCTTTCAGGAGAAAACAAAAACAAAAACAAGCAAACAACAACAACAAAACCAACCAAGTATTACAGGAAGAGTACAAGATTTAATGTCAATTTTTAATATGCCATCTCCTCTGAATTTTCAACACCATTATCCTGTTCTCTTTGAGGCAGGTAGTGAGAAGGATATAAACTCCTGGGAGAGCTCCCGTCATGTGCTAGCAGCACATGTCAAGTATAACACTTGGTGGAGCGTGTCCAAGCTGAAAGAAAAATTCCCATTGCCTCATCTCTGGGCCGCCCTGTGGAGCGTGCCTTGTCTCCTCTGCTGTGCTCTCCAAATACCCCCAGGCCCCTGCCTGTCTGTGTGCTGGTGAGACTCCCCCAAGCCCTATGTAACCTGAAATCTCCTTCTTATTCAAAACAAAACAAAACAAAACAAAACAAAACAAAACAACAACAAAAAAAACCCAAATGGTTTCTAATTTCTCCATTCCCCAAACCTTTTCTCATCTTCAATATTGCAAAAGGAAGCAACTAACTGAGTAGGTGTTTCTAGCATCCTTTCCTATATGCCAACAGGTGACAGCAGGTCTGTGCTAGACCTTGGGACCTGAGGTTCCTTTAATGGAGCTACGGTAGTTCCGTCCTCAGAGCCACAATAATTCTCCATCTCTGATTACTGTATTTTTCTTTTAACCTTTTACTGATTCTTTGTGAATTTCATATCATAAACCCTAATACCACTCATCTACCCATCCCTTATTAATCACCCTCTGCCCTTGCAATCTTCCCCACCTATAAAACACAAAACAACAACAAAACCCATCTTATTGTAAACGTTGCCATGTGTCAGTGTGTCACACAGTATACCCTTTATCCACACATCTTTGATTGCAAGTGTTCACTGCAATGAGTCATTGATCTGTTTCAAGACCTCTGGATTTTGCTACACTTGTCAATACTGGATCCTCATAAAAATTCCTCTCAGATATCACGTTGGTCCTGTGTCCATGTGTCATGGATATCCTGCACTTTTGGATCTGCAGGACAGCTCCCTTCACATACTCCAGCAGTTCATAAAGGTGGTAGATGTTGTGGTGGGTCAATTCAAAGCCCTGGATCGGGGCCTGAGTTGTTTAGCTTGCCAGCTCTCCTGCACCCTTACCACAAGGGTGAGCTCTCCAGCACTACCCTAGCTAGCTTAATCAATGCCTCTGGCAAGGGAAAAGCCAGCTCTCCACACTCATGACCTCAGAGCTGGCTCACCAGATGCCACTTCTATTGTGGTGCCCAGGTGAGGCAAACCAGTATCATCCATTTTGCATTAGTTAAAAACAGTACCCCATATTAATCATTCTTCATCTGTGTACATACAATCCCACATAGAGAGACATTCCATAATTAATTCTCCAACCAATGAAGTCTCAATGATCAGATATTATTTCTACATTGGGTGGTAAACAATAATTTACATTTAAATTCTTATTTACCTAGGTAATTGAATCTAAGAGAAGTGGGCGAAACAAAGGACTAAGTTCTATTTTAATAAAACTGGAAATTTGTTCAACCACTACTGAGTCCCTACTGTATACAAGATATTCGTGTCGGTAATACTACCATGAATATGAAACTGGCATTTGAAAAGTTTATATTTGGGAGCAGGCTCGTATAAGATGTCTACACTGCAATGAGCACACAGAGCTGGGACAGTATAGAAGTCAAACATGACTTCTTACCAGGATTTATGGAGGTGGGAAAACAAAACAAAACAAGAAATAGAACTGAGGGGATACCCTGCAAGTCCTAAGGGTCTCAGAAAGAGAGAAAATATTAAGCTTAATGAGGCATCACTATGAAGCAAATGGGGGCTCTTCTACCCTGATTGAAGAGTTGGTTGGTTGTGGGAGAACAGTGTCTGGTGTGTTGGTGGAACTAGGTGGTGGAGCAGACCTCTGAGATGGCTGAAAAAAATCCATGGGCCAAGGGATAAGAAGAAGCAGGCAGAGGTCAGGCTACTGTAAATGTGATTTACTGAAAGATCTTGAATGACATTCAGCCAGCACAAAGAGGGAGGCTGGAGGCTGGGGGTACAGGACTTGGACATTTTTCAGTTTTGTCTCACTCAGCTTGGTGTGTAATTATAGTATGAGTGCCCCAGGGCTGCCTCGGGCACCTTTATATGCACTAATACAAGAAAGGAAGGCAAAAGTTGGGAGTTAATCAGGTTAATTATTTTCCTTTGTAGAAAACTGGCAGCCTGGAGAATAGTATAAAGACTAGAAATGGATATTACCAATGTAGAATTAAACCCCTTCTCCCTAGTCAATGCACCCTGTCCAGTTCCCACACTCTGACTTTCAAGTTCTGGTTCTCTAACAACTGGAGTTGTCAGACATGGTTTACTTACCAAACGGAGACACTCTAACAGGAGCTCTTAGTAAGGTTTCTTCAGCAATCTGCTTTCAATTTAGGTGACAGTTTCCTGAATTGAAACTGTGCTACAAACCTGACCTAGGAAAGATCAGTAGATCTTTCTGATAATTATCCCACAAGAACTGTACCTAAACCCTAGATCTATACTGGTTCACAGTTTCCACAGGAAGATGGCAGCAATGTGGTGTAGTTCAAAGATCTCAGAGTCCGTTCTATGTCTTGGAGTGGGTTCTATGCCTTGGAGTGTGTGCTATGTCTTGGAGTCTGTTTGGTTCTAAGACCTTTGTTTTAATCCTGACTTGAGTAAACCAAAAATATTTTTTTGGCTCTGTCACTGGTAGTGGGTACATTCCTAACAGACTAGTAACAGCTTAAAAATCATGGTATATCTTAAAACAGAATTGAAAAGTATGCACGTAAACTTCTTACACGGGAACAAACATAATAAAACACAGAAGACAGAACAATAACAAAATAAATGATGATATTTCTTGCTTCTTATCTAAGTTTCAAATATATCCTAATATAAACTCTCAGTGGACTTTTGTTTCAGGCAAAAGATTTACCTTCCCATAGACGCATTTACTAACCACACCTGGTGCTTACAAACATCACCAAATATGAAGTATACAGAAATGCTCTGAACTCAGAGACTAACTGGTGAGAAACAGATGCCGAAAAAGGAGCAATCATATAATGTAGCCTAGCCTATGGAAAGTCACATGACGTGAGGGTGATTCATCTAGGCAAAAGAGGAGAGTGAGGAAAGGCCACAGAAAGGCTGACTAGGGACAACTGTCCAACCTAAGCTATACTTTGAAGAAATATTCTTTCAAGTTTTATATATATATATATATATATATATATATATATATATATATATATATATATATACATACATACACATATAATGCAGGAAAGGCAATTACATAAGCAGACACATGCATAGGTGTTCAGGAATGGCACCTGTTCTCTTTTGTTTAGCTTGCTGTGTCAGGCAGCACATTTGCTGACTACTTGAGCTGTCAGTAACAGAAAGTCAGGTATCATTCCATCAACTCCCACAGAGCTCCATTCCATCCATGCATAACATCATAAAACCACCAAAGGAGAACTAGGCACATTCCCAACTCAGTGTGGCTCGTGGCAATGGGGTTCTTCTTAACACATACTGATTGAAAAGCCCCCTAGGTCTATGGAAAAGAAAAAGAAAAGAAAAGAAAGCCCAGTTACAGCTACATTTCCAGTCTGGACTCACTAGTACCTTGTTCTGTCCTCACCAGTTTCTCATTTGTAGAGTGTGACTAATGACAACAGATGTCTCTCTGCAGCAGGGCAGCTATGTGGTGAGCGAGATAGAGAGATATTCTCACTACAAACATTGTTCTGTTGAGTATGGTCTTACCAAAGGAAGACAAGTGTACACTAGAATGTAGAGGGGCAGAAAGGTTAGTAAGCATTGGAATTCTCTCCCAGTAGATGCAGCAGAAGGTGAGGGAACACAAGAATGGACACAGAGGCAAGGGGAGGAAACCACTCAGATACTCAAGATGAGATGCTGTTGCAGTGAGTCACAGGACGACCAAACAGCAGGTCACTTTTTATCTTCCTGTCACTCTCAGGAAATGCCAAAGAGTAAAAATAAAAAGACACAATAACAGCTTCTCCATGCACTCGGTAAGCAGCCGCTACCTCAACAGGAAACTCTTCTTAATGGTCACAGAATCCAACAGTTCATCAGAAATAATACAACGGTGTAGGAAAGCAGAGTTGGGGCTGCCAACTTCATCCATCCTAAGGGAAGTACTTCACCAAGAAATGCCAAAGCAAGAGAGAAAAAAAGTTGTGTTTTGTTTGTTTTAGATAGCTCCTCATTTCTTGTTTCCTTTCTCAGTCCAACCATAAAAGAATGAAGTACACAGATTGTCACATATAGGACCCAGAGTAAAAGCACACCGCTAGCCACAAGCTTTCATGTGGTACTATGTACCAGCAAGAAAACAGGGTAAGACAATATTCGAAATAGACCCTCCTTCAAAGAGTTAAGACTAGCTAGAATAGAACTCTCCAAAGTTTATTTTGCAAATATAAGGAAACTTGCATCATCCTGATTATCCTTTAAGAAAGTGCTGCTTTACAATTGGGGAACCATGGGGCCCACAGAATTTAAAGGATTTTTATCAAAAAATAAAATCAAAAAGTAAAACGTGCAGTTAACAGAAGTAGCATTGAAACCCAGGTCTTCTGAGTCAACATCTTCCTATTATACTAACCACAGGACTTGCTGAAAGTGCTTTTCATTTATTTATTTATTTTCCTTAAAGTGTTGCCACATCTCCTGCTGTGCCCTTGGTTGCCTAGAAAATTTCATTCGGGCTTCACTTTTTCTCTTGGCCGTTAGTCAGAAAACAGTCCGGATATGGCTCTGCCATAAATCACTACGGGCCTCATAACACAGCATTACACTTTCAGGAAATGCCAAAAAGTAAAAATAAAAGACGCAACAACACTTTTTTTCCATGCACAAAGCCAGCAGCAGCTACCTCAACAGCAGTGGCAGCTTCTACAGAAAGAATGACTACAGAACAGGATGGGACGGAGATGAAAGCCTAAAAATGAAGGTTTGTTCACCTCTCTCAGCTCATGAATGTGACTGTTGACAAAAATCAGACAATAGGACAACAAGTTTAAATTTACTCATAATTATTCCACAATGAATTGAATACAACATTGAAACTGCATCCCATCCCATTAAATTCATTCAGTACTTTAAAAAAGTTATGTGTGTGTGTGTGTGTGTGTGTGTGTGTGTGTGTGTGTGTGTGTGAGTATGCACACATATGTAGAAATCTGCACACGTACACACAGGTACATGCCTGTGTTGGCCAGAGACTACCTAGCTAGCACCCCACTACATATGTATCTTTCTCTGCTTCCCACATAGCACAGGTGCTCGTGCATGCCCCTGTGTCTGGCTTTCATGTGCCTGTTGTGATCACAAGCAGGTCTGCATGCTTGCACAGCATGTACTTTGCTGACTGAATCACACCACCCCTGGCAACAGTGTTTGCATTTGTTTGAAGGGAATGCTGACATTCACTTTCTTCAGAGCAGTAATTCTACTCTGGGAAAGCATTAAGAGGTCACCACTTACACAAAACCAGTTGCTATTCTCTCTCCCTCCCTTGCTGTCTGGATCCAATTACACTCCAAGACTCTTCAACTCTGCTTCTGAGATATCCCTCCTCATCCCATACCCAGCACTATTGTGGAATGTCACTTTTTCTCATCTCTCTGTTAAGCTTGCCACTCCTTTCTACTTTTATTTCCAATCACTAATCTCCCTTCTTGGTGGCAAGTCCATTATCAGCTGAAGTAGTTTCAACAGAATTAAGGCAATGTTTGGAAACAAGCACTGGCCTTTAAGTTTAGAACAAGCACCTTTCCTAGCTTTCAAGGTATAACATAACATGGTGTGATGATAACTGTCTATTTCCCACCACATAAAATGGGCTACCTGTAATTCTCAAACAAACCTTAAATCATTTTGTTTCAAAGATTTTCTATCCCTTCTATAATGCAACTGAAGAATTTCTTCTGGAAAGTCCCAAGCACTATTGTCATATCTCTTTCAAAAATACACTATGCTCCCCTTTAATTTATAAGCTTGATCCACTTATCTTATTAACTATGCCTTCTTTGAGAAGATTGTATGTCTTTTAAGTCTAGGCTATCTGCAGGAGAGGTGATTCTGTTTCGAATGCTCTGACCACTGTCTGTATCTGTAGTAGATAGCTTTTCTGGAGAAAGAGCATGAAACAGTGATTTTGTGGTCTCAGAAGAAAGTGTATCTGTAGGAGAGTAAGGGAGAGAACTTCACAAAAGCAGAGGGAGCCAGACATAGAGGCAGCTCCAAGAGAAATATGTCCTGAACCTACTTCTATGTCAGGAAATAGATTAGTCTCTAGAGTATAGGCTACCTGACAGATATTTCCCCCCCCCTCCCTCCCTCCCTCTCTCCCTTTCTCCTTCCTTCCTTCCTCTCTCCCTTCCTCTCTCCCTTCCTCTCTCCCTCCCTCCCTCCCTCCCTCCCTCCCTCTCTCCCTCCCAGGTAATATGCCATCAGCCAGGTTGCAGTAGATATGAAATTCCCCAAGCCTTTCTGGACTCTGCATCTTCATTAGCCAGAGACAGCACATGAGGAGCAACTGTAATCACAATTTGCAAACAAATAGTAGCTCCAAGAACTAGGTAATGGGAGCACTCATCCAAAGGATTCTAGAGAAGGTATCTAGAACACCATCTATAGAATCTCTTATGACACTTTGTTTAACTCTCAGCCAGTACAATGGTACACACTCAGTAAATCTGTTCAAAAGAAATGACTGCATAAATAGCTCCATTATCCTACTTGAAGCATCTCAGTATGTTCTTACATAAAGCAACCTGTTCACTTACTATCCATCAGTTTCAGTTGCTATAACAACACTTATAAACAACACACACACACACACACACACACACATATATATATATATATAGTGCATGCATGTGGGGGATGATTATCTGAGATGAGGTTGATTTCTAATAGTAACTCATCCAAGTGGTTTGCAGCTACTGATAACCCCCCATAGCTTCTCACTGTATTGTGGCCTTTACTATATTGTGATACCCAGGAGCTAAGGATACTTTTCAGACGTTCCCTAAAGTAACCAAAATTATACTGTAAGGCTCTACCCTCTGAGACCTAGCTATATCTGAAAAGAATCCCCTTTCAATATCTTCACACTGGAGATTATATTTCAACACAAACACTTAGCAACATTCACTCCTGGCATATAAGAAAGAAAATGAATGAATGGTTATGCTGCATTTCTTGGATAAAGTATTTCACTACAAAGTCTGAACAAATGTATTTAATTTTAATTTAACTCATACCCATAGAAAAATTTGAATCATTTATCATGGTTAGCGATTTAAGGTGAGAATATTGGGAGCAATTTCTAGTGAATGAAACCATTTTGTTCCTAATGAGAAAATGGCTTCTAGCAGCTCATCAGGCTACTGATTATAGCAATAAATACTTACAAAGGGAACCAAATATTTCCTCACAAAGCCCAAGAGGCTCCCTTGGCTGTATTTAATCACTTGTAGTGTTGAGGTCTTCTTTAGATCAATGAGAAACAAATGAACAATGATATCTCAGTGGACAGCACACAAACCCTGTTAGGACCATTGTCGAATTGCCTTGTGTTTAAGTAGATGTTTGGGATAAAAGTCAGTATGGTGGATGATTCCTGAGTAATAATATTGAAGCTTAACATCTGGACTAAAAAAGAAAACACACACACACACACACACCACATTCATACCCTCCCACACATGTGTGCCCCACACCACATGAGCACACACATAAACAGAACAAAGCACTGCAAATGGATACTATATTCAGAAAAACAAATGGTCCTATCTTGATGCCTAATATTCAGTGAGCACAGGAGCAGAGAGATGCAACTCCTTGCTAACACATGCATATTGAAGGTGCTAATTGGGGAGCTTATTAATTCAGCAAAAGAAGACTGGTTGAAAAGATTTCAGAAGATTGAAAGAACCCCCATGCTCATGGATTGGCAGGATTGATATAGTAAAAATGGCCATCTTGCTGAAAGCAATCTACAGATCCAATGCAATCCCCATCAAAATTCCAAATCAAAATCTTCATAGAGTTAGAAAGAGCAATTTCCAAATTCATCTGGAATAACAAAAAAACCAGGATAGTGAAAACTATTCTCAACAATAAAAGAACTTCTGGGGGAATCACCATCCCTGACCTCAAGCTGTACTACAGAGCAATTGTGATAAAAACTGCATAGTATTGTTACAGTGACAGACAGCTAGATCAAATAAATAGAACTGAAGACTCAGAAATGAACCCACACACCTATGGTCACTTGATCTTTGACAAAGGAGCTAAAACCATCCAGTGGAAAAGAGACAGCATTTTCAACAAATGATGCTGGTTCAACTGGTAATTAGCATGTAGAAAAATGCAAATTGATCCATTCTTATCTCCTTGTACAAAGCTCAAATCCAAGTGGATCAAGAACCTCCATATAAAACCAGATACACTGAAACTAATAGAAAAGAAAGTGGAGAAGAGCCTCGAAGATATGGGCACAGGAGAAAATTTCGTGAACAGAACACCAATAGATCATGCTCTAAGATCAAGATTTTACAAATGGGACTTCAAAAAATGGCAAATCTTTTGTAAGGTAAAGGACACTGTCAATAGGACAAAATGGCAACCAACAGATTGGTAAAAGATCTTTAGCAACCCTATATCTGATAGAGGGCTAATATTCAATATACTTAAAGAACTCAAGAAGTTAGACTCCAGAGAACCAAATATCCCTATTAAAAATGGAGTACAGAGCTAAAGAAAGAATTCTCAACTGAGGAATACCAAATGGCTGAGAAGCACCTAAAGAAATATTCAACATTCTTAGTCATCAGGGAAATACAAGTCAAAACAACCCTGAGATTCCACCTCACACCAGTCAGAATGGCTAAGATAAAAAACTCAGGTGACCCAGACACTATTGTGGATGACAACAAGTACTTGCTGACAGGAGCCTGATATAGCTGTCTCCTGAGAGGCTCTGCCAGTACATGACAAATACCAAAGTGGATGCTCACAGCCATCCATTGGACTGAGCACAGGGTCCCCAATGGAGGAGCTAGAGAAAAGACCCAAGGAGCTGAAGGGGTTTGCAGCCCCATAGGAGGAACCACAATATGAACCAACCAGTACCCCCCAGAGCTCCCAAGGACTAAACCACCAACCAAAGAATACACATGGAGGTACTCAAGGCTCCAACCACATATGTAGCAGAGGGTGGCCTTGTTGGACATCAATGAGAAGAGAGGCCCTTGGTCCCGTGAAGGTTCTATGCCCCATTATAGGAGAATGGCAAGACAGGGAATGGGTGGGTTAGTGAGCAGGAGGCAGGGGGATAGAATAGGGGGGTTTTCAGAGGGAAAATGAGGAAAGGTGTTAACATTTGAAATGTAAATTAAGGAAATATCTATTAAAATGTAGACTGATAACACTTCAACTTTTTATTTTCAGATCAATGACTTTTAAACACACTTTGGTTAGCTGGTGCATATAATAATTATACAACACAGCTATTTGCAATTTAGCCTTAGAAAAATTATTGGAAGAGAAAAACCTTTACCACTAAGACCACCTTCATCATTTCTACCATCTACGACTACACAAATTGATCCTAAGCAAATATTACCTCTTACTTCAGGCAATGAACTCTGAGTTGAATTTCTAGAAAGGCTCGAAGAACACCTATTTTTTTTGGAGCTTCATTCGAAGAAGATCATGAGTTCATTAAATCTTCAGATGATTCCAAATCTCATTAGAAGACTGAATATCTTCCACCAAATTTTTAGATATAATTTTTACTGTCTAATGTAATTGGCCAACTTAACCTGTGGGAATGTTCAATCTAGATATTCTTCCCGAACAGATATGACAGGAAATAGCTCTTAAACCAGTGTGCAAGCAGCCAAATGGTTGACAGCATGTGGAAAGTGGGGGGCCTAATGGCAGGAACTTAAGTACCAAGCTGGGCATATGGTTTGAAGTCATCTTTCTTCTGTGATGGGCCACTGATGATTTTATAGATGCTTCGTCGGTTGTGTGGCAAATCACTGCTCAAGGAATACAGGTCTGTGTTTAGAATGTTTTAAATTAAGTTACACCCACATATGGGAAAACAGCTCTTAAATTTTGGATGTACCGCTAGGAATTTGACTGCATTTTTATTTGAATGGAAGACTGTGCCTAACATTCCAGGCCTTAAATGATACCTGCTGAATCTCTCTCTTTATGCCATGAACCCTATAATAAGACAGCTTCCTTACACAGTCAACTCCAGAGACTCTAGTACTGCTGGAGTTACAGTTTCATTGAGAAGAGAAAGAAGAAGACAGATGATTTCAGCTAAGACGAAGGATGCTGTAGGCTCACAGTCCTACATGCACTACACAATGCAACCTTATTTTTGATGTGTGTCCTGTAGTTTTGCAAATGGGTTGATAGCCAGGGAATCTAATATTGCATAAATAAAAAGTGAAGGTAGGGGTAACGGAAGTTCTTGCCTTCTTTCTCAGCTTCACAACAATTCCAGAAGAATCCTTAAAGCATCGTGGTTATGGCACCATGGAAACTGGCTTACAGTGCCATGTTTGTGTGCTTATACAGAGGGAGAGTATCTTTGATACTGGAACATCTAAACTACTATGCAAGAAGCAGATTTGTTACTCATTTCCCTGTGAAGAAGGTTCTCTTGTTTCTCTCAGCCTGGCTCTATTAGACAACGTATACATAGGGGGAAAGGACAGGAGGGAAGAAGGAAAGTGGGGAGGGAGAAAGGGAGGAACAGAATGTCTGAGGAATGTGTCTCAAGCATGCACACTGGATGCATGTCTGTAGCTCTGTGTCTCAGGCACAGATCCTCTGGGTCTTCAGGACTTATTACAGTCTGCTGATCTATTCTTCCCTTTCCTGCCTTCTGCAAAATTGTCATCTTTGCCTTGCTTGACTCCTCCTTGGTTGGAGCGCCTCCTTCACTAAGTGTTGATGATTCTTTAAATCAGTAAGTCATTTTATAGCTATCATATAGGTAAAAGCCAATGAGAGGCAGTTTTTGCCTGGCAAAGGGCTTACTTCCTAATTAAGGAAACAACAGCAATTATTAAGCAAATAATGGGCACATATGCAGATAAATGTCCCAATCAAGACATTGGCTGTGTCTTTTAGAAGAAAGAAACAAAGCCCTTTGTGCCCTCCCTGTCTCCCAGAATGTTGTTGGCCCTTGGTTGGGTTGGGGGAGTGGGATTTTTGTATCCAGACCCACATAATGGCACAAACCTAATGCAAAGCAAAGAAAGGAACAGAGACAACAAATCAATCTTCAAGTAGGAAGAAAGCATGGCTCCCCTTTGAGGGGATAGACACAAACTCTGCATGTTTCAAGGGTCCCTGATCTGGTGCCATCTATGCTCCCCCTTTCTCCTGAGGCTAGACCAGTCTTTCAGTTTATTGTCCTTCTAATGAAATGGGACTGTTCTCCAGCACTATTCAGATATTAGAGGACAATTTATACACAAAGCTGACTCCACATGGACTTTGGTGTCATTTTACACATAGGAAGTATCACCTCAAAGTGTCAAGAGTGACATTGACCACATCCAGTACCAGAACTTGCTGTCCAATTTTACCATCTCTCACAAGCTGTTGTCTTCCCCAACTCACATATTCCCACAAATTCTAGGTCATTTTAGATAGAAGACCGCATTTGTTGCACAATTCATGTGTATTGTAAGGAAATAAGTTATATATAAGCCGGTAACTATTTTTATGAAGTTCCTACCTTTACTTCTCACTGACAAAGTTATTTAGTGTTGTCTTCTCAGAAACATTTTTGCTATCTCCCAGCAGTTTTGCTTGAAGTTATAATTTGTATAAATGTCTATGTTTGATTGTCTCAGACTTAATGGCACGTGCACTCATCAATTGAGCAACATATAAAACTTAAAAACAAATTACAATGGTCTTAAATCACAGACACACACACACACACACACACACACACACACACACACACACACACGTTTTTGTAATGCTTGTTCATCTAAATATCATTTGGCTGTGGAATCGTTCCCCTTGCCCTCATAGTGGTAGTGACCAACCTTGTCCATTTTCCTAAGGACCATTCTCCAGCATCTCTCCACATTCATTTCTTATTTCTTCCTAGTCCCTGGTAGTAATTTCAAGGGGCCTTCCCTTTCCTTCTCTTCAGACCAGTTTGTCAGTCAGGAATGCAGTAGAGAATTTAGAATTTTAAAGCTAAAGTATGCATTGGGTTTGAAACCCATTGCATCCCAAGTAAGAAACATTTCATCCAGCTCTGATTTAAATTCACCCACTCAAACTGTATTTTTCTACAAAATTGGTATGCTGCCAGTTCCCACCATAGTGTCTGGCACATATGCACTTAATAAGTTTTAGTTAGAGATTCACCTTTTTAATAAATCAACTGCTAATTATTCTGTTGCTATCAGCACATAAATCTTTTTTATGTAGGACCTGTGGCATTTTTCTAATAAAATGGATAGAGCCAAACAATTATGATCTTTAAAGAATTGGAAAGATTCTTTAAATCTAAGATATTGCTTGTTTCACTTAACATTGATGTCAACTTAAAAGGACCTTCTTTGAGCCCTAATTTGTCCCTTAGGGCCTCCTAATTAGGGCCTAGTGACTAATATAGAGACAATAAAACACATATCCTCACTGTTGGTTTTAAAGGCTATAAACAAAGAAAGCTGAAAATAACACACCTTAGTTCTAAGATGTTGGAATGTGACACGTGTTGCTATAGGAACAGAGCCAGTAATTATTCATTTTTAATTCAACTGATTAATTTAAACAGCTAAAGAATTGGAAAATTGGGAAGTGATGTTTGAACTGAATGAGGGAGGCAGTTGAAGAGCACGTGACACTAACCTATCTCTGGGATGGAGATGTCCGAGATACTTAACTGTAACCCAAAGTAAAGCCAGCACCAAGTGATGGATAAGATGTCCTCATCAGTGGCTAATGAGCCTGAGAATCAAATCCCAGTCCACCTGAAATGAAGTGTTTTGTAGTTGTCATTGTTGTTGTTTTGCCCTTGACAACAGCCCCTTTTTTCCCAAATAAGTTCCACCAATTTGCTCAAGCGTAGGCTGATCAAAGTGGGTTTCCTGAATAGCCAAACAGGTTGAAAGCTGGTTTTGAAATAGTGTTATAGTATGAAGATGGTCCCCAAAGTGCATCCTTTGGAAATTTTTTAAAATTTTATTTACATTTCAAATATTGTCTTCCTTCCTGATCTCCTTCCTGTAAATCTCCTCCCCTCTCCCTTTTGCCTCTATGAGGGTGTTTCCCCACTCAACCACCCACTCTCACCTCACCCCTCTAGCATCCCCCTTTGCTGGATCATGGAGCCTCCACAGGACCAAGTGCCTCCCCTTCCACTGATGCCAGATAAGGTAGTCCTCGGCTACATATGCAGTAACAACACAGAGCAGGGAGGTTAGGCCCTGAGAACTCCACCTCCTGCATCCACTAAAACTGCTGCTGCTGCAGCTCTGTGTTCAGCTCCTTGTTGTTTCTTGATCTCTGTTTGCGCCTCAACTGCATCATTACACACCGAAGACCTCGCCGAACTCAGCACCTTGATCTTGGATTTCTTGCACATCTTTGAGTCAGTAATGCCTGTTGATTGTAGCTTACCCTATTTGAGATGCTTCATTATAGAAAGAGAAAATGGATGGCAATGCGTGCCATCGCCCTACTACAAAGCACAATAAAGCTGTCAGGATGCAGCTTTGCCTTTGAATGGCTAAACTGAAAACTGAAAAATTTAAAACTATTCATTTGCGGACTAAAATTTGGACACGCATATCTTATTGTAGATTTTAAAATATATTCGATTATATATTTTAAAAAGCTAAAGTCTGATACGAAGAACCAATCTTTTACCTATGTGCCAAAATGTGATGTATTTTGTGTGGTGTGATTCCTTAAACACAATTGCACATATTAATAATGGAGGGAATAGTATTGCATGCACACGTAGTGGAGGAAACACAATATACCTTGAGTGAAAAGATCATATTTTATCTATCTATCTATCTATCTATCTATCTATCTATCTATCTATCTTTAGAATATGGATATTTTGCCTGTGTATCTATCTTTGTACCATATGCATGAAGTGCCCATGGAGATCAGAAGAAGGAGTTAGATAACTTGGAACTAGAGTTTCACCTGGTTGTAAGCTACCATCTGAATGCTGGGAATAGAATCTGGATCCTCTAGAATAGCAGCTACTGATCTAAACAGCTCAGTTCAGCTCGCTTTCTCTCTCTCTCTCTCTCTCTCTTTCTCTCTCTCTGTCTCTCTCTCTGTCTGTCTCTGTCTCTCTCTCCCTCTTGCTCGCTCACTCACTCACTCACTCACTCTCTCTCTCTATTTTAAAACTAATAAAGGCAGGTGTGAAAGTTCGGCTTAGTTCCTAAAAGGCAGTGTCCTAGCCAACCACAGTTTGGCTTTCCTTGGCATTCTCAAGGGTATCCTTTCCTAGAAACGTTATGACTTGATGTGTCCCTTCCCACCTGGCCTATCTTCTGCCTATAGATATAAAAATGGGAAGAATAGTTTGATGTTGGATTATCCACCCCACCATAAATGTATCAAATTTATCTCAAGTTGTAAACATCTGATTTATAAACAAATATTTTATACAAAAGCCCTACAGTTAACAATTCTTGCCACTGCCATTTCTTGGGAAAGATGTTGCTGACAGTATAGGTGATCTATAGTTTCAGGATATGGTATTTATATGCAAATACATTTGTTTAAAAATAAGTTAAGACTTTTTATGGTTTAATCTAAAAATAAGGCAAAAATGCTAGCATGCCTTTGGATGATCTTCATGATCTGGCTGCTTCCTAACTCAATTTCAATCACTTTCTAATATAAATTGATTCTGGAAAAAAATCAGTGTTATCATTTATAACAAATCACCCCAGAATATAGTACTTATTTAGAAGGCCAAAGCTCTTTTTACCTACCCTCAATTCTGAGTCATTTAAGGGTAGGGCCCATAAATTTTAATGTTTCATGCTGGTGGTATCTAAGCTACATTTAAAGACCACACCTGTTCAAATAGCTGTATTCCTCAAATTGTCTAGTATTTCTCCAAAACTTGCTTCTCCAGAATTACTGTCCATCAGTGAATATCTCCTGAGCGGTATCCATGCCAAGTCCTACTCATCTTTCAAACTGATTTCAGGATGAAGTTGCCCAGTAAGGATTCCATGATCTCAGACAGCTAGGTGAGGTGTCCCAGGGTTTGCCATGAACCCTGATTATTTCAATAATGGTTATTACAGTCAGTAGTCATTTCTACTCTTCCCACTAGATGATGGCTCTAGTGAAGAGCACAAGTTTCCAACTAATGCTCAGTGAGTCGGGGAATGAGTTGACAGAATGATGGACTGTCCAGACAAGGATGCCAATACTAAATGAGGCTATTCAGATTCATCTCCCCAAATCCTTCTACCCTCCAGCAATGTCTTTCAAAAGAGACTGGATTTTTTTTTTGCTTCACTTTTTCATATTAACTGACAACCCACTAATTTAGAAGTTGATTTGAGTTAATAAACATTTTCCTTTAAAGATAAAAATCTTTCTACAGGGTAAAATTATTATCAAAGTTCTTTTAAAAATTATAATACTGAATGTTTTAATCAGATTTCTTTGTTCTTTAGGGATAGTTTTCTACATTCTCTACATATTTTTATTACATTAGTAAAATCTGGGGAATAATTTTGAATGCATTAAGTAAAAAATAAGGAAACAGTTTAAAAATTTATTATTTTTCTTAATTGTTTATGTGCATGCACGTGAGCTCATGCACATGCCCTTGTGCCCCCAAAGCCCTTTAACACGTTCTAGAAGATCCATTTCCCTCTATGGCCTCTGCAGGCACCAGGAATTTATGTGGTATACAAACACAGGTGTGAGCCAAACACATGAAACAAACAAACAAACAAACAAAAAACCAAATATTTATTTTTAAAAAAGAAAGATGAGATTTAATTGGAACAATCTCAGTTTTAATCTTCTGTGAGTGTTTAAGCGGACATGATGGGTTCATCCACTTACAATGCACTATTTGGGAGCTATTGTTTTCTTTTAATAATCTGGGCAGCCAGGGACTGAGCAAGCTCTACTCAAGAATGTTCTAAGAGGAGTATATCAATGTCTGGCTAGCCACCTGTCTCCAGACTGTGTTCTACGAGGTGAAGACTGAAAGTACGCGCTTAGCTTAACTACTGGAGAATAGTAACGACTCAGTTCCATTCTGTGACTGCCCAGAGCCATGTAATATAAAACTTAACCGCTGAGTGAAACTGAAGTATTAATCACAAGGGAAGGAAGTTCAAAGGAAAGAGAAGCCCTGTCCTCCAGGTGGCTCTCACATTGCAGGCAGTACAATGTCCCAGTCATCCAGGTTTTTAGCTTTTCAGGAGCAACTTTGTATCATCCATTACTATCCTCACTGGCCCTGTATTGTATGTAGTCTCACATTACTCTGTACTGCATCAGCTTTCTCAAGACAATCACCCCATCCATCCTGCTAATGTCTTTCTATCACACTGATTGTCTAGATTTTTTCCCCCCAGTGCTGCTTCATTCATTTGTCCAATTTACTCCACTCATGGACACTACTGAAATAATTTTCATGGACCATCATCTGAAAACTAGCTTTAGGGATTTACATGTATTTCCCTTTATTCAGTCTTTTAGCTATTATTAAGCTTATCCAATAGTTACCCAGGCAGTTAGTTGTATAGTTGCCAAAAAGTATTGAAATGTAAGGCAAAATTTGAGCTGCTTGGAGACTCTAAAGATGGTTTAAATATGACATGCCTTATGAATGTAAGTGCTTGGTGATTCAGACACACAATTGCTCACACACACACATAGCTAAGTACTTCAACTCCATTGTTACCAGGCAGGCAGGCGATCAGGTGAAATTTGTTACTCTCAGAATCACAATTTCTACAGCACTGGGTAAGACATTCTACAGCTAAGATCTTCATTTTTCATATCTGCATATTGGGCATAATATCTCCCATACAGAATCCTGTGCATGATGTGAGGTAATACATATGAGTCATATAGCATAGTATTTTCAAATGGGCTCTAACCACTCCAGACCCTTAGTGGCTGCACAGAAATACTGTCTGCTTCAGGCTATGTTACCAAATGGGGTCATCAGTTTACTAAGCATTCAATGTTTATTGACTAAATAAATAAACAACCAAAATCGAGAGTATTTTTTTTATGAAACTACTGACTTGTCTGTTTATAAATATGTATTTTACATTAAAAATTTAAATTATAGCAGGGCAGTGGTGGCACACGCCTTTAATCCCAGCACTTGGGAGTCAGAAGCAGGTGGATTTCTGAGTTCGAGGCCAGCCTGGTCTACAAAGTGAGTTCCAGAATAGCCATGGCTATTCAGAGAAACCCTGTCTCGAAAAACCAAAAAAAAAAAAAAATTAAATTATAAGCATAGAGTTTATTATATAATACATAGTATATATATGTATACACATACATACATATATAGCATATATTAAAAACCCTTTGTTAATACACACACACACACACACACACACACACACACACACACACACATATATATATATATATATATATATATATATATATATATATATATATGAAAAATCTCTACAGTCCATATTGTGCAGATTCCATTCCCAACCATCCATTCAAGTATAAACATTTTCTAGTACTCTAAGTCAAATGCCTAAAATGTCCACGTAGCCAAACACATCAGAAAACATTGCAATCCCAGAACTTGGTGGGTCAAGGCAAGTGAACCCAGGGTCAAAAGTTAGCCTGTGCTACATAGCAAATCCAAAGTCAAAATAGGCTACATTAGTTCTTTTAATGTCTCAAAAAATAGCAAACACAATAACAGCATGTCTGGCTGGAAATGTTATTTCATCATTTTCATTCCTTTGCCTCCTTGCCTGGTTAACTTTTTTGTCTCTAATACGAACACAGATTTTTCTTTAATTGGATAAGTCAGAAAACCCGGAGTCTCAGGAAGCAAGATGCTATTTTGACTAGAGAAGAACTGAAAGGAAGAAAGCTCAGAAGTTCAGTTTGTTCAAGCATCATAAGAGCATCTCGCTCTGAAGAGGGGCACCAGCAGCTCCTCTCCTGGCAGAGAACCTTTCCTGGCCCCGAGAGAAAGCCTCAGCCCCAGCCCACTCCTGGGGCCTCTCCATTGGCCACAGCACTCCCAGGCTACTGAGGACCAGATGGACCTCTGTTTTCAAAGCTATTCTCAGTCTCTCAAGAGGCCATGACTTTTATGAGAAGAGGCCAGAGTAACACTTTCCAGAGACGTCTTAATGGAGCCAATTTCTGCCTCACAAAAGGAGGCTAAGAGCCATAAGCCACACTTAGGGACACTTCTATCCCATTCACAGAGTCCACAATCCTGAATTTTCTCCTTGTCCTTTCCTATCTCAGTTCTTTTAAGTCTCTACGGCTTGAATCTGGCTGATATTCAGGTCTTGCTCTTAGGATTTAATGTTACTTCTTTGAATTTGCTACGGAATTGACCCACACTTGTCTTATGGAGTCTTAATTACTATACATTTAGATGATGATATTTACCACAGTTCACTCTTTAGAATGCCAATAATAGCCTAAACAATGAGGACAAACGTTAGAAAGACCCAGTATCTCATGAGTTCTATGAATCAACTACCATGCAACTTAAAAGTGTGTGACTTCTAATTGCTTTTTACAAGACTGGCCCAGGGGTCCTTTACCAACTTGATGCAATTGTATCTTTAAAGAATAAAAGCATATCTGCAGAAAAAATATAGATTTCATCATTAAGCATATTTTTTCTTTTTCTTTTTTTTCTTTTATCCCCCTTTCCTTTTTCCTTTCTTTATTTTTAGATTTATTTAGTTAACATGTGTGAGTGTTTTGCCTGTAATGTGTGTGCTTGATGCCCACAGAGGTCAGAAGATGGGACTGGATCTTCTGGAACCTGAGTTACAGATAGTTTTGAGCCACCATGTGAGTGCTTGGAAGTGAACCAATGTGGTCTATAAGAACAAATGCTTTTAACCACTGAGCTATCTCTCCATCTTCCATACATCATACTTAACATAAGCAATCCCGAAAGGTAGATGTTAAGAGTTACGTTGGTAAACTGTAATGTAAAAGAGACCATGAATTCAAGCATTTGGTATATGGGCTACAAAGCTGTTTCTCAAGATGCCTTATGATCTTCCAGCGTGTGAGCTACTCCTCTTCAAATCTGTGACAACAAAAAATAGCTAATGGCTGCATAAGGTCAGTTATAATTAAACAGGTCCTTTATCCAGGCTAGACTCAGGCCACCAGAGTGAATAAACACAGCTGTCGTTGCTAGCCCGCATTTCCTCCTCAGTGTTTATCGTATAGTGCAAGAAAACAGTTTCAAGTGTTTAGAGCCTCAGAACAAAAATCAACAGGGAAAATTCTATGCTCCTGATTTTCCATTCACATCGCACTAAACTTGGGAGCAATAGAAGAAAGACAAAAAGCACTGCATCAATTATAAGCATCAAATGAGAGCTAAATTGCATTACTTCTTTTTCTGTCAGAATACTTTTGTTGCCTAGGTTAAGTGCATTCACTAACCAAACAACAGTCAACAAACTTTGGAGGTTTTAAACCATCTTTATAGACCTCAAACATATAAAATAATAATAACATATTCACAATAAGTTAAAATTACCACCATTCATTCTAAGTGTCTGATACAACTAGTATTTGAACATGGTAATATGAGGATCTGAGAAACAGTAGAAGTACACATGCCCAAAGGAAATTCAACAGAGGAGTTGGCTGAGGTGTACATAGCACACACTTTTGAGGCCAGCCTGGCCAACAGAGTGAGAATCTGTCTCAGAAAACATGGATAATTTATGTGGAGACTTGTACATCAAATTTTAGTTCTGTTTTACAATACATAATTATTTTCTAATTTTTATCAAAATAATTTAGATTTATATCCCAAGTGGTTTGCTGAGCAGATCAATCCTCCGAAACGAACTGGAGGCTTTGTCTGGCCTGAGAAGCAAACCTGATCACATATGAGAAACAAAGGCAAGGAGAAAGGGCTAACTTTTAAATAACTCAAGTCTATTTTTGTAACTACTTTTTATAATTTTTAACATTATTGCTTTGAACTAAAATTACATTTTTTCCAGTTCTTCTGTTCTCGAGAGAGAATGGCTAAGATGTTTTAACTGAACAAGGCCATTGTCTTTATTTAGACATGTTTCTCTTTCTAATACCCTTTCACACATTTCCACTAAAGGTAGGATGGGGAGAGAGCAACACTTTGGAGGACTTCTGCAACTGATTTTATATAAAATCTCGTTTATTTAAGATTTATGACCTTGAGGTTGCATTAATTTAAAAATGAAAGTAAAAAAATTAAATAATATTCAAGTGGGTGTCTTGCATAAGTAGGACCATAAACTTCCTTCTCCTTTTTATAAAGCATTGTAAACCTATGGCAGAAAGAAAGAATAAGGCCCCACCAGATTCATGCTCAGTAAAAGTAGAGAATAAGTGTCATTTACAGACCATAAATCTGGGTATCTGCTAGATTGACGGCTCAGTGGTTAAACGCATTTGCAGCTCTTCCACAACACCCAAGTTTGGTTCTCAGCACCCATATCAAATGATGCACAACTCATTGTAACTCCAGCTCCAATGGACCTGGTACCTTTGGCCTATGTGGGCACATGAGCTCACATGTACATTTGCACATGCAGACACATATACATTCTAATAAGTAAAAATAATCATAAATCAAAAAATACTGTGTACAAACTGAGATCTGGAAAGGGTAGGTACACATCTTAATTTGTACAAACATCTTAGAAGAAAAATTTATTTTTGTTCATGGTTTCATGGATATTTCTGTCCATTGTTAGGGGAAAGCATGGTGGCTGGAACAGGCATAGTGAGCATGCTTCTAGAACAGAAGCAGAGAGGGCTAAACTAGAACCAGGGTTAGGTACCACCTTCAAATGCCCATCCCCACCACACCAGTGACCTACTGTGCCATTCAGATACCACTTCCTACACACTAGAAGTACAGCACAACTGCTGGTGACCGAGCATTAGAAACACTGTCTGTGTTGGACATTTCAAACTATAGCAGGTGAGAAGTAGGAAGGAGGGGGGTGGTATTTACAGTCAGTCTGGCATTAGAGATCTTAGAAAGTAGCAATTCTTCCACAATCCATGATATCAATATGCAGCAACCTATGAAACCGAAAATGGAGTTATCCATAGTTGAGGAAAGGGTATAGATGCACTCAAAAAGAGGCATAGGAGGTACTGTGTATAAAGCAATCACTTGGGAATTAGATACTTTAAGAGGATCATTGTTAGGAATCAGGAAGATTGAGTAAGTTATCCTGCCCCTCCTTCAGGTTTGCTTCTCCAATTCCCATCCTACCAAATCCCTGCTCCAGGCTGAGACTCTGCTTATCAGAACACACCCACAAAACATCAAAGCAGGAGTGGTGGCGATGTAAGAAGAAGGGATGGGATTGTCCCAAATTCTGTAAATAATTATCAAAATAAAACAGTCATTCAAGAAATGTAGAAAAATTAAAAAGAGAAGAAAATTACAGAAAATTGCTTATTAAGAAAATAGAAGAATAAATGAGAATAGGAAATAAGACAGTTGGGAGGAAAAGAGAAAATGATTAATAGAAAAGAAATGCAAAGCAGATCTTAAGAATATATAATTTTTTCCTAGAGGAAAACTAGGATAAAAGACACATTAAGAATATAATTAAAGAGTAACATACAAATCTGAATTGTTTTTGTGGCAGTTTTCAATAGAATGGCTCCAATAGGCTTCATGTTTGAAGACTTGGTCTCAGTACTTGGGGTGTGGCCTCGTTGGAGGAGGTGTGTCACTGGGCATGGGTTTTAAAGTTTCCAAAGACTCATGCCCTTCCCAATGTGTCTCTCTGCTTCCAGTTCCAAATAATCTGATACTTGTGGCCTCCTTCATGGGCACATGCATTCACGTGCACATTCAACACATGCAGATACACATGCCTACACATAATTAAGCATGAAAATAAATCTTTAAAATTGTGTATGTACTGAGATTAGGAAAGGATGGATGCATTTGAAGATCAAGATATCCTTTCTCAGCTATTCTTGCCACCAAAACTTTGCTCCACTATCATGGACTATAACCCCTCCAAAACCTTAAGCCCAGTTAAGTGCTTTCTTTTATAGGTTGCTTTGGCGATGTTTTTTTTTTTTTCCCCAGCAGTTGAAAAGTAAACAATGCACTCTTCATGAGACAAATTCTTGAAATAATATTCAAATTTAAAGACATGAAAAAGGTTATTCAGGCAATCAAGCAAATTACTATACTTAATTCAACAAAACTTAACTATAAAGAAAAAAAGTGAAAATAGATTAGGCACTTATCTAAGGGCTAACACCAAAAAAGAAACACTGCTAAAGTATTTTAATGGATTCTTTTTCAATGAACTTTAAGAAATGAATAATTAGAAACATTACTTCTTATTGCAAACCCAAGAAGAGAGAAATCTTCTGGACCCTTTAGGGTGTAAGCATCTCCTGCTACGCTGTGTAAATACCTGCTGTCTACACATCTGCTCGGTGCTCAGACACACATTGTACAGACACACTGAGTGATCTAAAACCAGCTTTAAATAAATAAGGCAGCTGTCTCAGTCATTGTTCTATTGCTCTGATGAAACACCATGACCAAGGCAACTCTTATAAAGAAAAGCATGCAATTGGGTGCTTGATTACAGTTTCAGAGGTTTAGTCCATTATCATCATGACAGGACAAGGTGGCAATTATGGCACTGGAGCAGTAGCTGAGAGCTACATCCTGATCTACAGGTAGTTAAAGACACTGGACAAGGCACGGGGTTTTGAAATTTCACAGCTCACCCCCAGTGACACACTTCCTCCAAGAAGGCCACACCTCTTAATCTTTTCAAATAGTGCCTTGCTTCGGTGACTAAGCACGCAAAGGCATGAGCCTACGGGGGAGTATTCTCATACAAACCACCACAACAGATACAGAACAGGTCCATGGAAGCTATTCAGAGACAGAAGTTAACAATGTTAAAGTGTAAGATATCAGAGATTACAGAATACTAGGAAAATTTAAAACATAGTAAAAAAGACATAATCTCAATAGTTTGTGAAAAGCAATTGATGAAATTTAAGTGTTTTTTAATAAAATGCATTACCTATACTGCAGGCTGTACAATGAGTAATCTGTACTAATTCCAGGGGTTATTTTTTGTTGTTTTTGCTTTTTAAAATCTCCACACCTATTTCCATGGTGGCTGTACCAGTCTAACTCCCACTAACAGTGACTAGGTGCCACTGTCTCTACAACTCTATCAGCATCTTCTTTAATATTTTTTTATGGGCAGCTAGTTTGCCTATGTAAAAGGAAGTCTCAAAGCAGTTTAATTTCCATTTCTCTGATGGCTAAGGATGCTAAATACTTTTTTAAAAGTGTTTATTAGCTATTAATATTTCTGATTTTAAGAAAGCTTTACTGCAGCTCCGGAGTCCATTTATGATTGAGTTGTTTCTTTATGTATACCTTTTTGAGAAATTTTTTTTATATTCTAGGCATTTGTCCTCTGTCAGGTGCATAGCTGGGAAGGATTTTTTTCCATTCTGCAGACTGCCTCTTCACTTGTGTGACATACTCCTTGGCTGTACAGAAACATTTTAACTACATGAAGTAACATTTATCATTGTTTGTCTTATTTCCTGAGTGACTAGAGTCCTGCTTTAAAAGTTCGTACCTACGCCTAAATCTCTTTAAAAGGATTTTATTATTGTGCACTGCATATGCATACATATGTGGGCCTGTCTGTCTCTAAATGCAGCATGTGCATGGTGGTGCCCTAGGAAGCCAAGGAAATGGTTAGGATCTCTTTGACCTGCAGTTAAAAGTGGCTGTGAGCCAACCAATGTGAGAACAAGATCAGAAAGTGTTCTGATCTATGAGCAATCACTCTAACCCTCAATACTTATATCTTATGTTAAAATTCTTCATCCATTTGGAGTTGAAAATTCTACTTTTTATTCATTTACCTGTGAATATACAATTTTTCTGGAACCATTTGTTGAAGATGTCTTTCCTCCCGTGTATATTTTTGGCTTGGGGGAGGGGCAGAATGGAATCAGATAGCTGTAGATGCACCACATTAGGAAGAGTTAATCCATGAGAATGACATATTTAAAAGATATGGAAACCCTACTACTAATTTGTAAGTCAATTTAAAAGTAATTGTTAAAAATCAAGTTAGAAGGGAGATATACTGGATAGATCTATGGCTGTATAACACTGATCTCAGGAGCTACTGTATATTAAAGAAAAGCTGTCGTTGTCTGTAGTTGGCCTGCACATGACTAAGCCTGTCAATAGTCAATTATAGATTAAGACGGAGTCATGAGGTACTACCCTTTCTGCTGAACTATTGGCTATTGATGGACTCTGAGTCTAGCATGCTCCAATGAATATATTTCTACAGGCTTGGTTGCCAAGATGGCCCTGGTTAAAATCAATAGGAACACATGAATATGGAAGGGGAATTTGGATAGAGGGGAGGACATGATAGGTGGAAAAGAGGTTAACATGGGTAGGGTAAAAGTCATCAATACCCTAGATGCATATATACAATTGTCAAAGGACACACACACACACACACACATAAATATATATATGCCTTTCCTTAGGACACACACACACACACATATATATATATATATATATATATATATATATATATATATCTTTCCTTAACAAAATGGGGTTCTTTAAAGTCAGTAAACCAGCCAGTTCTCAGCACAGCAGCTGGGAATACACTTTATATGTAAGAACATAATTAGAGTCAAGAATGCTTTGAAAAAAGTAAAAACTATTCTGAGTTATAAAGGTTATAACTGATTCCTAGAGGAATAAATGAATCAACTGAAAAATTACTATAAATAATGGCAAAAATTCATCTGAATATAGGCACACAGAATACTTAAAGCATCTGTATGTATTAAAAATGGAGAAACAGAATGTATCACTGAGACATAAAATGCAACAGCAATAAATAAATAAAGGAATGAGCTTTAATGTCTGTGTCATAAATACTAGAGGGACTATAGTCACCAGTCAATTCCAAACCAACTTGCACCCAACAGAAAGGCCACTTAAATGTTTTTTGGAGAATGAGGGGGTAATGTTTTCAGTTCTCATTATAATGCACATATATACTGTGGATCATATGAAAATATTCTAATGATGCATTTCATTTTAAGATTACTTGAGAACTAGATGAGCTAACTGCAAAAGTGTGGATACTTTGTCCCTCCTTAGAATGTTGAACAAAATACACATGTAAGGAGTTACAGTGACAAAGTTTGAAGCTGAGAGGGAAGGAGAGACCATGCAGAGACTGCCCCATCCAGGATCCATACCATAATCAACCACCAAATGCAGACACTATTGCATATGTCAGCAAGATTTTGCTGACATAACCCTGATATAGCTGTCTCTTGTGAGGCTATGCCAGTGCCTGGCAAATACAGAATTGGATGCTCACAGTCATCTATTGGATGGAACACAGTGCCCCCAATGGAGGAGCAAGAGAAAGTACCCAAGAAGCTGAAGGGGTCTGCAACCCTATAGGAGGAACAGCAATATGAACTAACCAGTACCCCCTGAGCTTGTGTTTCTAGCTGCATTTGTAGCAGAGGATGGCCTAATTGGCCATCATTGGGAGGAGAGGCCCTTGGTCTTGCAAAAATGATATGCCCCAATACAGGGGAATACCAGGGCCAGGAAGCAGGAGTGGGTGGGTTGTGGAGCAGGGTGGTGATGGGGGAGGGGGGGATAAGGGACTTTTGGGATAGCATTTGAATTGTAAATGAAGAAAATATCTAATAAAAAAAAAAGAAAAAGCAAACAGTAAAATAGATGGGTTGGAACTTGTGAAGTCCATATCAAGGATGGGAAAAAAAAAAACACTTGACTATATATTACTTTTTGTTTTATTTTTGTATTCTAGGGATGCTGTGAAATGTGTACTTTTTGATTTTGTTTTTTTTTTGGGGGGGGGATGTTGTTTTTGTTGTTGTTGTTGTTTTTAAGACAGGGTTTCTCGATGTAGCTTTGGATGTCTTGGGGCTCACTTTGTAGACCAAGCTGGTTTCTAACTCAGAGAGAGATCTGCCTGTCTCTATCTTCCCAGTGCTGTGATCAAAGGCATGTGCCACCATGCTAAGAGGTATTACCTGATTTAAAAATCATTTTAATTGGTACACTAAATGTGCATTTCTTATGACCAAATGATTCTGCATTTTGGGTTTGTTCTAAGAAAAAACTTCTTCATATGTGCTCACTGATATTAGCAGAGGAAATTTTCACTGAACAGTAGTTTTTAACACTATATAAGCGAGAAAGAGCAAGAGAAGGAATTAAAGTACTAAATGCCTAGCGGTGTGAGATGACTCTACCTCATGCATTCTATTTACAATTGAATCATTAAAAAATATGCCACAAAATAACTTTAAAGATTTGGAGATATTGTATTCATTATATTTGTAATGACCAAACACCAGAAGTAGAACTCTGTCTTTATAAAATAGCAAGTATGCATTCTTAAATATTGTATCACTTTATTACTCTATTACTTTACTTGTGTGTTTGTTTTTTTTGGTTTTTTTTTTTTACTGGATATATGTCTGTCTGACTGTGTTCCTGTCTAGGAGCGTGCATATCTATGTGACGGTGCACATAGGCCTTGGAATTCCTACGGCAATTAGAAGGAAACATGCAAGAGTTGGTTTTCTCCATCCACCAGATATGTTTCAGGATGAAAACCAGGTCATCAGCCTGGAGACAGACCAGGAGCCTACAGCCATCAATCCATCTCACCTGCCTACCACATGTTCTGATAAATACAAAGAAGGCTTGATGCTCCTGTGTAGGGAAATTCCAGGGCAGAGAGGCAGGAGTGGGTGGGTGGGGAATACGTCCATAGAAACAGGGGGAGGAGGAATGGGATAAGGGGTTTTTGGAGGAAACCAGGAAAGGGGATTTGAAATGTAAATAAAGAAAATATCCAATAAAGAGAAAAAAAGAAAAAGAAAAGAAAAGAAATCTCAAATACAGTTACAGACTGAAATAGTAATAAAGGCTTTCCTTGGATCATGGAATTAAAGAAAAAATTAATTTAAAAAACCTTTGCTATTGTATTATTTATCTAACATGAACACATATTTTTAATGTATCTATGTATGTGTGTGTGCAGATTTTCTATGTATCTATGTATACATGTGTTTGTCTGTGTGTGCATGTCTGTGTGAGTGTGTGCGTGTGTATGTGTGTGCATGGGTACAGGTCAGATAATATCAATTCTTTCCTGCTATCATGCAGATTATGAGGATAGAGCTCATGTGGTCAGGCTTGACAGCAACCCCACTCAGATACCTCACTCCCCACATTATATTTCTTTTCTGAATTAAAACATTTTAGCATTTGAGAACCAAACATCAAAACAAAATAAACCTGATTCAGATCTGTTTGAACATGGCGATGTGATATCTATTTCATCTTGATAGCTATTTTATAAATAGAATGTCATAATGCAAAAAAGGCACATCAAAACACTATTCAGAACTTGATAATGTTTATACCTGACTGTCAACTGAATACTTACCAGGTATTTTTTTTTGAGTATTCCTTTATATTATTTGATTCTTATGATATCCTACTTAAGTTACTATTATATCCACTATCATCAGATAATAAATGTGAGCCCTAAATAAGGTCAGTAATTTTTTTCCAAGGCTCAACTGTACACACAGTACATCCCAGACTGAAATCCATTAAGTATCCACAGATTTGTGATGCTGTGGTGTTGGCTATGATGATGGGGCAGACTGAGAACTTGTCAGATTCCCACTTGATGGTGGTATAAGGAAGATTGTGAATATAAGAGCTGACTTTGCTGAGCTATAGCTGTCCAGGAAGGCAGAATCTAAAAGCTTCTAGGAAGAGACTAGCCCTTCAGTCACAGAGGGATCACCTGACTTCCGTCATGTACCTGCTGCCAGGAGGCTTCTCTCAAGGGATGGTGACCGCCAGAATGGCTTTTCTGTGCCTAAAAAGTGGTAAGCTTAATAATATCTATTCACTTGGTTGTAAGAAGCAGCAAGTAGTGGGCTTTCCAAAATGCTATGCTAACAAACTACATAGAATAGAATTAGGGTCCCAAGAGTATTGGCTAAGTAATATTGCCTAATTAGATTGGGTTTTAATGAGTTAAAATAGAAAATAAACGCATAACCTGCTGATGAAATAACTTTTCAGATCTAGCTAATCATCTCAAAATGAAATGAGAAACTCCCAATTGGTTTCTCCTCAACCGTTACTAAGTGACTCATAAGGGCAACTTCTAGTTACATGTTATCTCTTAAATCGCCGTGAGTACTTCAAAAGAAGAAAACTAACCCACAGTAATGTCTACAACAATTCATGCGGGTTCCTATTGATACATGAACACTCTAAATATTTTATTAGCTACAAAAATCCCAGTACTCACATAAAATTACTCGATTCCAGTAAGAACAAATTCTTGCATAGTAGCTGTTAAGAAATCTCATTTCCCATGAATAACCCAACAAAGATAAAACTATTATCTTAGAGAGTGGATAGATGTGAATCAACTTTTTTTCCAAGTTAATTTTAAAAATTTGAATTTAGAGAGAAATTACCCCAAATAATATGAAATATACATGTTACCATTGATTTTTTGGAAGGAAGGAAATTAGGTCAGTTGTGTATCTGAAGACTCTGTGTGATTATGCTGAAGGGCATGCCGAAAATATTTAATGTTGGAACAGGAATGGCAGATAGATTTGTCCTAGAAGTGAATATCAATGCATTGGTCATGCCTGATGAGAGTGATGGTCTATAAAGATAATGAAGTTGAATCTGTTTCATCACACTACAGAGTCCATACAAAACAGAAAATTACTGTAGTGGTGTTTTCATTTAATAATTTTAGTATTTCTATCAAAAAGCTATGATTCATCTGGAAACATTTAAAGGGAGGAAAAGGATAAAGCATGTTATTGGTCTTTTATCTTGACCAGGTTTTGTTTTACAAATGTTTACAGACATCACTCTGTTTGATCAACATGAAACACATGTAAGCAATAGAATGGTTGCAATTCTGATTTTTCCTATGATAACTGGGTCTGTCTTAAGCTGACTTATCTTTGGACTACTTATTCTTAGTAGGGGGTACAAAATCAAGTCAAGTATAAAAGGCTTCCATCAAAAGTATGAATTTAGTCTTTCTTTAAGACTCTTCAATGGCATGCCCTAGACTTGAAGACCATGTGGACTTTACAGATAGTAGACTTGGTACCTTTGGTAGAGGTCATATGAAACCCATTCTAGGATACTTTGTTGAAAATCTACACAAGGCTCATTATCTATTAGATGTATACTAAGTTTTTACAGCCACACACTTTTAAACAATCTGGGATCCATTGCTTACTCTAAATATCTGGACATGCTATCAGTTATAAATTCCAAGATCAGTCATTCTTAGACTTCACATGTATCATTTTTCATAGGCAGAAACAAGCATCTCCTACAAGCTGCTCAAAGACCTATATAGCTAAAGAATTAATTTCTGGTGATGTGACAACCGCAGTACCTTTCTGGGACAAGAAAACCTATCGCCCTTTGGAAACTCTGTCATGAACATTTATAATGAACTATACTTATTCCAAGGTGTACTCTATTCATTTTGAAAGAGTTCAAGTATAAAGTAAGCAAAGAAGAACCCTGGATGTTTCCAGTGTTTGGGATTGAAGCCAGGGCCTTGGGCACAGTAGGCAAACACTCTACCACAGTGTCATAGCTCAAACCTCAAGAACTGTGGTTTTTAAGAAAAAATCAATCAGAGGCTGAAGATGGTTCAGAAGTTAGGAGTAACTGCTGCTCTTCCAGAGGACCCAGGTTAGGTTTCCAGCACCCATGCAGTAGCTCATAATCACTTGTAACTCCAGATTCAGGGTATATGATGACTTCTTCTGACACTGAGGGCTCCTGTACACATGTAGTGTACATAACATACACTCAGGCAAAAACATGTATATAAAAGAAAAAATACATAATGTAATTTTTAGCCTTTATCCCTAATCTTCAACATAAAGAGAGCATGAGTCCAACTGGAATGAAGATCACAAGGAGGGAATGGAGGCTTCAAGGCAGGGGTTGGGCAGGTTCTTAGGGCACTGGTGGTGTTAAGGTGGGAAGAAATGGGAGAGTGTAAGAAGGAGCCATGATAGAAAGAGAGAGAAATAGAGGATCAACCAAACCTAAATATGCATGAGGAAACTCTTACTTTGCATGCATGAGGGTTAGTCGTGGTTGTTGACCTGATTGGATCTGGGATCAACTAAGAGATATGCCTCAGGGTGGGTCTCAGAAGGTACTTCCTGGAAGGATTAACTGATTTGGGGTTGGGGTCCTTTCCGAGAATGGTAGGAAAACTTTCACCAGCCAGTCTTCTCCCTTGGTTGCTCATTGCATTTACACTATTGCTGTATTAGCTGCTCACAGTAGAACTCTGCTTCGTTTACCTTTCAACAATGACTGAAGCCCAGGCTCTTCAGAAATCCTCCAGGATTCCTCCAGGATTTAAGGGAGCAGACTGGGAGAGCCACCCAGGTTTGTGAACTAGCACCCTCCCTAGAATGCTGACAGCCATTGTTGGGTAACTCAGACATTACTATGCAAACCCAATCAGCAAACCCCATTCTAATTGGTGTCTATTCTGTTGGCTCTCTTCCTATAGAGAATCTTGACTAATACAACTTGCTAACATAAAAGTATTCTTAACAAATTACCTATCAGTTTGTGAGCATCCGGCTCAGGATTTCTCTTCTATATAAGAGTTGTATTCAATGTAGCAGATGTGCAGCTTGGTCTTCATGTGGGTCCCCTAACAACTGGAGCAGAGACTGTCTCTGTTGCCTGCCACTGGATCTCCTTCCCTTAACTGGACTGCCTGCTTGGGCCTCAGAGGAAAAGGAGGTGCATAGTCCTGCTGGGACTAGATGTTCCAAGGTAGGGTGGTACCCAAGGAGGATTTCCCCTTCTCTGAGGAGAAGGGAAGGCTGTAATGGGGGGAGGAATTTGTAAAGGTGGGACTGGGAAGAGAAGTGGGAGGGGGATTTCAATTGGGATGTAATATGAATAACAAATTATGGAAAAAGTGAGTTGTGTTGTTTGCTCAAAGTTGTCAATGACACAGTTCTGAGTCAGAGCGCATGTTTAGCATGGATGAGGCCCTGGGTACAATCCACAACACTAAAGAAGTTAATTAAAAAGTGATTTTGAATGAAAATATGAGTGTGTACACAGCCATGGAAGTAAGGAGTCTCATGAGAAAAGTGAATTCAAATTATAAAACATTCCACAACAAGAGCTGCTCTGGCTATGTATTCTACCACATCAAAAGCAGTTTCAATCAAGGTATGAATCTGATTCTTTTGTAGGCTCCAATGTTCAAAACTATGCAAGAGACTTTGAAGAAGCAACATCAGGCAGAGGTTAATTATACAGACTCTAAAACCTGCAAACCTGTGTTGAATTCTTCTTTAAAATATGTGTCCAGACTGCTAAGAAAACTCTCTCCATAAAGTGCTTACCATGCAAAGCATGAGAGTCTGAATTTGATCCCTATCACACCTGAATGCATACTTACATGTATGCATACACCAACATGCACAAACCTACACAACAATATGCTCATTTCCATGTATACTTGCACAAAGATGTATATAAACAGCATCATGTGCACATATGCATGGATAGTTGTACACATGTGTATACATATACCAACATGCACACATACTCCAACATATACACATACAAACACACACACATCAACAGTCATGCCTGCACACATACTTGCACAAATGAAAAAACACATTAACGTGCACGTATATGCACATGTGTACACCTGCATGGATACTTGCACACAAATGTACATATATACACCCCAACATAGACACACACATGTATATACATCTGTGCTAAAATCAACTTGAGCCTCAAATTCCTGACTTGAAAAAGAAAGAAAACAAAACATATATCTTCTGCGACAGCTATGAGCATTAAGTGGGGTGCTGTATGGGCACACACAGGGTCAAGTATGAGGTGAGCATTAGTGTAGCCTTATGTTGCAATCATATAGCACATCCCTAAGTTCTAAGAAGATCTTCTTGGCCTTACTTTGAAATAAAAACTCCTACCAAACAAGCACCATAGCATCTTTCTTTTAAATATCTCTGTACCATAATGTGGGTACATTTTATTTGCCAAGTATCTTTCCAGGAAACAGGGCTAGAAGGTTTAGGTTTTGTCCTGGTTTTGCAGTGGATAGAGAGCAGTTGCTGTTGATCCCAGAATTCTCTCTCTCTTCTCTCTAGTGTAGTCCTTACAGTGAGATTGAACCTAAAGGTAATGGTAAAGAATGCTAGTGCCGATAAGAAGTGCATAGGAGATAAAATTTAAATGTTGACAAATGTTTAAGTGAAATGCTACACACAACATAGTAACTTAGGTGGATCAAAGAAGTCAGAGCTCTGAAGGGTTTGCTTTCATTTCTTTTTCAATCCTTGTAGTGATTAAGAAAAAAAAAAAAAAAAAAAACAGTTCTAAGAAGTAGACAGGCTCAGGCTCAGACTTCCTCCCGACAATCTCTGTTTAAAGATGGGAAGGAGCTATTTGCAGCAAGACTAAAGGAAAGTTTATTTGCTGCTGCCAGAGAAAGAAGCCTAATGAGAAATGCCTCACAATGTGGTACAGCTGCATTGCCATGCAGACTACTTACTCCTAAACCATGCATACTCATCTGAGTAGGGCAGTAAATTCATGAGAGAAGGAGGGAAACTCACACGTTGTACTTGACTATCTGCGAAGAAGCACACCCAGTCATTAGTCTTAATTAGAATGAAATTAGATGAGATGATATCATACTTAAATTGTCATATATGTTAACTAGCTTCCTTTGTCTAATAAATATGATTTATATCTTCTGCACAAGCTGCCATTAGTTCAAAGACAAGGATCTCTAGATTCTGGTATATGGGATAGATATGTAAAAAGGGAGGGAGCCAGAAAGAAAAAAAAAATCCAACAAGACTTATCTACATTTGTCTTTAGGCAACCCATTAAGTTAGAAGTAAGGACAAAATGAACCAGACAGAGGGCACAAGGGACATAGTCAACCACATTTCCCTGACACGAACATAGAATAATCTCTTCCATAAGGTGATCTGAAGACAGTTGATAGATTCCAGAGAAGAATGAGAAGGGAGAAGAGGAGAGGGGGAGATGGCCAGGAGATGGAGATGGCTGTGGAGAGGGAAAGAAAGAGGGAGAGGGGAAAAAGGGAGGATGGAGAGGGAGAAGCAAAGAGAAAGAATAAATGGATTTTTTTGGAACAAATCATCATATTTTATTAATTTTTTGTGAATAAAATATTTCACAGAGAACAGCATTGCTAACAATATTGAAACAAAAATGATTTGTGTTGATCACATTTTTAAGTGATAATTTCTCAAAAATGGTTCTCTTTGGGCCATTTGATTTCAACTATTGATATTAAAAATATATTACTTTTGGAGAATCCTCTCACCCTTTGAAAGTGATCTAATATAAGCAAATGTATTGTATTTTTAGATGAACTAAAAATAGATACAGTTGTAATCATTTAATTCATGTTTTAAGTTTTATATATATAGTAAAATTATTCGTGCTCTTTTAGAACTTTCAGCTTTGTCAAAATTCAGATAGCTACCCCACTATATTCTTAAGATCTTTTTTTTTGTTAGAGAAATTCTTCATTTACATTTCAAGTGTTATCCCAAAAGTCCCCAATACCCACCCCCTGCCCTGCTCCCCTCCCCTCCCCCTCCCACTATTTGGCCCATACATTCCCCTGTAATGGGGCATATAAACATTGCTAGACCAGGGGCCTTTCCTCCGGAATAATGGCCAACTAGGCCATCTTCTAATACATATGCAGCTAGAGACATGAGCTTTTGGGGTTCTGATTAGTTCATATTGCTGTTCCATCTATAGGGTCACAGACCCCTACAGCTCTTGGGTACTCTCTAGCTCCTACATTGGGGACCCCGTGTTCTGCCCTATAGATGGTTGTGAGCTTCCACTTCTGTATTTGTCAGGGACTGTCAAAGCCTATCAGGGTCCCTTCAGCAATATCCTGATGGTGTGTGCAGTAGTGTCTGCATTTGGTGGCTGATTATGTGATGGACCACCCGGGTGGGGCATTTTCTGGATGGTCCATCCTTTCGTTTAGCTCCAAACTTTGTCTCTGCATCCCCTTCCATGCATAGAGAGAATCTCAGATGCAGAAGATTCCATAGAGATCATAAATGGATTTTAAAATGACTATAGTACTTGCTCCCATGAAGATTCCAATGGAAGAGGGAGATTTCAAGACATTGAGACCAGGGGGATGATGATGATGATGATGATAATGATTATTATTATTATTATTATTATTACTATTATTATATTAATTTAATTAGAACAAATGACTACATTTGGAGCCATGAGAGTTCTGAGAAATGAGACAAAATGAAAGAGCATCATTTATAAAATCTTTCTCCATGCCAAGAGATCTCCATTAACTCTTTAGAGGTGCACTCATTAGAAGCGTCTGTTTGGATGCAACAGGAACAGTTATTACCAATTCTCCCCATATTTGTTGGTGAGTGCTCAGTGAATCTATTGAAAATTTCACAGCTACTAAGATAGAGAGGGTAGAGTTAGACTTGAGTATGTTTCTCTCAAGACACTGAGTATTTCCCCTACTGCCCTAGTATTGGAATAAGAGCATTAATAATTTTGCATAAGGACTCAAGAAGTTTCCAGTATGGAATAGAACTCATCTGGAAAAGGAAGCCTTGTACACTGCTCATGAGAACATAAGCCTGTGTAGCCACATCAGAAACCAGTATGAGAGGTTCTCAAAAATCTAAAAGAAAAACTACTGTGTGAAAACAACAACAACAACAACAACAACAAGAACCCCCCCCCCCCAAAAAAAAAAAAAACATGTCATTTTTTCTCAGTACTCCAAGTCACATATCACAGTGATTTTAAAATTATTTATTTATCTTTTTTGGGAAAGTGTGTGTGTGTGTGTGTGTGTGTGTGTGTGTGTGTGTGTGTGGTGTTTCTATGACTATAATGTGACCAACATGCATATGGGATCCTGCAGAGCAGAGGATGGCATCAAATCCCCTGGAACTAGAGTTACAGACAGTTTTGAGATAGAATTGAACCCTGGACCTCTGGAATAGCAACCACGGCTCTTAATCCCTGAACCATCTCTCCAGCCTCTTCACAGAGATTCTTACATGCCCATGTTTATTATAACAGAATTTGCAAAAGCCAAGTAGTGGAACTAACCTTGATCCAACAATAAAGAAAGGTAAAAACAAAACAAAACAAAACAAAACAAACAAACAAAAAAACATGTTTTATGTACACAATGGAATTTATTTTAACCATAAATAAGAATAAAGATATGTCTTTGTAAGAAAGTAGATGCAACTAGAGATAATCACATTAAGCAAATTAAGTCAGTCTCAGACAAATACCATATGCTTCCTCTCGTTTGTAGTTCCTAGGTTTTATACAGATACATAAAGCATCTCTATATAAAGGACATGAATGTGAAGCTGTCTATGCAAACACAGGTGATTAATGTGAGGGAGAAGGAAGCGATGGCAGACTATAGGCACTGGGGAAATATGTTCAATGTATACCATACACAATTATGGATATGGATACACATCTCATGTAACATGCTACCATGTTCAGTGGACAGAGGAAAGGGAAGGGGGAAATGCTGTGATTAAAATACAGTCTCAAAAATAAACAAAATAAAGGTGAATCAAGAAGAATGCACCGTCTATTATGTCGGTATTAACATCCTGAGGAAAATCAAAAGAAAGGTTTTTCAACATTTTACAGACCCTGCATTTCGAGCTATAAATGCTTCCTAATTGCCTGAATATGCAGAGCAGATATGAAAACATCATTTTCATCAGTACTTTGAATGGGTATACATGGAGACAGCTGATACACCATATTAACCTCATCATCCTACAAGCTGATCTGAAGCATAGTTTCAGCTTTTCTTTTTTAAATCTATGGCTGTTTCTTCTTTTCTATTTTATAACTTCTCTTGTTTTTGATAGCAAAGGTGGATCCCACTGTCTTCTTGACTAGCTTTGAAATATGCCCTGTGTGAATCTAGTACATCTGCAGATGCTAACACCTTTTCACATGGTCCTTGATAATTAGTAGCCTATGGGGTTTCACAATAAAGTCCTGAGCATCAATTTATATATTCATGACACATGGTTCACCAAAATGTGATGCCATGAAATGCTTATGAAGGTCCAGTTAAAGCTCCTCTGAATGTTTAATATCAATAATTGATATAGCGAGTCATACAAAATGAAACTAAATTCCAATAATACCATATTGAGATACAGAACACCATGTTATTGCATTAAGGTCTATTAGTCTCATGGACTAATGTCATCCATCGAAATGTTATGGTGGTTGAAGAAAGGCCACTGGACTTGAAAGACATAAATTTGTTTTGTTTTGTTTTTTCCTTGAAATCATGTCAACAATTAAAATATATCATATTTATTTTAGTATCTCTCTTTTTTAGTTCAGTTCAGTCTCTTACTAAAGCAAATTCTTTTATAAAGAACTCTGACAAATGGTTTTGCCCAAACCAACTTTCCTTATAGCATAATCATGCTGATGGCATAGGAGTAAGGGTTGAAGGAATTCACATTTAATCAGAAATATATATTTTTTGAACCATGTATGGTGGCTTATGCCCGTGATCCCACACTCAAGAGGCAGAGACTAGAGACTTGTGTCAAGTTGAATACCATGGAATCCATAAATCCATGCACACCACAAGTCAGGATCAGTCCTGGGATGTCTGCAAGAATGCTAGACATACTGAGCAGATAATCTTGCTTCCACTCATAAGTTTCTGGAGCCATAAATCTTTAATTGATCAAATCATTCATTCAGTGAGCATCAGTAGTGCTTCTTATTATAGAAAACACAGATGGAATATGATGTGGTCGTTGTATGCTTGAGAATAGTAGCTAGCAGCTCACACTGACTAGCCTTACACACAAATGAGAAATAAAATGGTAGGAGGAAAAAAAAAGAGCAGTTATATTCAAATATTTATCATTTTATTTCGTCTGATCTCCCAAAGAGCTTCTTAGAAATAACATAAGGTTTTATCAAAATGTATTTTTATCTTAAACTCATTCTTTTTTTTTTTCATGAACTTACTCGCTGCTACCACTACTACCACCACCATCACCACCTTCACCAACCCAGCATGTCCATATTCTATGTCACCACCTTCACCAACCCAGCATGCCCGTATTCTATGTCAAATGGTAAGTATGATTGGGAAAGAATCTAATCCAAGGTTTTCTAGAAGAAATGGCCCTGTAATCCAGTTAGGGAATAGTTTGAGGCATTAATCATGGGCAAATGTGCTTCAAGCCATCTGGCATTGCGGTTATTCTTAGAGTGCCCAGGGAGTGGGGAACTAGCAGATATTATAGTGAATTCAGGGCTGCTCACAACACTGACTCATCCAAGCTCCACACACTTCAGATCCTGGAGGGTTTCCTCACTTCTAGTTTCTACACTTTAAGAAATTATTATTTGATGCTATATTAAATCTACTGGGCATGCCTATAAACTCGGCTCCACTGTCATATCAATTACATTTACAGACTTGCATGAAAATCACAGATACCTTGGGCTACATGAAAGCTGATAGCATATATGGTGTAAACCAGGCCTGCTGTTTGTACTCTGTTGCCTTCCCAGTCCAAGCTTTAGGGCTCAGTATCTGTAGGCTCTATACCTGAGGTTCCCTTCCCTTGACCACTTGACCAAATGAAACTTTGCCATCTGGATCAGCAACAATGCCACTCTTGCTTCAGAGAAAAATCCTCTTATGCTCAATCTAAGCCAGGCATTTGTATTACAAAGTTCCACTACAATGCCTACCTTACATTTTTTTATTGTGTACTATTTGCTACTTTAACACCTATCATAATTAATTATCATAGAAATTCTACTAAGTACAAGGAACTTTTACTGCCTACAACATGTGCTAAAGAAGCTTTTATCCTAGCACTGTGCCAGATTCATATTTATATATGATAAATTATTAGGCCATTAACTAATTGAAACAATCATCTTTTAGAATTGCAATTTGACTCTCTATACATAGTGAATAAAGTGATTCAAATAGCTTTGGATTGGAAACCTTTTTCATTACATATAATCTAAAAAAAATTTAATATAACACCCGCTTGTAGAATTATGGCTTGCATTTAATAAGAATTCAAGGGTTTAATGTAAGCCAAATAACGATAATAATTTGCAATCAAATTATTTACTCTTGATTTGTATTCACATATTTTAATTCTAGCCCACAGATATTTAAACAGAACATCCCATTTAGCCTCCAAACGATAGCCTTTCAAATAAAATAACTTTCTTTATTTCTCCAATTAGCTGGCTTGTGTTTCTTAATTATTTTATTGTGTACTTTGATTTGTCACTTTATTCAACAAATATTTTTGAGACACCTAGGATCTGAGGACCACGATTACTCAGAAATCTCAGTCCTTACTGTGAATACAGCTAAAAAGGAAGCTAAATTACCCAAATAATAAACCAAAAATTAGAGATCTTACTGAGGGTACAGATTGCAGAAACTCATCCCTAGAGATCTATCTTAAGAAGTCTGCAGGTAGCCAGGTGTGGTGGTGCATGCCTTTAATCCCAGCACTTGGGAGGCAGAGGCGGGTGAATTTCTGAGTTCGAGGCCAGTCTGGTCTACAGAGTGAGTTCAAAGACAGCCAGGGCTATACAGAGAAACCCTGTCTCAAAAAAACAAAAAAAAAAAAAAAAAAAAAAAAAAAAAAAAAAAAAAAAAAAAAAAAAAAAAAAGTCTGCAGGAGAGCCTGACCTTTCATGTCTAAGATGTCCAGAAGCTACAGGAACCCAGTGAAGAGGCTGCAAATCAATGGGGGCAGGAATCACACTGCAAAACAAATGAACCTGAGAAACAGCAACAGGGAGAAGTAGAAAATAACTGTCAGAAATGAAATCTCTGTAGTTGAAGGGAAGAAATTATGTGGACCATGAAAACTGGGAAAGACTTTGAATGAGGATCTCAGGTTTCCTACCTTCTGGGAGAAAAGTATCTCATTTTTGTAAACATTACAAGTGATATTTTGATAAATTTATCACTGAAAACAATTTAAGTAAAAGTATAAAACTCTGCTTATTGGAAATAAATAGCAACTATTACATCAAAATAGCAACAATTACATCAAGAGTCCCAATTTTTATTATTTTTAAAACTAAAGTGTATAATACACACATTTTCCCTTTTATTGAAACTAATTCTTTTCTCATATAATATATCCTGATTGTATAACATTTGTCACCAAACAAAGCTTCCAGTTGGGGCTGAGTTATAACCAATTGAGTTGTGGGTGAAATGAGTGCCATGCAGATCCCCAGCCAACCCCGGCTATTACTAAGTCTATAGATTGCTCACCATAAACTGAGAACAAGGCCCCTTTGCTAAATCTCACTTTTAATACACAGGTATTATACCAAGAAGATTTCACAATATATTTATTTGTAAAGCATAAACATACATATGGAGGAAATTCTTACGTTAAAGAGCTGTGACTCTATAATGAATCTGTTATCAAGTTGATGAGATAAATGAAATCATGGACATTATGCAACCATCCCTACTCTGTCCTGAGGAGCACATACTGACTCTAGACTAGTACCTTGGCAGTCACACTGTTCATAGTCTTGACTTCTACAAATTGCCTGCTTTATAAAGCTCACTTCATCTTTAATCTTTTGATAAATTAATAGAGAGATTGCTAGCTGCAAGCTAAACAGAGCACAGATAAACACACCATTCTACACCGACCTTCACTGAGAAAAAAAATACACAAAATAGAAACACTGCACATGGTGACAGAAGATGCTGCTGTGAGAACTGGTGGGAGCTTAGATATGCTATTCCGAAGTAAGACAAATAGAAGTTCTAAGTCAGTTTCAACTTGAAAGGTGAAACACAACTGTTGGCATTTTAGTACTGAGTGTTATTAACATTGATCATAATCCATGAACTGCCTGATGGGAAATATAGCTTATGACTAATTACTAAAATATGGGCCAAATTCATATAGCAATTCTGAAATTATAGATATGATTAAGCATTTATGTGTAATTGAACCCAATAGTGTAACACAGATAATGAAAACACATTAGCAACTCTGCAACCCAGTTTAATGTTTGCAGTTTGACATTGATAGTGATGAAACTATGGACACCAGGGTCTTTAACAGAGACTGAAGACTTGGGCTCTACTTTTGTCTCTGTGTCTATATTTCTGCTTCTTGCCTACTTCCTACTTTTTCTTCTCTTCCTCTATCCCTACAGCACTTATAATTTTCCTTTTTGGGTTCACACTCTTGAGAATATTATAAAGAACCTTGGATCATATGCACATATGTAGATATTGAAGAGAGAAACATTAGAATTCCCTGGGCTAAAATAAGTCAGTATCCATTTAGAGCCGTTTACCATCTCCTTTTGCCAAACATTTCATACTCATGATTGTACCAATCCATCTTTACTAACACACTCTGAGGAAGAGACATCATTAATTCATTACAGGAAATTTCAAGTCTATTAAGGTTTAGAAATTTACTCAACACTTACTCTGTTTCTTTTTTTTTTTTCTTTTAACAAGAAACTACAGAGACAATACAAAGATATGGTGATTAATGTATTTTATTTAGTGCATATCCATGCATATATTATAAATTCTATAATTCATATATTATAAATTGAGACAATAAACTTGTCTATGACTTGCTTAGTTTTCTGATGATTACATCTTATTTTTTCATTGACTTGTATATTTTATATGTCAAGAATCTGTCTGAGGAGGAGCTCACTGCCCTTAGCCTTGGGAACAAGGGCAACTGAACAGAACAAGATAACTAGTGCTTCCATTATTACAAGAATCGTTTAAGAAAAGAGCTCCAAGTTAAGAAGTTGACTTACTTTAAAAAGTAGGAAAACATTCACAAGAGTTAAAGGTTTCATGAAACTCAGTTCTCTCAAGATTTTTAGAAATTGCAATCTGATTTACGTACTTCATCCAATCAAGCCTCAAGAAAGGCTTGGCCTCTCTGAGATCCTTTTACATCTAGCAATTTGACTAAATGGCAGGGAACTTTTAGGGAGGAATATATTTGGTGTCATGAAGAAATGCATTTCTCATGCATGAAAGAAGTTTGTCAAATTAAGTTTCAATGTAGTTATAGGCAAATATTATAAGATATGGAAAGCTAAACATTTTGGTATTTTTTTTCCTTATTTTCTTGAGGTGATGTTTAGCTGAATTATCCCTTGAGCACTTAGGGCAATATTTCTATAATGCTAAGGAATTTGCATAGATTTCTCTGACAACATCTTTAAAACTTGAGAATTTACACACACACACACACACACACTCACTCACACCAACTATAAGAATCTTAATTGAAAATTTTCACAGTTCAAATGATAATATGCTAGATCAAACAAACAAATTTTCAAGTAAAGGCTTATGAAGTCTCAACAGAGGCTTTGGGATGCTTAGAAGCCTAAATGTAGGATATATTTTTTTACATTGAATGACAGTTTCATCTTGAGGGAAAATTTATAGGTAATTTTCAGAATTAACTGGATACTTAATAACTCTCAACTGAAAGTTCTTTGAAGCTGTATATTTTATTATCAGCTAAAATTGTAAGAATAAAATTGAAGATCAGACATAAACTGAATATAGGTTTGTCCATCTGCCTGTATATGTGGCACATTTTTACATGTGTACAAATGTGTGAATGGAGCTCTTAGAACTGTGAAGTTGTGGTATAACAGACTACATAAAGTATTCCATCAGAATTCTTACTGATTGTCAATAAAATAGTATTTTCCATATAAGAGTTAAGCACTGAGAAATTTCGACAAGTTTTTCTCTATTTTTTTTTTCGGTTTTGTTTTGGTTTTTTGCTCATATAGAACTCAGATTATGATAGACTAAAGCCACTCTCAAACATCCATATCTTTATTTAAACCTTTGAAGGAAATTTCATTAATAAAGTACATATATTTGATACATGAACTACAGAATGAATTCTTGTAAACAAATACTCAAAGGTTAACACTACAATTGAGCATTTTTAGAAAATGATGTGTGGTTCCCCAAGACTAGAATGTCATAAAATTACTCATTTATATAGATGATAGATAGACTGATTAATCTTAGGAAGAAATTAAGATCAATTTTCAAAAATATAAAACAATATGACACTCTTATTTCATGTTGTATGAGTATATTATAAGAATAAACCCAAGCTCTCCAGGGAAATACATCACCTATATTTCATTAATCATTCTCCTAAGCATTCAATATTTTACCAATTATATCAATTTTCTTATTAAATTCTAACTTTACCTAATATAGTTAATGTTAAAACTATATTTTAAAACGTAATTTTAAAATGAAGCATTGTCTTATTAACCTTTCAAAAATATATCCTTGAATGCTAAGCTAAATAATACCAAGATAGCAGCAGCATGCAAGAATTTGGCATTTTGGAATAGGTGATGCAGTTTTATTGTACAGCAGTGACTCACTCCGTCACTGACGGTGGCTTCTAAAATTGTTATGTGGAAGCAAATGTATAAATACTTAAATACTCTGGAGAAGCATAAATGATAAGTCATTGTGACTTGTTCATTCAGAAGCAAGAATGAACATAAGGCACTGATGTTCAATGAACATAAAGTTTATTGAAAATCTGTAGCTGTCCAATGTTGCTGATAAAAGTATATTAAACATCCCATGACATATAAAGTGGGGTATCTAATTAACTCAAAAGTTAAAATGTCATATAATATCAAGTTGAAGGGACTTGCATGTAGTGAGCACTTGTGCACAGGCATGGTGGCAATTCCTAAGGCTGTATAGAACATAGTTCTAATTGTAGGTTGCTTATAAGAGATAGTCAAGGATGACATAAAGTTCCCTAGGATTCAACCTGTCTTTCTTCATGTTAGAGAGAGAACTTTATAATGTCACTAAGCAGGGGGTTCCTTTGTAAAGATTATTCTTTTCTAGGCTTTCTGTAATTAAATACTGGGGAAAGGGCTAAAAACAGATAAAGTGTATGACTTTAAGCACAAAGCTGCCTGCTCTATCTTCCCTTATTTATTACCCATTCCATTGAGATGCAGCATCAAAGAGCTGGTGATCTGGATTCAACTATATACCCAGCAGAGTGGTTGGAGACCTGGGCACCTGAATCACTGCATGAGGTGTAGCTGTTCAACCAGTCTACTCCACTTATATCCAGTATACCACATAAAACAGAAATAAGATTCTACTTGACAAGAAAGAACTCATTTCCATAGCTCGTTATTATTACAACTTAGACTAGCCCTGAAACAATAAATAATAACACAACTGTGCACCAGATACTGCCTAGTAGTGTTATTTCTCATTAATCATCTAAATTTCTCTATAAAACATGGTTTCATTATTCCAATTATTTAAGCCAAAATTTGGAGTCCTCACTCTTTACTTCCTCTCGTGAAATACTATCATCAATCAATCAATTCAATGAGCTAACAAAAACAATTGGCTGAGCTTTCAAAGTAGACTCTAAGTTTGACATTTAAAAAAATATCTTTATTCTTTTAATCCTTAATTCAAAACCAAGATCATTGCTATTTCAAAATTTTCTCATTAACATCACAGCTTCCTTCCTGCCATTAAAAATATTACTTTCCATACATGATATAGGGTTCTTATTAGTCATAATGTAGAGAATTATAAGATATATAATATTATATAGTATTATAAAGACATCCAAATGGCCTATGATACAATCTGAGCTCTGCCATGTCACTGATTTCTTATGCTCACCCCCATAATCACCAACTTCTTCCGGCCACTCTGCTATACATGCTGTTATTTGAATATGTCATTCAAAACCTTATCTAGAACATAGCACACTTTTATTCTCTATGATCTTCCTACCCCCATCATAAACTCAATTATGTCTCTGCTCAATGATCAACCACAAAGACATCCATCTTGACTATCCCATGTAGCACATCGAGCCTTTCTTCTACCTACTGTTTTAGGTACCACCTCTAAGCTTGGTATTCATAACATCTGTTGCATACACACGCTTCTCTGATATGTATGACCTCTGTTGCAACATATGAGACATACTACTACAATTGTGTGTTGCTTTCCATACTATAACCATAATCCTTAGAAGAGGGCCTAGCACAGAGAATATGCAAAATTAGTAGTTCCTGAATCAATAAGTTTTAGGTATAGAATTAATAAAATTCAACCAGGCTAAGGTGCTATAGGGAGGGCACAGTGGATGTTAGGTCCTGCTCAAATGGGAGATAACAGACTTTGTAGGACAGATACATTAGCTGTCTCCAAAGAACAGCAGCATTTGAAAGCACATAATTAAAGTAGAGGAAATATGAACTGTCACAGATATAATGAACACAGAAAGATTACGCATAGTCATGGAGCAGGCCATGCAGAATTGAGTGGAAGCAGGGCAAGTGTCCCCTCCCACATGTCAGGCACGAGACTTGACACTGACAAGAGAGGAGATGGAAAAATGCATCTAGAACATTCCCCAAAGCTTACATAACTTCCTACATGGGTCTGAATTCAGGCCCATGTCTGCTAAGTTGTAAACTCAGCTGACTTCATTTCATTGTAGAGTTTTTCTATTCCAAGGGGTTTGTATTTTTAACCAAAGAAGGGCACTGGACACGTGAATCATGGTACATGTTACACTAACACATTTCAAAGATAACAAGCTCACGATTATATGATTATGTAGAGAATGCAGAAAACCAGGATAAGCTTAAGTACAGAACAGCTGAGATGAAATGTTAGGAAATTCAGGCAAGAAGTGATGGAGGCATGAATTAAAGCCAGGTCAGATAGGGACAGTTAAAAACAGAGGACTGATAGACAGGGCAGAGTTTGTGATTGAATGGCCCCTGGTTTGCACTCTGGGCAGATTTTTACAGAGAAAGGATGATGTCATCTACAAAGTTGAGAAACAAAATAGACAAATCGCAAAGAGGATTATTTCCATCATGTCTATCTGGGCACACAGCTGCTTAACGGGTGGATCTAGATTAAACCCCCAGGATTTATGGCTTTTAGTTCTATGGCCATTTCTCCACCTGACATCTGAAACCAAATGACTAGAGCTTGTAACATAAAGCACAAAGAGACAGAGACCTAGTTCAGCAGTTTAGCTATGTCAAGAAAAGTCTATATTCTGAGCACGAGGGGGAAATGTGGTGTTGCAGAGACCACCGAACTATGATCTATACTTTAGAAAACCATAAAATTAAATTTAGTACAATATAATATTATAAGTGTTCACTGTTAGAGTAGGTCTTTTATCTCTCAGGCTTATAAAGGTGAATTAGAAGTAAAGGGTGGAATGTTGCCTTTCAAGAACAACAACAACAAAAATGGCAGGAGTCAAATTTTTTCCAACTTAGTCCATGAAAAGTACTTAGTACTATGGGGGTTAAATATCAAAAACAAGTAGATGTGCTAACAAATAAAAAAGCTCTTTGCAAAATGTAGCATAAGAGAGAGAAGCTGAGATTCCAGGTCTTCACTTAGCAATGAGAGTCTTAAGAAAGGTATCCATCCAACCAATACTTGCCAGCTTATGATTACATCTGGATGAATGCTACAAACTGCACAAACTGCAGGTGGCTATGTGTGAAACAATGATCTTTCTTATTTAATTTGAGACCTTTTATGGTATTAGAAGAGCTATTGTACTGAGTAATCAAAAGACAAAATGCCAGGTCTAATGAGACTTTGAGTAATAGGTAAAGTATAAAACCACTTCCTTCAAGCAAAAGGTTGAGTAGATTTTTAAAAATATGAGTTTCTTTTATTCCTTCTGAACTAAAAGTCTAATTAACAAAAATTTCAGGATCCTGCTACACTAATTCAGGATAATTACTGGGGAACCCAATTCAATTCCNGGAAGGGAATGGAAGGGGGAAAGTGGTATAGCTATATTCTAATTTAAAATGTGTAAAAATTTAAAAGTAAAAAGGATAATAAATATAAAGCAGTTTAAAGTATTTATTCACTTCAATTAATTTTATTCAATTACTTTACTTCAAATAATAATTTTATTAAATAATACTTTTCATATTTCAAATAATTTCAAATAATAATAATAATTTCAAATAATAAATACATATTAAACAGTGTTTTAAAATTATAAACCAGATAGTTTTAAACAGTTAACCAGAAATATGATTGTTTTAAACTTTGGAGAAATCAAGTTGATTCTGGCTTAAGAAGATATCTGGATTTTCTGTTTCTGCATTCAGTATGTTATTCATATCACACTCTAGACTGTGGCCTCTGAAACAGTCCACCATATACTATAGAGGTAATCTTTTGTGCACTGTGTAAAAGCATTCACCTGTCAATTAAATGCTGATTGGCCATTGAGCTGAATCAGGAATAGAAGGTGGGGCATTCTGGGTTTGAGTCAGACCTGGAAGGATTGACCCAGACACAGAGGAAGTCGGTAGTGTGAGATTGAGGACCAGGAAACCAGCCACGTGGCATGACATAGACTACTTTAAACAGCATAACTGAGTTCTGAGTTAGTCAGGGAACAGGCCTGAGCTTATGGCCTACACATTTATTCATATATAAGAAGTTTCAGAGTCATTATTTTTTAGGGAGTAGGAAACCTTCATTCATAAGAAAATGAAACAGAGATACAAAAAATATCATGCTGGTGTTATGTGTTCTGATCTCAATGAACCCTTAGAAAGGTCCCAAACCATACTTCAAGAGATTCTGCATTAAGAATACCAGTTTTCAGTAAATAGGAATTTTCAGTTCAGTGCATGGATTTCCAGTAGATAATCATCTTTAATTAGGATCATATGTAATTATAAAATTTACTCAAATATGCAACTTTACCCATTGAATCTGCTGCCCATAAAGCAAGTACTTTAGTTATAAGTGAACCATATTCATCAGTCTTTCTTTTATGCCTGGTTGAGTCAACAGAACACTCCAATGTGCCCCTTCTCACCTCTTTAGTGAGCTTTCTAACATAGACACTCACTGCCCCTTTCAGCAGCTTCAAGGGGTGGCTAGGGGCATCTTAACCTCCCATCAACAGCACAACTCTTCTAGTTCACTCTCTTAAACATGACATCATCTCATTCATTCCCACATCAGAAATGACCACCATCATTTACTTCATTATTTGCATAAAAAGGAAGGCATTCCTAATTTCTCTTTTTATCACATACACAGCTAATTGGTATATTGCCAAATTATACCACAACATCAGTATATTCCCATCCACCACCGTCATCTAAGCCATCACTGCTTTGCTTTAATTAAGGTTGTCACCTCTCAGCCAGCACCATTGGTCCTCTATTTGTCTCTATAATTCATTTACTACAGTCTTGAGTGTGTATAAAATCTATTTTTATACTCACAATGTAGAAGCCAAACATGTCTTGATATTTAAACTCCCACAACTCTATACCTCTGAGGTTGCTGAAGCAAAGTATAACAAGTGTCCTATCCTTTAGCACCAATGCAACTCCATTGCATACTTTCTAACATCCCTAACATTCTTCTTGGGCTTTTCTTCATCTGGATTCTTCTATCCATACATTTGTTGATCTGGCTCTTTATCGTCATTCAGCTCTCAGCTCCAGTTTTCATTTCTGAGGGAAGCACTGTCATATCACAGATTGCCAATCTCACCAGGATTCCTTAGCAACCCTACTTAATTTCAATTATTTCTAATATTTATCATCATCTGAAAGCCTTTTGCTTCTTGCTATAGATGGTTTTGTCTTTTTTTTCCTATTCATTCATCATCAAAATACATTATCATATTCAATTTTGTATCTCCAATGTCTGCTAAATCACAGTAATACTAAGTAACTTAAATCCTACATTTCTTGAATATAGAATGAGTAATTAAATAAATGCATAAGTTCATTTCAGTAAAGAAGTTATCTTGCAAAACAATCCACTAAGCATTTTTTATATATATTCTTAGTTGAGAATATAAAAATTCCAACATTTTACATCATCCACTCAAAAGCACACTGTAACATGCCATGGCAAGGGGTCATCTAATCTTTAGGGTTTACTAATTATTGCTATGTATATTTGTGATCTCAAAATCAATACAAAGAAGAATATTCCAAAAGTATTTTCCAACTTTAGATTATTTGAACTCTATGATTTATAGAATAAACAATTAAAACTCACAGGAATGAACTTGGATATGTAAAGCCATCTTGATTTTCTTCCCAGAAAACGAACAAAATGACTGTTGAAAACCTACAGATTGATTATTTCTTGTCTGAGAACAAATTTTTACTTCAGTTGAAAGCTTTATTATCAATAATGATAAAGGAAAATTCCCAAAATGTTTTAGATGTTAGAACAATTCACCTCAGCAAAGTTAATCAGATTAGGTCCCAGAATGGAACTAAATAAATCTCAAATGTAAATGTACTCTGTAATAATTCCATAATAGATTAAATATGCATGAAATATAAGTTCCCAGGAATTTAGTTTAATACCCTTCTAAGTCATGTCTATTATAATTCTAAACTCTGTGTGATACTTATAGAGATTTAGGACAAAAATATTTTATTGGAAAGGAGTTTATAAAATAACCTAAGCATAAACATCAGATGCAACTTTCCAGGCCATAATAGTTCAATTCAGAAAAAGCATGTACAATTACAAGCTGCAATTCTCAAGAAGGAGACCATTGTAGAATTCCAAAAGGAACAGCTGCATCTTAATCCAATGGTCTCTATGTCGGGGTCTGTATATTGGGGTGGGCTGTTGCCTTGGTAGCCACAGTCTGAAGCTTCTCTGTCCTCCCTTGGAGAGCATGGCAAAATCATTACACATTATTCAAAGATGTTTCATTGGATGGATGAACATAAAAGCATTAATCTAACTAGGCTCCCACAAAAATCATTGGGAATCTTGTTATAGCCTCCAAGGAAATGCATGGGTGTGCTGTTAAAACTGAACCCACAGTTGTGGGGTCTTGTTAAATGTTTAGAATGCACACCACCAAACAGTTTTATATGATGATTGGTGGGGTGAGCTTGACCTCATTATCAAGAAATCAGTGTGCTGTTACACTCTGGGCCAGAAACTAATCACATTTCCTTCTCTCTGTTTCAACTGTGCTACACTTATTCTTAATTTTCATCCAAATAATACACATTTGGACTTCCAAAGTTGGCATTCCTTCAAAACGAAGACCATGGAAAGACTGATATTTGATAAACGTGAATGAGGACAGAAGTGAATTCCAAGAGCCATAATTATTTAGAGTGACAGTAAAATGGAAAAAGGAGACTTGCCCTTAAAATGTGCATCGCTGAAATCACCCTGGCTCCTTTCTGAAAGGAGTTACCTTCCCAGCTACCATCTCAGGACTATGCATGGCAAATTTCAATTGTTTGCAACTTCTGAAATCTTCAAAACTGAAAAAAAAATGACAATGCTACCTTTTTGTAATGTAATAAATTTAGCTCAACTACTATGGCCTCGTTTTACAAATTCAGGCCAGGATTGATAGCTAAATCTGCCAGTCAAAATCAGTCCCAGCAGTGCATAGCAATAATCCCAGCATTTGGGTGCCCAAGGCAGGAGGCTCTCAGGCTTGAGATCAGCCCGAGGTACAGAGGGAGACTCCCAGTGTCCAAAACACAAATTGACAAGAGTAAAAATGCCTTTGTTGTACATGTGGCACTTTTCAATAACCGTGCCTGTGGTCAAAACACTGGGTTAGTTCTGCTTGAATTATACAACAAAATGTTTCCTTTTTTAGAGATACAGACAGATATATCCCTAGTATATTGTAGACAAAAAAGTATTACTCAGTTTTATCATCAAATCTGTCACTAAATGACCTGTCATTGTTTCCAAATATATAACAACTCTGACAGAAAAAAAAAAAAGTAAAAGAAAAGGAAAAAAGGAAAGAAAGCATTGTGGAAGATTCAAAGGCATATCTATCATCTCTCAGGATGATTTACATTCTAGAACATTCTGGAAAATGGGAGAAGGTAAAAATGAAATGCAAAATATTTTCCAGCTTCATATTTTGAGAAGGAAAGTGATTTTGAGATCATACACAGATACTTTATTTATAGATAATTAATGCCTCACGTACCTCACTCAAATGCATGCTTTTACCTCTACAGACACTCGGATATGCAGGACAAATACTACCTCCCAAGATTTTTAAAGGAAAGACAAAAACAAGAACATACAAAAGTAAGAAGATACACTTCACTGCATTCAAATTAATAACTGTTATCCCTCAGGTGTCAATAAGACATAAAAAAAAAATTACAAGCTCTGGATAAGAGAAAATATTTACAGTGCTGATAATTGCCAAGGGTAAGCTCCAAATATGTAAAGTTAACTCCCAACATAAAAATGAGCAGCCTAACAGAGACTCTTCACAGGAAAAAACAAGCTCCTTGGCATGGGACAAGAAGTTTTACCTTGTTAGAAGTTAGAGAGAAAGAAGGTGTAATCACAAGATTGCACTGTGCTTCCATTCCGTGGGTTAGTTCAATGCTAGCCCATAAAACTCCCCACAAATAAAAGAAGCAAAATGGAAAGTACAGAAACCACAATCAGATATGACCAGCTTAATAAAAACACCTTAGAAAGGTATTTGGCATCATTTCACAAATATAAAGTGCTTTCTGGGAGGGCAAAACAATAGAAACACCATCATGGGAAGCTAAAAAATAAATAGGTGAAACAGCATGTATGATGAAACAAAATCCTGTACAAACCCATCAAATGTCCAAAGAACTATTTAGAATTATTATAGTCATGGAGAGTTGGGGCCATTCAACACTACACATGAGCTTTGCATGGTTGGGGTGGTAAAGAGGAATGCTTTTGACCTATGGATTCTTACAAGATAACTTGGATAATGATCATTCACAAACATATGGGCTCTGAATTCTCAATTTGGGGGAGAGAATAGATGTGAGGTGGTTCGGACACTCAGTTTCTCCTAGCGGGTACTTTGCAACCACCCCTAAAATGCCTCCGTAGGGGGGATTCTGGCCAGTACATTAAGCTGCTCCTTACATTTTGGGAACACTTAATTAGTAGATTATTGATTCTCCAGCTGACTCAATTTAAACTTCTTTGGAGCTTGAATTTTTCCCCCCTCTGGTTATCTAGAGTCATGCAAAGTAATTCTATTCCCATTTCAGAGTAGGTCAAGCATTTAAGAAGTTATATTTTCTTCCTAAACTTCCTACATATAAGCAAAATCTTGTCAGTTTTTATACATACATAATTCCTGAATTTTCTCCAGCAAATTAAAAACTCTTTGCACATTGTACCCCAAAGAACATGATACTTATTCCACGTGCCATTTAAATACCTGTTCCCTCTCTCTGACTTTGATATCCCACTTGAAATATTATTTTTCAAAATGCACATGTGATACTTAAGATTCTCCTTGCATATGAGCTTTAATAAATACATGTTTTGTTTTGCTATTGGATAGCTAGTTCATAAACATGGTCTTTTGCATAAATAATTCAAGTGTTGTTGTTGTTGTTGTTTTTAAAGGAAATATAAAATATAATTCGGTGCCCTTATATTTCACCTGTTTTAAAGAAAGACAGCTTCTGGGTGAACATGAAATCTCCTGAAGTCAAAAGGCAACACCTGATGTTAGCAAGTAAAATGACTTGTCTCTCATGTTACATTTACTGAAAACTATTTCATATAAAAAGGTATTCAAGTCCCTCATATGCTCAGGCAACATTTTGAATGCTAAAACAGTGCTGTATCATTAATGTCTAGTTTTATATAAATATCCCTTGTTTAATGCCAGCATTCACGAAGTCATTTAATTTCATGCAGAAAATAAAAATTTTGGAGGGAATGAACAGTTATAGTTGGAAGTATGTAAGTTTACAACAGAGTCTGTCTAGCAGGAAAACAATAATTCTGAACATATCTAATGTATGCAGACCTGTATCCAATGAATTACCCACAATGCATCAAACCAAGTTTTGCCCAAAATCCATCAAACCAAGAAGCACAAATGTCCATCTTCCCACTTTTTCTTTTGAGAGCTGCTGTGGACATCAGATTCTACTTAAAGATAGTGTGTAATGGTTCATTCCAACAGTCTTTTCTCTCATAAGCCAAGAGGCAGCTCTTGAGAAAAGGTGAGAAAATGAAATCAATGTTATTCATTTTATGCAGAAAGAAATGGTATTTCCAATGTTCAAAGAGTATAATCCTCAACAGAAAGTACACAGTGGTGAACTAAGAGTTAAGACAAATCACAGCTTCCTTCAATGAGAAAAAATGAACTAAGGAGGGAAGAAATTAATTCCAGATTGTCTGTAGGGAGTATAGCACACGGCTGGGCATGTGGGGCACTGCGGGGAGCCCGAGTGGCACTAAATCTGTAGAGCAGAGTCCTGGATTGCTTCCATGATGAACTGTTCCTACTCAGCCTTGGCAGACTTTTTTTCCTTCTTGCAATAATATTTCTTATCACGTAATTTTATAGTGTGCATCTTTTGTGAGTTTGCGAGTTAGGATATTCACAATAAATATGCTCATGCTGTATTTCTAGTCCATCTTTGGAAAGTTAGCATTACTAAATATGTGGTTATGGGAAGCCTAGGGTTCAGTTTCATATTTCAGTATATTTGTGGAATAATCTTGTGGAAGGATCTAACTTCTCCATATACTATATACCTCTCTATATACTAAGATACTTATCTATATACATAGATAGTTACATAGTCTCGTGGAATTATTCATAATAAAGACAGAGACTTTAAAAATTAGCAAATGATTAAACAGTGTGTGGCAAGAAAGTACTTAAATGAGTTATTGTAATTAGTAAAGTATGTTATAAAAGAAACAGCAGAGCCGTGAACAACGCCGAAATGGCCAAGATTAAGGCTCGGGACCTGTGCGGCAAGAAGAAGGAGGAGCTGTTGAAACAATTGGACGATCTGAAGGTGGAATTGTCCCAGCTTCGGGTCGCCAAAGTGACAGGCGGCGCCGCGTCCAAGCTCTCCAAGATAGGAGTCGTTCGCAAATCCATCACTCGAGTCCTCACTGTCATTAACCAGACTCAGAAAGAAAACCTCAGGAAATTCTACAAGGGCAAGAAACACAAGCCCCTAGACCTGCGACCCAAGAAGACAAGAGCCATGTGCCTCATCCGGCTCACCAAGCAGAAGGAGAAGCTGAAGACCAAGAAGCAGCAGCGGAAGGAGCAGCTGTACCCTCTGCGCAAGTATGCAGTCAAGGCCTGAGGACAACGACAATAAAGTGCAAGACTGACTGCAAAAAAAAAAAAAAAAAAAAAGAAAAGAAAAGAAAAGAAAAGAAAAGAAAAGAAAAAAGAAAAAAATGAAACAGCAATGATGATTCCGCTGAAAAAGTTAAATTAAATAGGCAGTTCTCAGAACACTCTAACAGATTTGTAATTAAACAGAATGCGAAGTCTGCCTCCACAATGTTGTAAATGGTCATCATCTCTAAGCCAATCAAATACTTCAGCGTATTACACACCAGGAATCCCCAGTACTCGAATATCAGGTGAGAGTCTGCAATACTAGATTTTGGATTCAATTGCTAAATCAGAAATTTATTTTAAATGAGGGTAACCTGAGGTTTATGTTTCTGATAAAAAGAAGACCATAATAGGAGTATTAAGAAACAGTACGTCATAAAACAAGCTAATGTCCATTTCTTGGTGAAAATAAACAATAAAATATATGGTAAACAACATATATATTTGAGATGTCAAAGGATCCTTGGGAGGTTTGTTTGTTTTTCTTTAAACTTATACTATATAGCCTTAGGGAGCTAATCCCAAACAATTCTTGATGAAAGTTGAAAATGATACTTTCATTAAATTGGAATTTTAAGTGTCTGAAAGGATCAGTTCACTATAAACTTGATTTTATAAAGTTAAAATCACTGGGCTGATTTTTCTTTGTCAAGTCCTTGAGTGTTTTCATGAACATCTTGGCAATAAGCTTGTAAAAGATCTTTCAGAGCCTATTCATTTATTGTACCATGCTATACTCTTTATAAATATTAATGTTCACAAATTAAAAAGATGCTTTCTATATCAAGAATGTTTCTGTGTAAGCATTGAGAAGATTTAATGTGTTGGTTTTCAAAAAACTTAATTACATAATAAAACATTTCCCCAATAAAAATTTATAAAACTTTAAAAACAAAGTTTTTATTTTAAATTATTTTTACATAAAGATAAAAGGAGAAGATCTGCAAGAATTATATTGAGTTGATTTTAATTTCTGTATGGAGAAAGGCTGCCATCAGTTCATAGGATCATGGACACTTACTGGATTTACTAAAGACAATCAACAGCATAAACACAACATGGCTATGAATATTAATGCATTATTTAAAGTCTTATTTTAAAAGAGCAATTAAAAAGAGGTTGTAATGGGTAATTATGATGGTATTTTGCTTAGTTAATCTAACAATAAAAAGATAAATATAATTTATTCAAATTACACCAAGGCAATCACTACTGAGACATTACTGAAAGTTGTATATTTATCTTTATTAAAAGAAGCAATATAGTCCCTGATAAAAAATTTTACATATTTTGTAATGAATATATATGGAAATAGTACTACCTGAGGATCCAGCAATACTCTCCTGGGCATATACCCAGAAGATGTTCCAACTGGGAATAAGAACACATGCTCCACTATGTTCATAACAGCCTTATCTATAATAGTCAGAAGCTGGAAAGAACCCAGATGTCCCTCAATAGAGGAATGGATACAGAAAATGTGGTACATTTACACAATGGAGTACTACGTTGCTATTAAAAAGAATGAATTTGTGAAATTCTTGGGCAAATGGATGTATCTGGAGGATATCATCCTGAGTGAGGTAACCCAATAACAAAAGAAGTCACTAGATATGCACTCACTGATAAGTGGATATTAGCACAGAATCTTAGAATATCCAAGATACAATTTGCAAAACACAAGAAAATCAAGAAGAAGGGAGACCAGCGTGTGGATACTTCATTCCTCCTTAGAATAGGGAACAAAATACCCATGAAAGGAGCTACAGAGACGAAGTTTGGAGCTAAGACAAAATGATAGACTATCCAGAGACTACCCCACCAGGGGATCCATACCATAATCAGTCACCAAACCCAAACACTATTGCATATGCCAGCAAGAGTTTGCTTAAGGGACCCTGATATTACTGTCTCGTATGAGGTTATGCCAGTGCCTGGCAAATACAGAAATGGATGCTCACAGTCATCTATATAATGGAACACAAGGCCCCCAATGGAGAAGCTAGAGAAAGTACCCCAGGAACTGAAGGGGTCTGCAACCCTATAAGAGGAACAACAATATGAACTAATCACAACCCCCAGAGCTTGTGTCTCTAGCTGCATATGTAGCAGAAGATGGCCTAGTCGGTCATCATCGGGAAGAGAGGACCCTTGGTATTGCAAACTTTATATGCCCCACTACAGGGGAACTCCAGGGCCAAGAAGTGGGAATGGGTGAGTAGGGGAGAAGGGTGGGGGGAGGGTATAGGGAACTTTCGGGATAGCATTTGAAATGTAAATTAAGAAAATATCTAATAAAAAAATTTACCTGCAATGAAATATTAGGAGATGGGAGATATACACGACATAGATCTGAGAACTTGGGATGAGGGTTAGGGAGCCTGGAGTAATTCTGTGAGGGACAGGTTTGAGTGGAGGCTTTAACACATACCCAGTAATTCACTTAGTAAACAGAAGTAGACAGACATTCCTGAAAATGGGAGTAGAATCTATAGAAAATAATTGTGTTGCCCCAAATGGGGTTAATAAAAAGAAATAATTCTTTTAAAAATTTACATATTTTATAATGAATATATATGGAAATATTTTTTATTTCCTTAAACTATAAATAATTAACTTTGCATGATAGTATTTACATATTGTTAATTTTACATTATAATATTTAAGTTGTAAGATATAAGGAAACATCACACAGGTATTTTGATCATTTTTTGAGGAAAGAGTTCATGTATTTTCAGTTGTACAGTGTAACTCCTTACGTTAGAAGATGAGCTTGCTGTTCATTGTCTTTAAAGATTAAATATGGTTTTGTATTAGGTATACCAAATGAGTATACGGTAAACTTGATATATTTTATCAAAAGATATCAGACACATTGTTTGTGTGTATCTGTGTGTATGTGACGGTGTGTGTGTAATTTGTTTTGTCTCTCTATAAAAACCCTTACTCATTCCCGTAATTAAGACCCTAAGCTGTCAATTAAGATTACCTGGGGTTAAATTCTAACTAGCATGACTGACTTGGAGAGTAGCATATCCTTATTGATTCTCAGTCTCACCATCTATAAAACAAAATAATACATTTATCCTTTATACGTGACTATTTTGAAAATTAGATAAAGTCTATCTATGGAAAGTGTTTAAAAACCATGCTCATTACACTGGATGTTCTAGACAATAAGTTAGTCATATAGCTAAAAGTGAACAACCCTTTCATTTTGAAAGCTAGGGGATGATAAATGTAGACTTTTATATTTGTAAGATTTTATGTTAGTCTATTTTTAATAAATATTCAAGATGGAGGAAAACTTAAGACACAAGTTTTGAATATTGATTGCTGTTGTAGAAAACTAGTGGTTACAATGTGAAGACAACCAAACCAAAAGTTCATCCTGCTTTATACAATAGCTGTGTTCTACATAGTTATCCTACTAGTACAATGTCTAACAAATCAAATTATGTGAGATCATTGGCAGATATGATGCTATGCCTAATTTTAATCACCCCTAGGACAATACCTCTAGTTTTATAGTCTATACTTGTCTCTTATTTATGTCTTTCTGATTTTCCTACTCTGCCTGCTCACTGCCTCACACCATACCTACCCTGTGAATTCATTCCTACCCTTACAATTCTCTTCCAAGTGCATAATATTTATATTTGTGCCTACTGTGTTTTGGTTTTGTCAGAAAAAATCTTAGCTTATCTTAGCAGAAGCTTATGATATGGAAGCAAAATATGAAAATATAAAAAGGAAAAGATGAAAGAAAGACATTACAATGAAAAAACTGAACATTCCAAAAGACTACAAAGAAAATCTCAAAGGCAAGTCACAAATGCACACATAGTTTTAGCTATATTTTCAAACACTTAGTAGAAATAAATAAGACATTATGATTTTATAATGTGTTATTCTTTATATCAAATAATCATAAAAATCAAAGGTTCTTAACCTTCCTAATGCTGCAGTCCTTTAATTCAGTTTCTCATGTTGTGGTGACCCCCAACCATAAAATTATTTTCATTGCTACTTCTTAACTGTAGTTTTGCTACTGTTATGAATTATAATATAAATATGTGTTATTTTCAATGGTCTTAGGTGACTCCTATGAAAGGGTTGTTCAACTCCCAAATGGGCTGCCATCTACAAGTTGAGAACCACTGATATAAATTATCTGAGTTAGCCTCCCAATAATACCATAAAAGACAGACAAATCAGATAGTATCCATACTGGTAATAATGAAACTTCAAGATGGGCATGGTGGCGCATGCCTTTAATCCCAGCACTCCGGAGGCAGAGGCAGGCGGATTTCTGAGTTCGAGGCCAGCCTGGTCTACAGAGTGAGTTCCAGGACAGCCAGGGCTACACAGAGAAACCCTGTCTCGAAAAACCAAAGGGGAAAAAAATACTTCAGGCTACAAAGCCTGCTTTAGGTTTTTTCTTGATGAGAAGTATTTCTAACCCTTTGCAGTTTTAGCAACCAATCATGGCTTCAGATGATATCATAAGGATCTGCCATTTTACAAATTGGGTTGTTGAAACCCAGAAAATGTCAGACTTTCTCTTAGTAACCAGTACACCCTTTCTTTTAGTAACCCATAAACTTGAAGGAGACTATGGAAGTCATGAATCACTCAATATGCATGCTCTGGACTGGACACAGGTCATGCCTAATGAACTCAACAGCTTATAGCACAGTCATTTCTCGGCTTACTTTCTTCTCAGCTAGTTCAGAAATCATCTCAGGCTCTCTCTCCAAAGGGAAAATATGCATTATAAATTCTAAGTTAGAAGCAATTAATATTAAAATCTACCTAGGGATAAACCCTATTTACATAGTAAATGGATAAGTTATTCATCAAAACGTTTCTTTTTTTAAACTTTATTTAATCTACTATATCAGTTTCTGAAGGGCTTTGTGATACACATGATCCCTCTTATTAATTAGACAGCTAACATGCCATGAGGTTTTCATTGACTCTGTGATACATATGCAAGTGAATAAAAACGTCACCTGGAAGAATCTATACAGGAAACCTGGTCATAAACTAAACGTTAAGGGTAGAATTGTATGTGCTAATTGATATAAACGACTTGAATTCCCACTGAAGCATGGTCAGCGTGCTCGGCAATGTAACTGTGTGTGGTCCCATGAAGTTAGCAAACAGTATCCTTTTCATACCATTGGTATTTTCCAGATTTGAAAACATACAAACCCTTACATTAATATTCTACACACCAACACTTCATCAATTACACAACCATGAGTAGTATATTCACTCTTTGTTCAAATTGTTTCCCAATGAAAGAAGAAAGACGAAAATTGTTCCACAGAATTCATTGCGATCCTTGAGAAGCTCGGAAGATGGGAAAGGAATGAGGGGTGGAGGAACAAGTTACTAACCCTACCTTCCATGACATACACCAGCGACCCCACATCGCCTTCCTTGATGATGCAGCTGTCCTTGCCATATTCCACGGGGTACATACAATCCACAATCTCCTGGATCTGTGACAGCTCCAAGTTCTTCATGAAGTCATTGTCAAGGATAGCCTCCTTTATGAGATCCTTCGACCTAGAGCATGAGAGGGAAAAGTTACTGATACATCTGACCAGCCTTCCATAGTTTTTGAGGCTCGGTTGAGCCATGCAGTATGCTTGCACACAACAAATGAATCTTCTTGAAAGGCCTGACAACAAAGCATAATGACGGCAGAAAAAGAATGGAGAAAATTTCCATTAAGCAAACTATCATTTGGTAAGTGGCCAACATGCCAAATCCAGGCATATAATTTCAATTTGTTTTACCATGTTTTAATCCACAAAGATTGTGGAAAAAAAACAATAGATTGATATTAAATTAAAACTTATACTTTGGCCTAAGAATAAATACAATTAAATTTACAAAATCATAAACAAAATAATTTTCACCCTAGATATTATAGAACAAAAATCATAGTTTTTGTATGCATCATTTAGTAGACTTTATGTTTTTAATTTGCTCTCTTCTATACAATATATTTCTAGTATTATTGCCAGTTGTGATATGGGCGCTCAAGAAATGGTCTAGCTGGAGATTTTTAGAGAGTGGATTCCTAATTAGCTGGTTGAAACCACTAGCAGAAAGGTGAGAAACTTTCATCTGAGTGTCTTGCTTCTGTTGGAAATACTAGTCTTTGAGCATCTTGATTTAGAGTAACTAGACAGAACTACATTGAACAAGATATTCTAAAAGCCACAGGAGTTAGAACTGGAATTAAACACAGACAGTCAGTAGGAAAGAGATAAACAAATTTTGCAATAAGGATTCTAGGGATAGCAGGAGCGTTCCACAGAACTTCAAAAAATGTGATAATTTTTCCACTGAAGAATAATAAGTTCCGCAGGACTCACTACGGGTATAAAAATCAAAGAGGAGGAGGCAATGCTAAGAAATATCTTGTCAAGAAGGAAACAATCAAAGCACAATGTGGGAACTGAGTTTAATCAAAGCTGAGATGTTAGTAATTTACAGATAAAGCAGCATATTTGGAATTTCATATTGAAAGAGGAATTTGTTTTAAATATGAACACAAGCTGGCCTTTGCTTGTTCTGACTCCCGGAAGTGGTAATCAGAGAAGCAACAACGTGGAGTAGGGACGCCGTCTGAAGCATCCTTCCTTGCCCCCAATCCCCTCTGACGTCTCATCCAGGCTAAGCCCAACTAACCTGATCTTCACACACTGTAATTCACAAACATTTTGCTTTCAATTAGAAAAAGGCATATATAAAACCAAAAATATTTACAACTTTATTTCTGAAAAAAAAAAAAAAAACCTGAAAACAGTGGGCCATACTGCAATTAAAAATGTATTTGGAAAAAAGAGGAGGGGGGTATATTAGAGAATTAGGGAGAAGAACAGGGAGAGATACTGTAATTATATGACAATCTCCATTTAATGTGTGTGTGTGTGTGTGTGTGTGTGTGTGTGTGTGCATATATATGCATTTACACATAGCATTAGAGGCATAGGAAAAACTAATATTTTAAGTGAAGAAGTACTATGCAGAATTGTTTTAGGGTAAATATGTGTGTAATAAAATTTCTTTAAAATAAAAGTAAGGATTTTTTTTTACATAGCATTTTAATTCCTCCCAGGACCACAACCCTCACATCAAATCTATCAAGCACTATGTTTTCCCTAAATAAAATATAAGCCACTCTGTCTGCAGATATGATCCTGGTTTGCCTCTGTCTTTTCTCTGCTGGTCTTCAGAAACCTCTTGGGTACCACTTACCCTCTGTCTTCTGCCACTACCAAGGGTTTGACCCTGTTTGTGTGGCATTTGGGATCCAGACACTCTGGAAATCAGGAAATCAGGAAATTTTAGCAACTTTAGAATGAGCCATATGGGAGAAGAGAGGACCAGAAGTCATGAGGGATCAATGGCAGCAGGAATGTCCCTCTAGTGTGGAAGTGTCCCCTTTCGCCACAGTGACTTACTATCTTTGCTTAGGATGTGTTCTCCGTCCAGGGAAGCATCAAGTATTGCATTTGCCATGCAGATGATGCTGAGTTAGGATAAAAGTAAGTTTGAAAGTTACATATATCCAGGCCTCCAGCTATCCTTGCTTGCTCTAAAACTTCCCTTGCTTTTCTAAATTTTCATTACATCCTCTGTAAGATGTCATTTTAAAGAAAAACTAAAACAAAAGCAAACCATTATCTAACAGGTCTCTATGTGAAGCCTAGTGACAACACAAAATTACTTTCAGTAAAAAATGAGGGATAAATTTGGTAGTGACACTGACTGCAGAAGCAGCTATACAAGGAATGTCCCAACATATCCAACGCAGAGTTGAAACAAGTTCAAGAGGAAATATAGAAAATATTGACTTCGTGATCTTTATGACAGAATTATATTTTTCTATTTTTTGTACATTTATGAAGTTTTCTTGTTTCTGAAGTTTAGAGTGGATGTGCATTTTTATGTACAAATTTCAAAAGTAAATCCTGAATAGTAAACTACTTTGAGAAAATATAAAACTAATCTAGTTCCCATTTAATTAATGATCATCGGCCATGATTGGCAGCTGGGAAATGGCTCTTCAGGAGGTTGGCTTTTATATTCTTGACACCCTCAGAGCACTAATGACAGGAGATTTCACTTCAGGAAGCAATGGTGATAGTCAGAACATTATTAAGAATTTCAGGATGTCTTTATATCTAAAGTCTCCCCCCGCCCCCAGGGCAGAGTGTACTGCAGCTGCATGATCTCTGGTGTTCTGATTTATTTTTAAATTCTCATGTGCAAAAAAGTTTGCTTTCAGGCCCAAAGTTGCATTGTTTCTTTTCTGAGTTTAAAATAAGGTGTAAAAGTTTTCTTCAAGAAGCTTGCATGGCTAACTATCTTCCTCACCCTGACCTCGCAAAGGCTAGAGGCACCTTAAAATCAACTCCCACGTTTTAATTTATAAGTATTTTCCCATACACCAGAGTTTTGTCTTAAAGAAATTCATTTTATCAAACCTATCATATTTTTATTTACTGAGTATTTTTCCTATTTTATTTGGGCCAAGAAACAAGGCTGTCCAATGGGTTCATAGTTTCTGAAGTAACAGAAACTAGATTTATCAATCCAATATCCCAACATTTTTGGATGGGATCCTATCCTTGGGAAAATACTAATAGTATTCTATAAAGATCTTAAGTTTTAATTGCATAGAAAGATTAGAAGTAAAGTCCTCTTCAGAGGGAATAATTCACTCCATTTAAAGATGATGTGAAAAAGTCACTTCCTCAAAAAGAATGCTGTTGACCTGTATTATGAATACAGAACTGGTAAAAGCAAATGCCAAGACCCTTCCTAACAACCATCCACATTTCCTAAGCATTTACTGCAGGGTACCACAGCATCCCAGGGACACATAATTCTCAAATTTCATTTTTGATGGAGGTCACTTAATCTTCGGTCTCTAAAGCAAAGCACCCTCGGCTTCATATGAGCACCAGCATGTGTTTCAAGCAAATTTAGTAGGCTTTAGATAAATTCCAAAGTTAGAGTGACAACATTCATGACACTTTGGCTTTATTCTCCAGTAGTGAAGAAATGCATGCATACATACATACATACATACATACATACATACATACATACATACAGTAAAATACTGATCAATAGAAGACCTATATCTATCATTTATCTCTCCATACAGATTTGATCAAGTTAGTTAATGAAATATCACAAATAATGTATCTCTGACATCACAGCAAGATAGGAACTTTAGGCCTCTGTGTGATCTAGTATGTTTTGACTAGTTTTATGTCAACTCGACACAAGCAAGAGTCACTGAAGAAGGAGCCTCATTTGAGAAAATGTCTCCATGAAAGGCATTTTCCTGGGGGTTGATTTGGAAAGGCCTGACCCATTGTGTGTAAGGCCACCCCTGGGCTAGTGGCCCTGGGTTCTATAAGAAAGCAGACTGAGCAAGTCACGGGGGCAAGCCAGCAAGCAATACTTCTCCATGGCCTCTGCATCAGCTCCTGCATCCAGATTCCCGCCCTGCTTGAGATTCTGTCCTGAATTTCCTTGGTGATGAATTGTGATATGGAAGTGTAAGGCAAATAAACCATTTCCTCCCTAAGTTGCTTTGGTCATGGTATTTCTTTGTAGCAATACAAACCCTAACTAAGACAGAATTCAAAGTTGATCTTGTCAGGAAATAACACACAAAGCCCAATCCTTCTTTTTACCTGTCATTTTAGGCCTTTACCACAGAAACAAGGACTCTCAAATTGATCTTCATTACCCTTTCACAGCCCCAACATTGAAGCCTATAATCAATCAGGACCCGTGACTAACCCTTCTTGACCTGTTTCTGTTCCCCTGAAGACATTTTCACTAAGACAAGAGTTGCACAGGAAACAACTGAGTTGACAACACAGCTAAGGGTCTGGAGGAAGGTGACATTACAACTGCTAGATATTAGCTAGCTGTCTCTCCTAATTCAGCATGCATGTGCTCAGGTTGTTTTTTCAAGAATTTAGTGGCATGACCTATCCTGGGAGGCATCAGAAGTATACACAAAGGTCTTGACTTTTTCATTCTTTTTATCTGTCTTATAAAACTCTTTGTATTTCATATTCCAAATTTGTCATTTAAATCCAAACAGCACAACATTAACCAGCTGCCTTTGGACCAACATCTAGTGCTTTGTAATCATCCAGCAGTCAGAACTGAGTAGAGCATCCTGAATCACTGTGGGCATGGAGAGCCTTGGTGTTTAGCAGTGTTGATATCTATGGTGTAAATTATGGTGTAAATTACACCAAGGGCAACTTCAAATTAAGAGAAGATAACCTGCTTTCAAACTCGCCTCCAAACTAACAGATTTTTCACAAGCTGTAAGTTATTCTCAGATATCCCAAGAATTCAATGGAGTTTAAGAAGTTCAACCTAAAGAGATAATCTTGTCTTTTAAAATCTCACGAGGTATCACAATATCTTTGAATAAGTGTAAGTTAGAATGAGTGATAATTTCTTTAACTCTAAATATTAGACAAGTAAATTAAAATGTCAATTTTCCTAATTCTTCAATAAAGAGAAAGCTTCTAAAAAGGAGGTAAAACTAGACAATTCTAGAGCAAGTGTAAGAAAATATACAGCAATTTTCTGAAACAAAGGATCCAACATTATCTACTGTTAAACATAACCTCATTAATTTGTTTGACCTAAGAAGAGGATTTTTATATTGTGGACACTATAGCCAATCACCAATACCTAAGAGTTGCCTACAGAGTTCCTCAAGGATGAGGAATGACAGACTCAGTGGGTGGTCCCAAACACCTTGCTTGGCTGAGGAATGCATGTAATGAGGACTGACCATTACCCCATCCATTGCAGAAACTGAAGAGAGCAACAATGTAATCAGATTGAGAAGAAGAAGAAGAAGAAGAAGAAGAAGAAGAAGAAGAAGAGGAAGAGGAAGAGGAAGAGGAAGAGGAAGAGGAAGAGGAAGAGGAAGAGGAAGAGGAAGAAGAGGAAGAGGAAGAAGAGGAAGAGGAAGAAGAAGAAGAAGAAGAAGAAGAAGAAGAAGAAGAAGAACAACAACAACAACAACAACAACAACAACAACAACAACAACAACAACAACAGGTGGAAGCTACATAGTTTGGGATGAGTGCAATTTGTTCAATGTCAAACCAGAGACCCATCTGACTGAAGCTCTACGTGGTCAAGAGAAAAGGATGCAAGCATGGATCCCTGAGAAAGGTAGAAGTCAGGCCTTAGAGCAGTGATTCTCAACCTTCCTAATGCTGCACCCCTTTGCTACAGTTCCTTCTATTGTGGTGACCCCCCAACCAGAGACTTATTTGTTGCTACTTCATAACTGTAATTTTGCTACTCTTATGAATGAATCGTAATATAAACACCTGATATTTCTAATGGTCTTACATGATTTCAGTGAAAGGGTCATTTTACACACCCCCCCAGTGTAGAACTGCTGCCTTAGAGAAATTGGGAGACCATAAAAAGTTTGATTTTATTCCCCACATCATAGATATCTGGTGAAGATTTACAAAGGAGGTGTGTTCCGTGCATAATATGTTGGGTATGAAGAGTAAATATTTAGGTCAAAAGATTACTGAGTTCTTGTGGAGGGGGTTCATCATGTATTGTATCAATCAATGAATAATAAAACCAAAACTTTTTATTGGACTCAGGAGAGTATCTAATTGAATCACTAGGGAACAACTCTCTTAAAAAGCTGCATTTATTTCTATCTTGAATCAAAGACTCTCAGACAATGTCCACAGGCCAAGAACAAAATAAAGTGTTCTCTGTGGCTTTAAGAATTATCTCCAGAGGCCTGAAATCTTCACAATTGTCTTTAGGCCACAGTCCCTCAATTAGATCCAAGGCAATGATAATGATGCCATATGTAGCCTTTCCCAGCACAGTATGAATTACATCTAATTCTTTAGTGTGGAAAGAACTTCCAGGCACTGAAATAGTCACAGTCATTAAGTCCTGTCTAGGTATGGGAACCAGCCAAAACAATCTAATAAGTGAACGCAAAAGTTCTATAATCAACCACTTAAATAAAATAATAAATCCCTTTAGTTCTCAATGGTCAGTTTTGCCCTCAGGTATCAGGAGACACAATAGATACAAATTAAGGTTGCTGTGACCTAGATAGAGTATGGTGTCTTCAACTCCTAGCCCCATTGATAATCAGCAGCCCTTTCACCAAGATGTAGTCCACAGAAGACCTCCTGACAATCCTAATTCTGGGAGTCACTTTAGAGAGATAACTACACCTATATACTATGAAATATTTGATCAATCACCTATCAGAGAATAAATAAATAAGATACTTGAAATAGTTATCTGGCTACCACTCACATAAGGACTTGCTTAGAATGTATCTGCCCACTGCCAGCAGTCTTCCTGAGTCAACTCAACAGGTTAAAGGTGGCTGAGAATTAATATGAGCTGCTGACGCTCTTTAAAGGTGAACTTTAATTGAGTAATCATATTGACCAATTTTGGACTTTCCTCAAAATTAAAAACCTGTCTATACTGAATGTTCTGGATGTTCACATCTATCAACTCAGTTAGTACTTTTCCAATCTTATAGCAAGAATGTTCATGAGGAATTATGAAGTACATAGAGACAAAGTATAAAGTACTCACAGACTTAATGAGTATTTAATAAAAAATACTGGTATCGCCAGGCCAAAACTTATGATATCAACATTATTCATAGGCAACTAATGACAATAATCATTTTGGTATATATATGTTGTAATTTCTTCTAAGATTTTTCATACTCTAAAATGGAAATTTTAGTTCCAGTGCTATAAATTATGAAATCACAGTACACTAATTCTAGAAGTCATAATGGATAACAGGGAAAGCTGGTTAGCCCATAGATGGATTTGCCACAATGTCATTTGCTACAATGTCACTTAGACTATAACATAAGCATTCTCTCTTTTACATAAGGCTCCTGCTCATTATCACAGACTTAGAACAAGGCCAAACAGCTCTTGAAATCACAGGTTAGCTATTGACAGACAAGAGAGGCTCATATTAATGATAGATTAATTAGCATTTTTGTAGGTGTTCATCAATTTCTATGACTCAACATTAAAACTCTCCATTCAACTATTCACATCATTCATCTGTGCAAACATGGACACACGTAGTCAGCCATTTACAGAACTGATTGAATGTGAATCACATCATTTTCTAAAAGAGCCCAGACCAGACTCTTGTTCTCTAAGGTCCCTCTTTGATATCAGAGAAATGCGGCTGTTAGGTTTCATAGAAGTGCTATAAAGTGCTTTACTTGAGAACAAATAAAAGCATACTCGTCGCACTACAGAATATAAGAAACATGTAGTTTCATTTATTAAGAATGAACTCTGACACTGATGTCCAGATGCCCACAAAATAAAACTGAGCAGTGATTGAAGAGGAAACATGCTCTGAGGCCTAAGTTTATATGCCTAGTTGCAGTTCTGCATCACACAGCATTTTTGAACCTTTCAGTGAGCTAAATAACTGGCCTCTTAGAGACCACTTGCTTCCAGGAAGGTCAACACAATTACATTATGAGCACTCATTAAGTTAGTCTTCATCTTGAGCAACCCGAACTTCAGAACATAGTTGGATCCCTTGATGTCCCTCCAAAGAGCCTCATACTTTCTTTGTGCTGTATTGTCATTTTGATTGTTGGAAAGCCTTGATTTCTATAATCAGCAAGTAAGTGAATCACATTAAAACAATTACAATTTTTCTTAAACATAGTCTCTGGGATAATTATCATACCCTTTAAATATACTTGCCTTCAACTGCACAAAAAATAATATGATCTTTTACTAGCCCCGAATGCCTGCCTCATACCCCATTGTGTAGATTTTCCCTTGTCTTACATAATAATTTGGTTAATTCATTCAAGTCATCAAGTTTTAGGATACTGGAGCCAAATTAGGCTCTGTTATATACTCTCTGACATGTCTTGGGAAGCAAAAAACAAATCTGATAAACCTGTTTTTTTTTTTTCTCTCCAAACACTGTCCTATATCATGCTTTAATACAGGAGGGACCCTGAATCTTCCTGAAGAGAAATTGTAAACAGAAGTAAAACGTTAATCCTTAGTCCTAGTTGTAAAAGCTCTGTGTGTTCTCAGCTTCTAAAAATAAGTGGGAAAACTTAGCCCCAAACTGACAACCCGAATCATCATCATGGTGGCAGTAGCTGGACGACTATTGATATGAAATAGTTACTTTGTGTTCTGAAATACGCAAAACCCTTTGCCTCATTTATGGTTCATTGTGATTTTCTGAGTTCATTATAGTGGAATTCAGAGCTGTTTTCAAAATGTTCAATGATGCTCACTTAGTAAGTGATGGGCAGAGTCAGGATTTAAAGATTAATCTGATTGACTTCTGAAACCACACTTTTCCTAAAGGCTTCTACTTCTGCTTCTGAAACTAAATTTTATTTCCCACTTTCAAATAATTATCTTAATTATAAAATCTGAAAGTAAATGTTATGCTAAAAAATCTGCAAAAGTAACAGTTGTGTTTGGATAATATTCTCTTTCATCTGAAAAGACCATTTCATGCTTTCCAAACACTCATACATAGAACCTTTCATTCTGTGATATCCTAACCTGAGCAGGAGGTAGAACAGATATGGCTGTTATTCATGTTTGGTATATATAAGAAAATACAGGCATCAAGAGGTGCGAATCCTAGGGAGCTCATGTTCAAGATCACCCTGACTTCCAACCTAAAATACAGACCTTTGTGTTTTAACGTGCATATTTATAAACCTTCATTCACATTCTCTGTCACTCTGTTATTTTTCTGTTATTTTAAGTGGCTTAGATCAGAAGAGGTTTAGAAGAAATAAAGGCCAGGAAAATGACCTAGGGAACAGACAGACTGCCCAGGCTGCCTGAAAGACACTCAGACAAACTGAACTACCTAGAAAGAACACTCTTCCAGCTGCTGAGCTGCCTAATGGTTGGGCAGTGCTCTCCAGGGTTCCCCTTTCATAAGCTGTTTCTCATGCTGGACTGGGATTTTTATGACACCTTGGCTTTGAGTCATTTCTGATCCATAAAGATATCCTTCACTCATATTCCTATACATTCCCCCAATAAACCTTACATTTTCACCTAGTTGGGCTCTGGTGATTTTTCATCCTAATCTGTTGTCATCCCTCTATCTGAGGTAAGTTCATATCTCCCCAGGAATAATGTCACACACCATGGAGATGAGGAGGTCACTGTTCAAGCATGAGTTTAGATGCCTGGTACCCATATAAAGAGCCAGGTTGATGGCATATGTCAGTCATGTCCATGCTGGAGGTGCAAAGACAGAAGGAGCCCCAAGGCTTGCTCAATGAGCCAACCAGTCTAGGTGAATCAGTGAGCTCTACGGTCAGTGAGAGACTCTGTCTCCAAATTAAGAGAGAGCTGTAAAGATACTCGACTTGACACTGACTTCTGTTCTGCACATTCATACAACACACACACACACACACACACATGCACATACAGATGAATGCAAAAATAAAATAAATAAAAATAATTTAAACATTCATTTTGGTTTATTCAGAGAGATCTACCTTTTCTATGGGCAACACCTCCTGAGCTTAACAATAGAGCTCAACTCATTTTGATTCTAGTATGCTAACATTTCCTCCCTCTCTCTCTCTCTCTCTCTCTCTCTCTCTCTCTCTCTCTCTCTCTCTCTCTCTCTCTCTCTCTCCATCCTTCGCCACCTCACCCAGATGGCCTCTGTATACAGATATGGAAGAGTGATAAACTCTTTGGAAGTGTAATCATCAATTAAGATGGATGTTTGTATTTAAATTCAACAGAAAGGGCAAGCACCTATGGAGCTGGGAGAACAGCACAGTGATAGAGCACTTGCCCTCATATAGGATGCCCTGGGTTCTCTCCACAAAAATGCACCAAAGAAATAGAAGGTTTCATTGTATCTACAGGATAAAAAAAAATCTAAGAAAAATAATACAATTCATCATTTTCAACTCAATTAATGATCTATCACATAGTTTTATTTCAGGAACCTAGATATGATAAGAAATATTAAATACCTTGCATATAAGTGTATAATATTAGAACCTAATATGTTGATTTTATAATGTTAGATAAATGTCTCCATGGAATGGTTTAGACACTCTAATCTGAATTAACTACCTTAAGTTTTCACTGAAGATGACAGAGAGGCTTAGGAAGGCAGAGAAGTGGGAAGATAAATAAATGTGATTTCATATCTTTCATTCACTGCCTGTATATCATGTAACATGCTGTCCTCTGAAGGTTTGTTCCTTTCAGGAGCAAATAGTTAATATTTATGATCTTTTCAATACAGCACTTCTAGGCTTAAAAATCAGCCACTGCGGGCAGTATGATTGACGGGTTTAAAATACAGCCAAAATCTCCTACAAAGTGATTTAAAGACTGAACTAAGGTCGCTACCAATAAAAATGTATTTTTTTTTTTTTTTTTGGAAATAAACTCTACTCATAATTCTGGAAGATTATTATACAGTGAGGTCAGTAGAGTGTTTATTTCAGAACAGTTAAAAGGGTGTTTAAACGTTCTCATGGTGAAGAGAAGATGGTAAGTATTCGAGGGATACATACGCTGATTGTTCTTCTGCAGGCATTGTTCCATAGTCTGTTCATATATTGCAATGTCACCTTGTATACTACACAATTAATATCTGTCAATTAAAAGAAAGCAAAGATGCAGGAGTTACTAGATGGTACTCTGTACAGCTACTTTGCTGTCACCTTCGAGAACGAGGGAGACTAGGGACACATGAAGGGATATGAACGGGGTGGGGAACCCAGGGAAACCCCCACACTTCCTTTGTGGTTCGTTCAGATCTCAGTGGGAATAATGTGTAGGAAAAAGCATTTGGTGTGCTTCTAAAATTTAACACTTTACATTCTTTATGATGATATTTTACTTACACCATCTCCACTCCCCCTCCCCCTACCAATTCCTCTATGTCTCCTACCACTTCCTTTCCAATTTATGATCTCTTCTTCTATAACTGTAATACTTATACATATGTATCCTAAGTGGACTCCAAGCCCACTTTGTGTCATATACCACTTTGGTATATGTGTCTAGGGCTGGTCACTTGCAGCTGGATAACCTATTGGAGTTTTAGTACCTATATGATTTTACTTTATACTCCCACCCTACCCTACCTCCCCCTACACATCAAAGCTCCAGGTAGAAACCAATCAGTCTTAGTAGTTAGGGGAAAAATCATATACAACTTTAGACTTTCATCCTACAGCATCCCTTTATCAGGAAATGCTGCCCCGGTGATCAGTGAATCACAGGCATGTAATCTATGAAAAGGAAACAAAGATAGTAAGTGATATGCTATCACTTCCTGATCACTTAGTGATCTGCCCAGTCAGAACCTTCTGCTCTCCATCCATTCATTCAATCAGTAAAGCAGTCCTTGGATGCCTCATCTACAGCACAGTAGGAGGCACTGTATGCACAGGAGTAAGCGGAAGAAGAAACCTGCCTTCTTGGGGCCAAAATGGAAGTAGTAAAGGAAGATAATACAACATTAAAACTAAAGACATACGTTAAGGAGAGAACCTGTCTGGAAACAAAAATGTCAAGGAGCATGGGCCAGAAGATTAGAAGGAGGTATGATTCAGGTCTAAAATAAGGATCAGTATGAAAATAAAACTTTTAGATAGAAGTTTAAGGATAATAAGAGTCATGCTGTAGAAGATCTAAAAATTGTATTTCTACCAAATGGTGCTGATTATTTCTGGGTCATGATTAGTATTTCAAAAAAGGCCTTCCTGTTTGAGCCAGAACCTTTTGGGCTAGACAGAGTGGATAGTTGTGGAAGAATCTGTAGCTGAGAAGAATCTGGTTGACACAGGGCTCTACAAACTCTTTGGAAAGAATTAAACTCTTTAAGGAATGGAAATCTATGAGAACAAAGACAGTAAGTAAGTGATATGCTATGAATTATATTTTTAAAAGATCACTAGAATTTCAGTTAATAAACTGGGACAACTTCCTGTAAAAGGAGAAAGAAAGGAAGGCTGAGAAACCACACTGTACTACTTCTAGTAGGATATGATGGGGACCTAGACCTTAAACTTTTTCCCTAATATTCCTTCTTTAGCCAAGAAATTTTTACACAACTCCAGGAATACATAATAGTATGTAAAATATGTAGATATATAATAAGCATATAAATCAAAATTTTTTCTGATATAGTGCAAAAATGGATTATTTTAAAACAACACAAACATTTATTAAAGACAGAAGCAAATTTCCATACTAATGAGATAGAATGCTTGTTCATTTTTACATAAAGAAAGAAATCTTGGCTGAATACTTGACACTGGGATTTAGAGCATCTTATATTTTTCAGATCTCATCAATATTTTGATTTTATTATTATAACTGCTAAGAATGCCATTTCATGTAAATACATGGTACAAGATGGCAGAAGGAAATTTAAGGTCATTTCTGAAACAGTTGGAAATAACATTATAATATTAAGCCAAACTCACTTAACAAGTTGCATGAAGCTGAAATCAGCAACTTAAGCACAGATGTTTAAATTTAAACATTTTAATAAGTTCCAGCTCACTTCTCTGTGGCTCTGATAAAACTCACCAAAATCAACTTAGAGATGAAGGGACTTATTTGGCTTAGCAGTATGGGCCATCACTGTAGGAAGTCAGGGCAGGAACTCAAGCCAGGCAGGAACCTGGAGGCAGGAACTGAAGCAGGGACCAGAGCAGACTGATGTTTATATGCTTTCTTTCTGTGGCTCTTTTAGCTTTCTTTTACAATCCAGGAAGTTCTACCCAGAGAGCGTACCGTACACAGTGGGCTGGACCTTCTGACATCAATCATTAATCAAGAAAATGTCCTCCCAGAAATGGACCCCCGGCCAATCTGATAGAGGCAATTCATCAACTGATGGTTCTTTTCTTCTACCCAATTGATTCTGGTTTGTGTGAAGCTGTCACAATTTAACCAGCACAACAACTAGTCCAAGGAAACGCTAGTGTAATATCTTACTGAGAAATGATAGCCAGAAAATACTAAAAGTCTTGGTTTTCCATAATTAAATTATCATGTTGTTATGAGCACAGAGAAACTCATACAATAACAAGGTTCTACAATTCACAACTTATTTTTTTTTCTCAAATGCAAAATGGAACATTTCCACCAGCCTCCATTAGATTTGCATAGCATGAGGGAGTTTGCAGAGTGAAGTGTACATCTGTGTGATCAGAAGCAAGGCTCCAGTGAAGTCAAATGAAGCAACATGACTGAGTGCTGCCAGAAACATCTCACTGTCATTTGATTTTCGAATTAAATTGGATCACTGTCCATTTATTGACTTTTTCCTATTGCTTAATTTTTCATGACCTGTAAATTCAGTTACATTACCCCATATAGGGATATGCCCCAAAGTTAAGCTGGTGGCCTCTACTAGAAGGGTGACCGGAGAGATGAAAGCATCTTCAAACCATCATTTTGCAAGCAAACACTACAGGACTGGCAGGATGGACCTGAGGATGAGTGAAAGCGGAGTATTCTAAATATCCAGTTGGAGTGAATACACATGTATTGGGGCTGTTTCCGGAGATGGCTTAGGTGTGAAGGAGTAACAGGTTCCCAGAGATCAAATTAATCACAAGTAGGGCCAAGGGAAAGAAGACAGATTTCTAATCTACATAAGACTAGAACTAGGGAAAATATGGAAATAGGCCTAGGGCAATACTTGTCAGGAAAGACAGATTTCAAAGACATAAAATGTTTGACTTTTCTTTTGATTCCCACCAGAGCCATATTTTTAAATAGTTAGTTTTAATATTTTTAATTATGTGTAGGGAGGGTACTATAAGCATGCTGTATGCTTCAAAGGCCAGAGGTATCAAATGTTCCTGGAAATGGAATTACAGGTAGTTGTGAGCTACCTGACATGGGCTATGTCAGCCTAGCTCAGGTCCTCTAAAAGGATAGTACAGGCTTTTAACCACTGAGTCATCTCTCCAGCCCCCACAGCCATAATTTTTAATATGAACAACTTTATATCATTGGTCTGGCTAGCTCTGACATCAATCATTCATTACAGATGAGCTCTGTCTTTTCAGTCTAGCAATAATTAACACAGCTTTCCCCGGGCTTATCCTTGTGGGGTTTATTCCTTAGATTTCTTTAAGCATACAAGTTTCAGAGCAACTGAAATTTCATTGGGAACAGAATTACTCAAAAAGAAAGACAGTAAGACTTACCGTCTTCCCCATTTTTTATGTGAACACAGATATACACACATACACATAACTAAATAGATACATAGAAAAAGCTGTAACATCTAATGGGTAATAGTAGTGCCTAAATAGCCTGGTTTTCTCCTCATTTATCAGAGTAAGATGGCCATCAACCAGAATTAAATCAAAATGAGACCTCCATCTTGGCAGTGCGAAGTCTCCTGTAATGTTGAGGAAATATACTTGTTAGCAGCCTGACAGAATAATCCATGCAAGAAACTGGCTTAACAGATTTGGTTTTCATGCCAACTTATTGCAGATAAAGAAAAAAAGCATCAGGCAGAAAGGCAGGCAATAGAGAACATCAAAGTGACTCAATATTAATCATACTTTGACTCATTCTGCACCATATAAGCCTCATTACCCACCCCTCCATTTATTTCCTAAGCTGAGAATTGTGTTGTAAATGACACTATTCAGAGGAATGACTGTGCCACGGGGATCATTAAGAGTTCTATGCCGAATATAGTATTTCAGAGTTCTAAATGTCAGTACTGAGGAGCTTTGCAGACAATAAAATGAATGTCACCTCTCACTTTGGACTCTAGCTCCCCAGGTTCCCATCAAACTCTATTCCTTATGTTCACGAGGACACCAACCATTAAAGGGTCAACTCTTTCAATACTTCTTTTGAAAGAATGATGTATAAAATAAGTGAAAGATAAATAATTTTAATAATCCATGCAGCAAAAGACAAATATTGTGTTTTCTCTTATAGGTAGATGCCATCTTTTAAGCTTTTGATATGTGGGTTTCGATCCAAATAAATACACAAGTTAGGTAGCTAGTAAGGGACCCGGGGAGGAGTTAGGAGAGAGGTACACCTTCCACCAAGGGGAAATAGAATATAGATGTTGTAAAACAAACAAACAAACAAACAAACTAAAAGGAGAAACTAGAAGAGGAGGGTTAAATGGGGAGGTGGAGGGAAATTCAGAAGCTTCCTAAAACATACATACAGGTAAGGAATTTCAGTGCAGTCACCATATAATGGAATTACAATGCCTCAAATTTTACAACATTAATTAAAACCCACAATGTCAGGAATAGGTTAGGTCTTGCTGACTCATTGGCTAAAGAACGTCTCAGGAACACCCCAATATCCCAAGCTATTGATAAAGCTGTTGGTTACCTTCCACAATCTGACAGTAAAATTGTATTACTGAAGAGACTTCCTTCATATGTCATCAAACATGAAGAATTGATCTGGTGCCCAACTAGGAGTTTTGCCTCTACCAATATTCATGCTCCTACTAGGTATTCTATATGCTACAAGAGGAGAAAAGTAATTACTTTTTACTTCAGTATTACTTCAGTATTACTCAGTTCAAATCCTGCACCCTACAATAGGGACCTACCCATAAGACAAGTAGTGAAATAGTGGTACAAATGTTATAAGAGCAAGCAACTACTTTTTGACTGAATTAAGACTTACTGCATGAGAAAGAACCCATACTTGACACTGTTAAAGTGACCAATAAATAACCTGAAAATAGCTAGTCATAGACCTTAGGTGAAAACATGAGATTTCACTAAAAGAATAACACAATAAAAGAACTCTTAGTGGCACATCACTATATTCATAGATGGGTGCATTGCTCAAAGCTCATCAGAGATTCTGCTTACTATAGAGGGGAATTAACACAGTGATCCACAACTTGAAAATATGCAAAGGGAAACTTTGAAGCACTCAGGCCTAAATGTGATGCCTTCATTAAACACTTCAGGGGTCTGTGCAGAAGAGAAGGTGGAAAGATCCTAAGAGCCAGAGGTGATGGAGGACTTCAAGGAAACAGTATCTCTCAGACACTACAGAGTTGATACAATGGGAACCCACAGAGACTGTGATAGCATACAAAAGATTGGCATACATTCAAACCAGACAAAACCAAGCACAGAAAAGGGGAAGTGGATACAAGCTCCCACACCTAACCAAGAAGCTGGTTGCAACTGATACTTTCTAAAGGGGAAGATCAGTTTTCGCAAATGGAGTATCACTGTAATATCAACCACAATCTAGGACAGACACCGTGCCCAGGATTTATTGGCCAACACAAAATGAACTCTGTATGCATGTATGCACATACATGTGTGTATGCTTAAGTGTATGCTTTTTGGATTGCTATGTTATTTTTGCTTTATTGTTTTTTTCCTAGTTTTGATTTTCATTTTTCTAATTTTTTTTGTTTGAGAGAAAAAGGCATGGGGAGTGAGCATGAAGTTACCTGAGTAGGGTAGGGAGGCCCTAGGGGAAAAACATTGTATAAATTTTTTAATTTAAAATCTATATTTTTGAAACTTTTTATGACTTGATTCTTCATCCTTAGTTGAGGCTCATTTGGAATTATGAGTTATTACTCTGGAGCTGCATACACAATTTCTAATTATACTAAATCTGGTCCATCGTATCCTTCCCATTCAACCACCAGCTTCCTTAATAGACTGTAGAAAGCATCAACCTTGCTACCTCTTTTCCTGACAAAAGTTCCCAAAGTGAGTTTCAATTCACGCTCATCTTGTGTGGTGTGTTTCTTTCTCCGACGGCAATGACTAACCTTTTCTTGCATCATCCCTTAAGTCTGAAATATGCTTTCTGTCACCTCCTACACCAGAGTGTCTTCTTCCCTGTGTTTTAGTATCAGTTGGTCTAGATGGGTCATTTGAATGTGCTAATCCCTGTCTGTCACACAGCTTAACATAGCAGACATTCTATAAACCATACTACCTTCCTCATAGCTCAAACCTGCCATCCCCTTGATGACTTCCCAACTTAGTGGATGTCTTTCCTCCCACAGTAGCCTGCACAACACCTTCCGACACTTTGGTAGCTAGCCAGGAAGAGGTTTCCAGCTCAGTTCCTGCTTGATTCTTCTGTATCTCGTATCAAGTTGTTCGTTGTATGTCAGTATTAGTATAAGGGAAGAACAGGTAACTCTATAAAAACACTGGCCAGCATCCATTTAACTGATTTCAAGCCTTAGTTTTCTCACATTCTGAATGTATCTTTTTTTTTTCTTCCTGGTTGTTCAATTTTTTTTTTTTTTTTTTTTGGTTCACTCTGGGAAGTGAACTCAGAAATCTCCTGGACAACTGTCATCAGTTCTGACGCACGGAAGGAGGAGCATCGGTGCTTACCTACACTTGCTCCTAAATTGCTTCCCTGAGATGGCTTTCTTATATAACCCAGGGCCACCTTTCCAGGAGAGCCGCAGCTGTAGTGGGCTGGGTTTTTCCACATCAATCATCCATCAAGAAAATGCACCCACAGGCTTGTTTATAGGCCAATCTGATGGAGGCAGTTTCTCAGTTGAGTTTCCTCCTTCCCAGATTATTGTATCTTGTGCTAACTTGAGAAAAGAAAAAAACTAAACAATACGCTATTTAAGTATTCCCAAAGCAAAGCAACATTCTGGAGGAAATGTTAAAGAAAACATCACACTTTATCATGAATTCAGTTAACACTAATATAAATGCTAAGCTTTAAAAACAAAAGCATAACAAAACACACACAAAAAAACATAGGAAACCTTTGAATCATAACTTTAAATAGAGTCACAGGAAAGTGATAGTGTTAACTAGGTTGTTTATTATCCCAAACACTGTTTGTTTGTTTGTTTATTCTTTCATTTTTAACTAATATAGCACACACTTGCTCAATTTCCATCTCTCTCCTATTTATCTCTTTCTCTCTCCCTTCCCTACTCTGACTCTCCTTTCCCTCCACTTCTCTCGCCAAGCGGATTCTACCTTTGCTACTTCCTTTGTGGCTGTTTAATCTCCAGAGTTCTCGGCAAACTACTCTATACAACCTTTTCTTTTCATTTGACATTCTCCTTAGACAATCTTATTAAAGCTATCCCCATACATGTTAGGATGCCTAAACCTTTAACCCTCCCAACTCCAGATGCCATCTTTCTAGAGCTTTGGGTAGTAAGAACATCTCCTACACAGGTGTCTGAGGTCCACTGTGGTCACGATGAATGTGTCTTGGTTTTCCATATATCTGCTTCACTTCTAGTTCTCAATTAGAAGCATCAACACTGACTGATAGGCCCCCTTGGACTTAATTTCTTCTGCTTCACAAGTATGTTATCGCTTAGACATATAGAGCATTTCTACCTCTAAATATTTCTAGTAATCTACATTTTATTTGTGTATGATGTATATGTGTATACACATGTGTGTCTGTGAAAGACAGAGATAGATAGATAGATAGATAGATAGATAGATAGATAGATAGATAGATAGATAGCACAAACACACAAACGTGTGCCTGATTAGGTGTCCTCTGTCACTCTCAACTTTATAATTTTGGACAGATTCTCTTATTGAACGTGGAGCTAAACAATTCAGCAAGACTGAATAACTAGTGAGCTCATCCTGTCTCCACTTCCCTAGACCTAGAATTACAGGCACACACCATCATGTCCATCATTCTTTGTGAGCACTGGGAATCCAAGTTTGGGTCTTCATGCTTGCATGGCAAACACTTTACCAACTGAACCATCATTCTAGTCCCTCTAGCTATCTTGGCAAACAATCATTCATCTACCATCTAGACTTTGCTCCTTAATCTCCAACTAAGATTGTGAATTTATACATCCGGACATGGCTTCAGTCCTTTCTATGCATTGTCTTGAACTTTTAAACAAAAATAAATTTTAAAATCAAAATACATCTACAGCTTAGACAATGACACTCAGCAACATAAATGTATTTTCAACACTATATTATGATTCTGTAAGATGCTCTCACTGGGAAAAACAGGGTGAAGACACATAACACCCTTTATACTATTTTTGAAAATTCTTATGAATCTTATTTGGTTTCAAAGTCAAACATTACACAACCTTGATTACATTCTCTGCTTTCTTCCCCTACTCCACTTTAAAAACACTTAAATAAAATCCCTGTGTCCTTAAATAAGGCCATCTTCCTCACAAGAGAGTTTCCAGTCCATTCAAGGTCTATTCTACAGCATGCTCCATTTTCTATTTCCCTTTTTGGACTTGTACGACAACTGTACCAGTTTCTTTTAGTCTCTCCAAAAGGACTCTCTCATGTCTTAAGAACTTCAAATAAGCTATCCCATCTGCCTAAAACAGTTTCCTCAAATCTTCCATTGGCTTTTCGGCTGCCTAATTTTCAGATTTCTGCTAAATGTCCCTTCATGGTGGAAGTTTTGCCAACTTTACTCTAGAGATTCATCTCCTCAGTCCTGATCAATTAGCTCCACTTGGAGCCACATCCACCACACCCTTTATCTTGTCTCATAAATTCCTTTAATGGGCTGGCAAGATGGTCCACTGGGTAAAGGCGCATGCACCACAAATCTAGAGACCGGAATTCAATTCCCAGAATCCACATGAAAGGTGGAAGGAGAGAACTGACTCCACAATGCTGTCCTCATACCTGTGCATATGCGCACTAACCCCTCAATACATACACACACATACACACACACACACACACATACACACACATGTGCGCACACACACACACACACACACACACACACACACACACACACACACACACACCACTGGGAACAAAGCCTTGGGAAACATGTGAGTGAAGAGAAGCAGCAAGGGGTCTTTTACCTTAGGTCCACTTTGCTCTAGGAATTTCATGGTTCCTTTGGCAAACATGTACATTCAATTTATAAGACATGTTTGTTCTTGTTGGATGTCAGAACATAGCTGTAGAACCCAATCTGGTCAGTGTGCCCTGAATCAGGATATCAACTTCTGCCTTGCTTTCGTGCTTTCCCAGATATAATCTATAGGGCTTGCAATTTTGTTTAAATTTGTTTGTTCTGAGAAAGTTCTGGGAAGTGGCTGCTCTGTTGGGATTTAGTATGTACTTCCTGGCATTTATTTACATGTTTTTCTGAACTCAAGCAAACCTCCTTGGATCATTACTTTTTTTTTTTTTTTTTTTTTTGGTTTTTCGAGACAGGGTTTCTCTGTGTAGCCCTGGCTGTCCTGGAACTCACTTTGTAGACCAGGCTGGCCTCAAAATCAGAAATCTGCCTGCCTCTCCTGAGTGCTGAGATTAAAGGCGTGTGCCACCACGCCCTACTGGATCATTACTTTCTTTGTTCAGTGTAAAAACACACTAATGCTGAAGTAAGGTTGTTTATAGCACCAGGTTGAAGTCTGCCCCATTCTTAAAGGTCCTCAGATCCCAGGCCCATCAGACAAGATCTGGACAGATCATCTGGAAAGTTGACAAGAAGGATGTGTTTTCATATTTAAAATAGGTGTGCATGTTTTAAAAATCTTGCTTGATATCAACCCTCAAATGAGTCCTCAGAAATTCCAACATGGTAAGGGGACTCAGTCTGGTAAGAATATTTACTGTGAAAATGAATGAAAGAGGTTTTCCAATTGTAACTAAAATCTCATTTTTCCCTCCCTTTTTTCACTTTCCAAAGGTGCCTCTGTGCTGTGTGTGTGTGTGTGTGTGTGTGTGTGTGTGTGTGTGTGGTGTACATGTGTGCATGTGTGTACATATGTATGTACCTACAAGTATTCGAGAGAGAAAAAAGTTATGTTTAGTGTTTAGCCATATTATGCTTCTTTTACATTTAGAAGTATATTTATGATGGTTTATTAACCAGGATTTTGAGATGGTGTTATAGCAGCTATTGCAGAAACTGTGTGGGAAATGGTATGTTATTCCAGATGCTAAATTAGATGTAAGTATGGTTAACAGAAATATAATTATGGTGTTATTTAAATATCTAGTAAAATTGAAATGCATGCAAATATATATAATTTCTCTTTAAAAATAGCTCCTGAGGAAGCCTATAACTCACAACCCATTCAGAATACAATAGCAGAGGGCTAGAGTTGGTTAAGCAGTTAAAAGCATCTGTTTCTCTTGCAGAAGATCCAGGTTCAGTTCCCAGCACCCACACATCAGCTCAGAACAGCCTGTAAGGCTGATTTCAGGGATTCTGACACTTCTGGCTTCCAAAGCACCAGCATACATATGGTGCAGGTACATTCATACCAACAAAGTATCATATCATTCAACACAATAAAAACCACCCTTTAAAAAGAACATAATAGAAAAAGACCCATGAAAAATTGATATGCTGTTCTATAGTATTATCCTGCTACAGGTGCTCATGATTGCCATCTAGTGCAGTTTAAAGTACACCTGTGTAGTAGCATCCTTCTAGGGCATTTTCTAGGCTGTTGCATGAATGTCACAATGATGACTACCCTATCCAAGGAATCAAAAGATGTCTAAGCTACAAGAAATCTTAGGGAGCCAGCCCCAAGTTCTGAAAACAAAGAAGCCAACAGAGACAGAGTTCGTTGGTGTTATACCTGAGGTATGAACTTCAGTCATTTGAAGTCTGGTGATTGGGCTGTCCATCTATGTACACAGATTTCCATAACTGCAAAAAGTGTAACAGTTTACAAATATTTCTATCTGGCATATTAAGCTCTTATCTCCTTGTTCCTAACATCTTTAAAGTAAAAAGAGCAATTTGACTGCTACATTTGGAAGCAACAAGAATTCAAGTTAGCTTTATGATAAAGGAAGATAGAGAACCAAATACCTAAATCCTGAATTTGGATGCTTAAGGCCTTTTAAGTTTGAGCTCTTAAATTTCATTTTCTTGCAAGCACACTGTAAATTTGATTCCAAATGAGAGAGTTTGGAAGGTAAAAGCCATGCAAAGCTATGTGCCAAGCATGACCCGGAAAGAAACTCATTACACAGAGCCATGGTGGCAATGATTTGCAGAAACAAGAAAGGTGAGTTTGACTTAATGTTTTAGCGATGTACTATGAATTGTTTGGGCCTATACTGTTTGTCTTTTTAATGGCTATTTTTTTTTCCACAAAAGGCACACCACACATATCTTATCTATTCACTCATGCAGCAGATATGTTTTAGTTCGTAAATTAGTGTTCATTATAATTCACTTGAGTGAAGTTTAATATCCTTTCTTTGATATTAAAATCCATTTAAAAGCTTGAAAGGGACATGAAAACAAGGAACTGAACCATATTGTTTCATATTAGCTGTGCCAAGGTTTGAGAAATCAAAGCCCTCCGCATGCTTGTTTGGAATACCAAACAGAATGTTTGTACAGAAGCATTCCCCGCCCCATGGAGTGGCCGCAGGACAGCTGAGTCCCGTTTCCATCTCCTTCCTGCTCCCTCAGCACGGGTTGTTCACAAAGCTGTACTCAGTCCTATCAACTAAAAAACTAAGAATGAAGACCATGCCTGCTTCTAAGACTGTGCTGGTTGTGCCACAACAAATGGGTTCTCAGAGCTAATAAGAGCAAAATTGATAATGGTTATTCTCAACATACAGGAATAACAGGCAAAGGACAAGGGGAGGCATGGCACGCTGTTTTGTAAGAGGAGCAAAGGTGTGAGGTAAGCGAGAACCCAGGAGGCTCAGCTGCTTCGAGGACACGCAAGGCTGGATATCCTGTAGGACTGTGTACAAGTTGATTTTTATGTCCACATGCACACCACTTGTTAGATAACTGAAAACATTTACAAGCCATGACTTATCATAACAAACAATAAGCAGTCAGACGCTGTTACTTTTTGATGATGGTGACCAGAATTCTTGGTAGACTTTTGTATCTTAAACACCTGAATTGCTTTTTTGTTTGTTTGTTTTTTCTTTCTTTTTTTTTTTTGTTGTTGTTCCATATCCACCTATCAGAATTCTAACTTCCTTTGGAAGTTAGTCCACCTTCAGTATAGTATGTGTAGTATGTCTTCAAGCAAAATTAAAAGTCTCAACAGTCACTTCCTATGACTTTGCATGGACCTTTTAAACAAATTTCAAGAAAACATGGCATTTTGTAAAGTTCTTCATGATTTGAGGAAGATTCGAAATACTTTTCTCTAATAAAAATCTTTCAGCTTACTCTAGGATAACAAAGAAATGATTCTCTTTCCCATCAAGAATAAAGGGGCAAAAAAATTTGTATGAAAGAGAGAAATCATGTAAGCAAGCTATCAAGGGACATGGTTGGCCTTCTTTATCTGCTTTTCCTTGAGAAATCTCTACAAAAGCTTACAGAAGTCCATTTTTCTAAGGAGGGGCATTTTAAGGAAGGAGCATTTAACTCCTTCCTTACCTGCCTAATGCAAGCACAAGCAAGAGAAAGGTGCCCCTTGTCCATGTGCCAGAGATCACAGAAGTTGGAAGTTAATACTCTCCTGTAATATTGCCAGTGACTATGAAACACCAGTTCTGTCTATGTCTCTTGACTTAAAGATATATTCCATGTGACCTGCAGTGGCATGATAAAGAATTAAAAAAGAAAAAAAAGATAGAGAGCAGTTAATGTCTTAGGCCATGTTTTAAAACTCAGCTAATTTCACACTTAAAAAAAATAAAACCATTATTTCTGTCTTTTCTTGGCACACCAGTACATTTGGTATCATTGGGCCCATTTTCTAGCAGGTCAAGAGTGGGGAGGAGACAATGGGGGTTGTTCTACTTCCCAAGGAAGGGGATGGCACTCACAAATGCAGCTCAGCTCCTATATGACATACCTGATTCAGGCATCCCCTGTCTGACGCCTGTGAACAATGGCATCCACCTAACCACATTTCTGATTGTGTGGACAGTGGGAGACCATCACTTGAAAACTCTCTAAGTTTGATTTGATAACTGACAACATATATGGACATACTGTTGGGGGTACATGATAATCCTATCCATGATACAATGTGTAGTGGTAATATCAGGACAATTCCCTTTTCCACCTTGAACATTATCCTATGTGTTGGGATACTTTAGCTTCTTCTGGTGGTTTGGAAATACAACATTATGCCAGTAAGAATGCCACAACCAATCTCTCTGAGCTATCTGTAAAATTTTACCTGTTATCTAGCCTCACTATTCCTCCCACCCAACTGTATTTGAATACTTCTCTACTGTTTTCCATGAAATCAACACATTTGACTTCTAAAACTGAGTGTGAATAGTTTCTGTTTGTCTTTGTAGCTTCTATTGCTTAGCCTGACTCCTTCCAACTCCTCTCACATGACCATAGGTAACACTTCATTCTGTCCTCTTTTTCTTTTTTATTTAATATAATTTTAATTCAACATAATTTGTTGACAATCTCACACATAAATATAATGAGCTCATAACCACCTTCTATTATTCTCTCTTGCCCCTTCCCACTTCTGAAACCCAACTCCTGCCCAGCCAATCTCTTTCCTACTCTCATGCCCTTTCTAATACATTGAGTTTAACTAGGGAGGCTTATATGAATGTGGGTAAATTATTTTCTGAAGCACAGACAACTTAACGTCTCCACCATTGAAGAAAACAGCACTTGCCTTCTTAGTAACCATTAGCTGGTAATGGCTCCTTCTGAGAGTTAGGGTGTCACCCATGATGCTAATGGGCTTACACTCATGTGGCCACCCACAGCTGCTGTGCACTCGTGAGTCCACTCATTATGTCACCTCCAGAAGAAGGAATTTCATAGGGCTCTTTCCCAAACTCCAGCTACTGCATGTGTTAAAGACTTATTTTATTCTTTATCTACATCTATGTGCACGTATGCCACCTATATACAGATACATGAATAAGCAGAAGAAGGTATCATGTCACCTGGATCTGGAGTTACAGAGACTAACGAATCACAGGATATAAGTCCTGAGAACACAGTTGTGGTCACTCTGGAAAAACATATGTACTCCTAGCCACCAAGCCATATCTTCAGGCCCCTGGCTCTTAACCTCTTTCAGCTCCTTCTTCCCCAATGTTTGCTGGCCTTATTTCATTTAGGGGTTGGCACCTTGACAATAATTATTGGGTGACCAGGTGAAGGTGTGTTCATTAACCACCTTGCTACAGAAAGCCTCTTCAGACCCTCCCAACATGAGCCAAACTAGAGTTGAAAGCCCCAGTGATCTCCAGATTTTGCTCACATTTCTCAAAAGAAAAAAAAAGAAAAGAAAAGAAAAAGAAAAAGAAAGAAAAAGGGAAAAAAGAAAAACTATGCATAATTCAAAATTGACATTTTAAGATAAAACTATTATATTAGGAGACTCTAGAGAAGCCCACACTTGTGTGTATAATGTTATTTTCTTAAGCACCTCTCTCTTACCCATAATACTAATGCTCAACTCTATATTAAAACCTTTTCTTAGTAAATTTTACTCCATAAGAAACTATTGTGTACTTCTTTTATAACCCACCATCATTCATTTTTTTAAATATGAAAATAAGTTTCTTTGATTTCATCTCCCTCCCTTCTTCCTTCTCTGTCCTTCTCTTCCTCTCCCACCTCCTCATGTTCCTTCTCCTCCTGTCCCCTCCTCTTCTGAGTACTGAAATGACCTACATGACACTCTGGCTTCCCTCCAAATGTACCAGCCATTCCATTCCACCTTTAATAAACTCTACTTCTAATTTAGTTCCCCTACAGAATGCAGAATAGTTTTGATTCCTTAAAGTTTTTTTTTATTCAGTCACTCCTTTAAACATGTGCCAGAGAGCTCAGTTTTACAAAGAGAATATATGGAATTCTGAAAATCCACGAAGTGTTCAATGTTCTTGTTTCTTCTCTGTCATAGTTTGGGTCCAGCCAAATTCAAGCTGGAGAAAGGGGATATGTGGGAGCAGATTCTTTAAGAAGTTGTCCCAATAAGCACAAGAGACAAGGGTATTTATATCTGTGAATCTGTACAGAATTAGTAATATTATGGCCAAGTGTGGCTTAAAAGACCCTATCTGAAACATTGTAAAGGGCTTCCTAGAATTTTCTTTTTAAGACACTAAAAGAAGAGTCCATACTGGCACCCATCCCTCATTATCTTGGTTTCCCTGTGAGGTCTGACTCTAATGCACTTGCAGATGCACACATACACTTGAGTCATAGCAGCAGAGTGAGCTGCAGAAGGAGAGAGGTGAGACTCAGTTGTGGTATGGCGCTACTAGGTTACATGTGTACACACTTGGCTGTCACCAGAGCTAAAGTAAAAGAGGTAGGATGAGAAACTTGTGAAGTTGGGCATTAGTGGAATTTCCTCCACTGCCCCCATTTGAATACGATGACCTAGAAGAATTGTGGGAAGCTTTTTACAGAAGTGGTGAGGGATACAAGCCTTACAGGGAAAATAAAACTCATTCATAGCTGCAAGTTTTGGAAAATTTGGGAAATTTCCAACAAAGGATACAGCTAACTACACAAGGCATACACAGAATGATATGTTCAGGGAACTATAAACAGTTTGGTAGTGCATAAACCAAAAAACAAATGTGAGGAACTATGAAAGACATGAGACAAACTAGGCTAAGGAAGTTTCTCTTAAGCCTGAAGGCCATAGCAGATTGGGAGGCTCTTAGGAAAAATGTCACCTTGAAGACAGGAAAAAGCATTTGCAATAAGAGGATGGAGTCCATATTAACACATGGTGTGTGGTTGGAGAATGGACATAAAAGTGGGAAAACATTTAGAAAGGAAAATCAGAGGAGTCTCAAACAGCTAATGGGGTACAGAAGAAGCTCACAGTGACTCACAGGCTTTTGACATTTGTCTACAACAATCGAGGTGGTGACTAAGTTGCAGGAATACAAGCTCTGATCTACTCAGATTTGAACAAACCAGGTCTCCAATTTTCCAGTGGTTTTTCTGTGAGTCACAGTATTGGAGAAAAGCCTTCAGAATGAGGCTGATTTGAACATGTACTTTGGGACTCCTTCCCTTCTTGAAGCATTGTCTCCATGCCAAATAGAAGAAATAAATGGCTATAGAAAGGCTGATATGTTGGTGCTCCTGGAAGATCTTTGCACATAAAACACAATGAAAATGGAGCCTGAAACTACTGAACAAGGTGATAGAGAGATAATCACCAAAAAAAGGTAAATAGAGAACTAGGTCAAAGAATAGCAACTTGGCAACAAAGAGACGAGAAAGAAAGAAAGAAAGAAAGAAAGAGAGAGAGAGAGAGAGAGAGAGAGAGAGAGAGAGAGAGAGAAAAGAAAAGAAAAGAAAAGAAAAGAAAAGAAAAGAAAAGAAAAGAAAAGAAAAGAAAAGAAAAGAAAAGAAAAGAAAAGAAAAGAACTACCTGGATGTTTGGACCCAGTTTATCAACCTTCCCTTTGGATTATAAATGTTCAGACTCCCATGGAGGTCCTCTCCTTACCAGTCTACCACTCTCACTTGACTTTTGTCCATATTGCAATTTTAAGTGAAAGAGATGTACCCCCGAGCCTAACTTTCCAGGCACAGAGTTGAAGAGACCTGTTTGTATATTTTACTGTATCCTCTGCTTTTTAAACATGGAGGTGGTGGTAACCAAAAGGAGAAGATGCTGCCTAGTAAAACTCATTGGAAACCTCACAGAGTTCTTAGACTTGCTCCAGCAGCGGCGGCGGCGGCGGCAGCGGCAGCAGCAGCAGCAGCAGCAGCAGCAGGAAAGTACCTGTAATGTTCACAGACACTTTCACTGTCCAGCCAGCGGCAGGACAGAAGTTACTTAGAGTCAGGCTTCCCAACGTCAGACCATTACTAGGACTTAAAGGAGGCTGTCATTAAAATATATGAATTTTCATCAACTTGGCATAAGCTTTCATCAAATTAAAGTCTTTACTGCTAAATCAATACCCATTAGGATTATTCTTGAGACATGAATATTGAATGTTTACTGTTCTTTTTTTTTAATCTCTTATTCTTTCTTATTAAAAAAAAGCAATGAAATGTAATTTGTAATTACCAAGTATTTAATTCAATTATGGAGAATGTATAATACATTTTCATAGTAATTTCAACACTTTAGACATAGCTATTTATCAAGCACCAGGAATCCTGGCCCATGTGACATATATTCTGCGTCCCCTCCCATATATGTGGGCATACAAGAGGAGCTTCAGCTTACAATGTAATGAGTCTAGTAGTCATGTTTCTGCTATAAATTTATCTTCTGTTTTCTCTTACTTTGAAAAATTATAAGGTAAATGTTTGCACATTACTAGTTTGCCAAAATCAAGATACAGCTGTGAAGTAAACAAAGTTAGTTATGGCAAGAGTGAATAGAAGATCCAGAATTTTTAAGACCAAAAGAGGCAAACTATTTTTAAAATATAAAGATAAGTTGACTGGTACTTTGATTTCTGAACAGAAATAGCCTTATGATTCAACACACAAATGGAAAAAAAAGCTGCTATAAATAAAATAATATTTAAATGAAATTAAGTCAGGGAATTTATTTATTTATACATAGTTCTAACTAACAGTTTGTTTGTTTTAATTTCATGTAATGTCTATTGTTAAAGGAAAAATGAGATCCAATATTTAAAGGCTCAATAGAAAATGTATGTTTTATCCATATGGTTGATGCACTGAACATGTACTGAGAACAGCCCAGGTCAGATATCACATCAAGGTTTCACTGTGATAGAGCTGAGAAAGAGCTCAGGTAGAGGGTGGCTGGGAGCCCTTTCACCAAACAAGTCAGAGAACATGGGGAAAGCAATCTGCAATAACCCTGAAGAATATCTTAGCCAAAGTTCTACCATTTTTTATGTAGACAAACTTATAGATTTTTGGCCAATCAGGGTTAATTTCACACTATCTTTACAAATTGAAGCTACCCTATCATTCATTGAAAACTGAATTTTACACTTAGAATCATTTCTACATAAAATCCTCATACATGATTCTACTCTGGGATAATAAATTAATTTTTAAAACTATTTAGAATGCTGGCATTTATGGATCAAACCAAAACAACTGTCTTCCTGCCTATGAGATCAAGCCCCAACTGACAAATGAGTGAGTTTTCCTGAAGATGACCAGGCAATCAAATATCATATCTATGAATTGAAAGAGAAAGCATGAGAAACATACAAAAGATATGAGAACAATGCTTCAGATAATGTTAATGTCCAAATTTGTCCGCAGAAGAGGGAGTCAGGAAAGTAGTGCATTGACAAAGCCTAAGAGAATACTTGGGAAAAAAGAAGGCATTGGAGAGCAGGGCCTTTTCATAGAAATTAACATGCAGCCAAGCTGCAGAAGAAAATGAACAGAATGACCCCCATATTGTATCTCCTCTTAGGATTAAGGAGGGAAAGAGCAGAAAATGAAATGCTCTTCCTTGTAAGTCCTTTTAACAAAATGAAATGTTCTTCATTGTAAGTCCTTTGATTCTCAGTGATTTTGAGCCCATACGTGCAGATAAAAGCACGTTCTTCAAGAACAAAGCTACATAATCTTGTTCCAGAACTTTGATTTTACATCACTATTTCAGCTCAGTCAGTGATAGTAGTTTTCTGAATAGTCAATGCCTACAAGTATTAGCCACGGGGAACTAGTTAGGGTTATTATTTATTATAGGAAGCAAATGTGAGCTATTTTAGAAAAAAATTAGGGTACAAAAACATATTATAGGACATAAACTATTGTTGTGTAGTTTTGAGTAGTTTCTAAGACAGTCAAGGCTTACTCTAGATTGACGTCAGAGAGTAGGGTGATGTTAAGGTCCAAGTAGCTATCAAGAGAGCAGGCCAATACACTCCTGAAATCACAGTTGGTCTTAAAAAGAAGGAAAGAAAAAGACGGTGCATCTTTGGAAATTACCTAGTACCTTCTTAAGCCACAGGGACTCTGTCTTATGCAGACAGTCTCTGTGACTGTTCTTGTTCAGCATGAAAGTGGGATTTTGTAAGCAAGCATTCAAGCAGACAGTCAGAGCTTTGAGGTCTGGCTGAGTAACAGATCAGATTCCACATGTCAATGGCTGTTTGTTTATTCTTTGTTCCCCCTTCTTTGATCATTTCCTTTCTTCCTTTTTTGGCTTTCCTTCCTGCCTTTCTTTCTTGCTTTCTCAGAAGCAAAAGATGTTTAATAAGGAACCATACACAATGAGCCTTAATTTATATGAATCAAGTGCTTATTTTGTGGGATTTCCCCCTTGAAAATTATAGTATCCTTAACCCTATATATTTCAAAACCATACATGATCATACTTGTGTCCTGAAAGAATAAACTGAGCTATGTCAATTTTCACTTTTCACCAAGCGGTCAAGGATTCTGCCCAATACCACTCAGATCTGACCTGACAGAGTCAGAGCTAAGACTGGTGTTTAAATAAAAACCCCTTGGGGTCATGTAAAACCACCTGAACATGACATTGCAGTACAGGGTGCTTTTCTGGTATCTAGGAGAGAGTCAAACTGCTCTCCATTTACAATATTCCTTTCACAACGGCTTTGCCCTTTGCTCTCTATGTGACATAATGGAACTCAAAGAATCCAGCCCTCTGATCTTAGCTCATAGTGACTCTGGAAGAAGGTTAAGGCATGAACTGCAAAGTACTAGCCCTCACCAGAGAGGGAGAGCTGGCCTCTTCTTCAGCTAAGAGAACAGATGTTTCTACACATTCTGCCAAATGTTTAGTGTGGAGATGATGCTAGAGGTACGGGAGACGGTGAGGCAGATGTATGTAATACAGGAACCAGAGAGCTATCAGTGGTGAGGGCCCTCTACTAAGGCTACTAGGGTATTCATTACAGGAAGCAGAGGGCTGGCAACAGTGAGGGCCTGCTCTTAAGACCACTGCCAACATTCATCATCATGAAGACCACTAAGTACACTCAGCATAGTAGAGTTTCTTAGTCCGGGGATTGTAGGACCTTATTATCCCACATATTAATGTACTATAAGTGGGGAAACTGATAGAGTATATCACTGCACCATTTCTGAATCCAGTGCTTGTTTAATGATCTCAATAAGTTGCTCATGGATAATGGCATTTGTAAGTAAATATACCAGTCCTCTAAGACTTTCGTCACCCAGCTTTGTGCCAGATCTTACCTGCCATTCCTTATGGCTGTCATTTACAAGCTAGCTTGTCTCGGGATCCTCCTTCAGATTTTCAAATGCTTAATATTTTTTTATTTATAAAATGGGAAAAATAGCAACTTCTGTAGAGTTAATGAGAACTTAAAGTGGGATAAGGCCTAAAAAGTGATCGTCTCTAAATATAGTGCTAATATTTATCATTATTTTTCCTTAATAATACAAAGTATTTAGCAAGAAAAAAATACTGACCCTAAATTAGAATGAAATTTAACAGCAAAAATGTATGTAATGATTTTTCCAATCCAAATTTCTTTTTAAAAATTAATAAAAACTATCCTTGCGGCTGGGCATGGTGGCACACACCTTTAATCCCAGTACTTGGGAGGCAGAGGCAGGCGGATTTCTGAGTTCGAGGCCAGTCTGGTCTACAAAGTAAGTTCCAGGACAGCCAGGGCTACACAGAGAAACCCTGTCTCGAAAAAACAAAAAAACGAAAAAAACTATCCTTGCCTGGGGAAGGAAGAATTATGCCTCCCTAAGGTGTCTAGAACCTCATCTCTGACTATGAGCATATATTCTCTTATATGGAAAAAGGAAGTTTGGGGTGTAATTAAGGGAATAGATCTTGCATTGAGCAGATTGCTTCAGATATTCATATGGGTTCAGTGTATGCCCACAGATCCTTGTCTTCAATGGAGGGCAGACCATCAGACTCTAAATCAAACAATGTAGGGAAGAAAAACAGTGGGTACCAGTGGCTTCAGAGACAGGAAGGGGTGAGTTGAAGAATGTCAGCAGACTACAAACTAGAGATGATGAAATCAGACCCTCCCCCATCCAACTTCTAGAAAGGAGGGCAATCAGACTAGCACCCCGATTGATTTCACCACAATGAGACCCTTAGCAAAGTCCTGACTAACAAAACTAAACAACAAAATGTTCTGCTTGAGATATTTGTGACAGCAGCCACAGGAAATTAATATGGTGGCTTTGGGATTTATTAAATCATCTTTGTAAAATGACTAAAGGACATTCAGTGCATATGTACAATATGTGCTAATAGAAATGAATAGTAGCACTTTACTGGAGTTTACCTGGCTGAGTTCATGGCAGACGCCTAAATCACATAATCCCTGATGGGCAGTACAAGCAAGCCACTCAATGCTAGAACCTCTGTGGGTACCCAGCAAATTCCTGAAAAGGACAGAGATGACAAGCGTCTCCCAAGCAGGGACCTGGAAAGCCACTGTGAGAGTAATCTGAGTGTGTTCCAAAGAATAGAGGGCACGCTATATACTAGATTTATAGTTATCTATACAAATTCAAACTGGGATTTTTAACAATACTTAGTATTTTTCCTTCTAAATAGGGTATGTTAATATTTGGTGTGACTTTAGCAATATCATAAAATCCTGACATACCTCACCCACCCCTGACAACAATGTCATCCTTAACACTTGCATAGGTCATCAGTACTCAGATCAAGGTCATTTTCTCTAGAGAAGAAAACAAAAGATGAAGAATGGGGGCCCTTGGCCATGCATGCTGAGCTAAAGCTCAAACTCCCCCACTCTGTAAACAAATGCTATTCTACCCTTTTACAAAATAAACTTTCATGAGATGGCCTTTTTTTTCTTCTAAGTCTCAAAAAGTGTTTTGATAAATTTCCCAAATGGTTATAAATATGGATGGGTAATTTTAAGAGGAAAGTCATAGTGCATCCTCCATGAAGATCCTGCTGACATTTGAGACACTGTCCATGCTCATGGCAACTGCTTCCTCTCATTAGATCATTAATTTCCTATTTGCAAATGGAAGCTAACATCCTAAATGGAAGAACATGATTTTCTAGTGTATTAGTGAATAATTAAATCTATTGTTTTTATAACTCAAAAAAATCTTATTTAAGATTTTAAAGACATGTAAATGTGATTCTAAATACCATTATATTTTGAAACATATCAATATAATCTTACTGTCAAGTGAAAATGTTTGCCAGGTGATGGAAGGAAAATTGCTGTATTTTTTAGGCCATGAGTGCTAATATTCTCTAGAGAGATCATCTTGAATAACATCTAGAATCAAAACAGAAAATGAGCTGGGTCATTTAGAAAGTGCCGGTATATATTTTTGTTTTGTGAAGATGTTCTTTATCAAAATATGACATTTCTGAGATGGAATCATGGCTCACCATCCTAGGTGTACACATTTGTCTACATGTCTATCTCATAAACCCAAAATATTCTTTTATACTGCAGATTTTTCCTAAAACTCAATTGCTGATTCTAGATGATCAGAAGTGAAATGTATAAAATGTTTTAATAGGGCCTAGGCAAAGGGGTGAGAGATTACAAGATTACTAATTAACATAGGTATCTCCTTTCGTTTGACCCTCACTCACTAAAAATTTAATTTCAGTTTGAAAGAGGGAGAGAGGGATAGGTGTGAAACATACTGATGACTATGGGTGGGTGGCATGACTGACATGTTAAAACTAAGGCTGGTTTTATAATCTGCGTGAACATCTGGGATATGCTTTTCAAACAGAAACATGTGAAGATGTGAGTGTGTCATGCAGAGAGGGGCAGGGGAGGGAGGATGCATGGTGGTTTGAATAGGAATGGCTCCCATAGGCTCCCATAGGCTCCCATAGACCCCCATAGGCTCAATTATTTTGCATGCTTGCTCATTAGGGAGTAGTGCTACTTGAGAAAGATTAGGAGGCATGGCCTTGTTGGAGTGGGTGTGGCTTTGTTGGAGGAAGTCTGTCACTGGGGGTGGGCTTTGGGATGTCAGAAGCCCAAGCCATGCCCAGTGTTTCTTGCTCTTCCTGCTGTATGTGGATCCAGATATAGAACTCATCACCCACTTCTCCAACACCGTATCTACCTACCATGCTTGCTTCCATGACAATAACGGACTGAGCATCAGGAATTGTAAGCAAGCCCCAATTAAATGCTTTTCATTATAAGAGTCGCCATGTTCTTCCCAGCAAGAGAACACTGACTAAGACATGGGAGGAGGAAGAAACAATGAACATGTCTTCTAAGGTCTATTATTACAGGCCAGTGCAGCCCATGCCTGCAATTCCACATGATTTTCTTTTTTAAAAATCTATTCCCGTAAGAGATCAGTGCATAAAATAAGAAACCTTAAACCTCCCTTCAGTTTACTTCATTTACTCAAGCAAGGGCATGTGGACAGTGCAAAGCTCAACCACAGCACGCACAACGAACATGTCCCCTCCCACAGATGAAACCGAATGTGCTGCAGGGACAACGGCAACAGTCATAGGCTGCATGGAACACATGCAGAAGTTAGATCAACATTCAAGCAAAGATACTGCCTTCAGGGAATGGTTCTGTACCTGGGTCTGCCTTCAAATATCCATTTGAAATCTGAGGAGACAACAATACTTACCTCACGGGGTTAGGGTAAAAGTTATGGAGAAAACCTTGTGATAAACACTCAGTACTCTATTAGCACAGACAAAAACACACGATGTAAGCTTGCTGCCATAACAATAAAGGAAGTTGCTATTATCATTCAATGTTTGTTTGAGAATTCATGTTACTATAGAAACTCACTTAATTCAAGTATCACTCAATGGAAGCCATTTTGACTCTGTGTGTGTGTGTGTGTGTGTGTGTGTGTGTGTGTGTGTGTTAAACTAAAGAGTGATTTATCTCATACTCTATAATTAAAATAGCATGGCACTGTCATGATCTGAGAATTGTCCCCTCTGGGATTTACCATTCACAGTTATCTACTGTCACCCTGTTCATCCAAATATTTTTCTGCATTAATTTTTTAAATACCACTATTTCTACTTCCCTTTGCTCTGTTAACCTCTGAATGGCCTTTAGCCAAAATCTACAAAACACTGACCTAAAAATTGCTGCTCTAATCTTAACTGTGTCCTGAAATAGTTTTTAATGGAACTTGGAATCTCAAAAAATCTTCAGGCTGGGAAGAAACACAAATGCCATTTAGTATAACTTTCCCTCCACTGACATTACCCAGCCATTGTGCATAGAGCAATCATGGCGCCTTCAGGCAATGCTTGCTGGAGAAGAAGGCATTGTTAACTCTGGGCAGCTTCCCATCTGACACAGGAGTTAGAGCAGAGGTGAAGAAACTGCCAAGTATTGCTATAGAAACAGGCAGATGTTCCTGCCTCAAGTGCCTCTGTAGGACTACAACCTGTCCAATAAAGGCCAAATCTCAGCTAGCTCTCCCCTTGACTCTATTGGGAGCTGGTCCAGGATGCAGCTTCCAGTGCCATGGTGACATGACTTCTGTTCTCTTAAGGGTTCATGAACCTTGCTCATCCCACACTTACTGCAATGTCCATTCCTAACTAGCTGAAGGACCACAAGGAAAGTACAGGCTGTTGGAGGGCTTGACAGCACACTCTAAAGAGGGAGGCAGGAATCATGACTGGGTCCTCTGTTCCATGTCTTAAGTGTGAGGAATTCAGAAAAGGTTGGGACCAGCCCTGCCAGTCATCATGGATGTTGACACATGTCAAAACCAGCGATCTACTGTCACTTGCTGAATTTAAATTCATTATTGGAGCAAGAACAGTGGAGCCACTTCTATGTAAATGCCCAGGGCTACAGAGCCACAGAAGCATCTCCTGCAAGAGGACCTAACTGAGGAATGACTGAGGGACCAAGGATTGCTGGTGCAGACAATGCCAGCCAATCAGGAACTTCTGTTTAGAAGAGATGTTTTCTTGTGACTAATGGGGTGCAGGTGGAGGGTATTAAAGGAGCTTGCCGCAGTGCTCAGATGAGCTTGCTGCAGCATGTTTCACTTGCTCCCAGAGTCTGTGTCGTTGACTCTGCACCACCTCACCTCCAACCCCCAAGAACAGATAGGGTCAGGTGGTAAATAGTCCAGGGCACAGGCAGAACATTATTTCATCTTACTCTCAAAGAGATTTAAGCAAATCAGCAACCCCTTGGTTATAATTATTGAAAGTTTCATGTAAAATGCTGTTTTCCTTGAAAGCAAAGGAAGCAATAACAGCCCGGATGTAGACAATGGGACAAGAGAAAGCTAAAACAATCAAAACCCTCCTGCTCCTTCTGCATGCAAGCATCCACTATCTCAGCTGTCCCCAGTGTACACAGGGCCTCAGTGGCCTCATGCACGGCACTCTCCCAGTTTTCTTCCCCTTCCTTTCCCTGGCACTCCTCATAAATTTCCAGCTTTGCTGCTTTTTAAAGACAGGTTTTGTGCTTTTTCATTATTATTAAAAGTTACCTCTCATGTGAAATTCATTAGGCTCAAATGCCTTTACCCATCCCTCCCAAATTTGCCTCTCATTCTTTCTCTATGCCTCCTTCCCTCCTCCCTTCCTCTTTTACTTTCTCTCTTCTCTCTTGTAGGTTCCTTCCTTCTGTCACGTGGATCCCAGGGACTGAACTCACGTCATTAAGCTTAAAATCAAGTGTGTTTAAACACTGAGCTATTAAGAGACACCTAGCACTTGTCTGCCCATTACTTCCAGGCCTTAGACCCTTTTAGAGAATAAGAGGATCAGTTATATTCTTCTCATTCTCTCCTTTCTCTTCCTTCCTCCTCTCAAACCACACACACACACACACACACACACACACACACACACACACACACACGCTTATGGGCAACAAGCAACCGAATAATACAGCTGACACATTGTCAATTGCTTTTCTGTAGGAATTAATGAAATTGGAGGCTTTAATCAACAAAAATCAGTAAGGCCATTTGTAGTCTTGACCATAGAGAGTGGGAAAGTTAATCTCTGAGATTGGGATACAGAAAGGGAAAGGAGAGAAAGGGAGAGACAAAGGGGGGGGGAGAGAAGGGTAGAGACAGAGACATAGAGAGAAACAGAAACAGAGAGATTTGCCCATGATCTCTCCAGCATTCCACTCCTTTCATAGGTTTGACCTAATGTGTTTGCAGGAGCAAGGCAGTGTTCAAAGTAGTTTGACAGGCACACAAACTTAGTGTTGAGAAACCTCAGTGTGTAGAGATGTGTAAGGAGGCCTGAAACTTGGTCAATATTAAAGGATGCTAAATTCAAGATTAATATGGGCCAAGAAAGTCAAGGAACTAAATTGTAAATATGAGGCAAGGAGGAGACAGTATTTTACTGAAAATGACAAGAGCATTTTTATAGATTTTGTGTGTGTGTGTGTATACACACACACATATATACACACACCATATATTGATATGTTTTATGTGCATTCTGGCTTTCTGAAGGGCACACTGGAAACCCCCTTCCTGAAATGCATCTTGTGCTCTGAGTGTGAATCCCATAGGTGCAAAGCCAACTGCTACTACCAAAATAGCTACTTTCAATGGAATCAAATTATGTTTGGCAAAAAAGGGGGGCACTTTTTATTGAGGCTTTCAGTTTTTCCTCCTTTTTTTTTAGCCTTTTTGAAATAGAATGTGCAAAATATCCCCACTGCTGTGGCTGAGTTGTGCTTAAAACACTTTCTCCTTCTAACATGCTAATGTAATTTGGTTTTGTGAACTACATATTTTAATTGTTCTGCCTTATAAGCAATCTGCCTTTTGAAAGCTCCCTTGCTCTGGATGTATGTATGAACATGAATAAAAGCAATCAACTAATTAAATACTTCAGTGACAATGTTCTCTTAAAGGACTATAGAATCCTGAGGGAGCACTAACAAGGCAGAGGGGATGAGGAGGAAGCACTGAGAATGCAGAGGAGGGAAGTGTTCCCAATGACTCCATTGCACTGGACAATTCCTCTTTACACCTAAAGCCCTGAAGAATTTGATGCCATCCTTCTGCTTGGCTGTACAGTTTTGAAGGGACTGGAAGGCATCAAAATATACCTGGAATTTAGCACCTAAAGGGTTGTGAGACCCTGTGTCACCAACCAGCTGTGCATCTTTGAGAGGGTAACTTGTGCTCTCTGAACCTCACTAGTGACTGAAATCAATCTCTATGTCTATGTCCTTAAAGCAACATGGTCATCCTGCCACACTGCCCTGTGCATCGTAATCGAACTTCTGAAGACCAAAGCCTGTCAGCACCTGCTGACTTATAAGAAAAATGGAAAGCCAGCAGAGAGGTCTGAAATCCTTTCTCCAAGTCATCAAATTAAGGAAAGATCTTGGTAACCAGACAAATCAAATTTAAGCACTCCTGCTGACAAGCTGAAACCTGTAGAACTTGTGCAATGTTGTTTTCTAATTCTTCCTGAACACAACCTGGAAGATACTGAATAAAATCATGATATGGTGACAGCATTTAAAAGCAAACAAACAAACAAACAAACAATAACAACAAAAACCAGCTGAGAGTGGTGGTGCAACCCTCTAATCACAGCACTCTGGAAGCAAATGGAGGTAGATCTCTGTGAGTTCAAGGCTAGACTGTTCTACAAAGCGAGTCCAGGATAGCAAAGACTGTTACACAGAGAAACTTTGTTTCAAACAACAAACAACAACAAAAAAACTATACATATATGTACACACACACACACACACACACACACACACACACACACATTTTAAGCTAGGAGAGCTTCACTTGAATTTGGGGAAAATGGGAATCACTTGCTTGCCATCAAACTCACAGTTGTAGACTAACTATGTTCATAGATGACTTAACTGGAGCTGCAAATGTTAAGACATTCCCTGGATTTCATTAATTCCATCCCACCCTCATCTTTCTAACAGGCAATGAAAGTTAAAAAACTGAACAAAACAAGTCGGCGTGGTACTTTAATCATTACCCATATAGCCCACTCTGGTTCCACCACATAGCCCACTCTGGTTCGAGCCTTGTAGGTCACAACAGTTGATAAATTTTAGTTGCATATTTGCTTGGGAATCTAACAAAAAGCAAATATGGCAATCTAGACTCATGAGCACACAACAAGGACAAAACCTGGCAAGATCTTTACTATATTTAATTTTTATTTTTAGTGGAAGGTTCTATTTTGGGGCTGTGAATTGTTTTTTTTTTTCTTTCTTTCAACTTTGCTGACTAGAAAAGGCAGCACATACTCTTCAACCAGCCTACATTTTTAAAAACTAATCTGTTTTAGAACTCAAATGCTTTTTTTTTCTGCTGCTGCTGCTGAGAAATTGTGTAACTTCTTGTGTCTACGGCAAAATTTGGTCAGATAGTACTCAAGACGTTGTCTCCTAGGAAACTGGTACAGTGTTGAAAGATATTCAGTGTAAGATGCCAGAACTCACCCCATGGTAGAGTGGCTGGTGATGGGATAACCCTCCTGCCAAAACCACCAGTGTGGGAATGGCCTCTAAGATGTGAGCATCTCTGTGTGGAGCCTCCCCGAGCTTCAGAGAGAGCAAGCACTACCACACTGAACCAAACCCAGAACCTACCTCCCAGGCCTCCTGCAATGCAGTGACTTCTGCATTGAAGTCAGTGTCAAGGGTTGCTTTACCCCTCTGGCAGTGTACACCAGAAAGAAAGGGGAAGAGAAAAGCCTGCTACTCAATCTCAGCAAGACACATGGCTGGAGCTGAAAAAAAAAAAAAATGCTTCATTCAGAGTGGAAGCAAAGAAGAAGTCCACCTGTTCCTGGCTCTGAAGTTCTCTGTGATATCTTTGAACTTTAGTATTCTCAAACTCTACCTAAATCAGAAAGCTTTGAAAAAGTCTGCTTAAAAAGTACAGGAAGACTGGCCAGGAAGATGGTTCTCTTAGTAATGTACTTACTGAGTAGGCACTAAGACCTGACTTTGGGTCCCCAGCACAAACAGTAAAAAGCCAGGGGTGCTAGTATGCACTGTGATCCCAGGGCTAGGAAGGTAACTCAGGGATCTCCAGGGTTTGCTGGCCAGCCAGCCGAAGTGAATTGAGAAAACTCCACCTTTGATTAAAGATTCTGTTTCAAATATAAGGTAAAAAGGGTTAGACAGGTTATTCCATGGTTAAATGCACTGCTTTCTCTTGCAGAGGACCTGAGTTCAGATAGTGGCACCCACATAGTGCCTCACATTATCTGGTACCACAGTTCTAGAGCATCTGATGTCCTCTTGTGACCTCTACAGGCACCAAGTGTATATATGGTACACAAACGTATATGCAGGCAAAGCATTTGCACACATAAAATAAATACATTTAAAAAACAGCTATTGAAGAGGATCCCTAATGTCAACCTCTGGCCACCATATGTATGTGTTCCCATACAGGCATGGCTACACACTCATACCAAGTACCTGAAGAAAGTAACCAAATACATGCTTAATGCTTGGAATCAAAGAGATAAATCAGAAACAGATCAGAGTCCGTTGGGAACACGCAATACTGTTTGTGAGACGTGAGTGATGTCTGCTTGTGCCCAACGTGGAAGCTGCTTCTTCTCATTCCCTCTGCCACGATCATCTTCTACCTCTTCTCTAGTTCTAACCTAAGACATCACACCTTCCTTATCCCATCCCTACCTAACACTTCTCTCAAACTTCAGACTACTCTACCCAGTTCCAACTTAGTCTCCAAAACCTATCAGTGCAACTTCCCAAGTCAACATATTATATGATTCTCCCCTCCCTAACTATTTGATAAAGCCATAAATCCTTTGGTGACATTCGAGGTTCTCCACAGCAGGGCTCAGGTCTATATCCTCCCATGTCTGGAGGCTCACCAGCTTGGTACTTCTCCAATGGTTTCCTATGCCTCATCCTTTTCCTTAGAAGGAATGCATTAAAAATCCAACACCGAGACTCCTGAAGCTCTCCCTGCTTTACAGATACTGTCAAAACTGCACAGAGGGGTCTCCCTGGAGATAGACTGATAACACATATAGTTACTATGGCAGCTCATTCTTTATTCACACCAGAACCATTTTAAAGTCATTCTTGTTGAAGTCAAGTAATTTTCCACTCTTTTTCTACTGTTTTTAATGTTTTCTTTGGTTCTGCTGATTTTTTTTAAGCTGAGTTTTATTGTTCCTCCTCTTCTACTTACTTTAGCTTTAATCTGATCTTTTCTAGTTTCTGGAGATGGGAATTTATACTTTCAAGCTGGTGAGTGAGATAACTTCTGCCTGATCCACATTTCTATTGTCAGGATCGATGTTAAGTCCATGACCATCACGGTAGAGAGCATGGCAGCAAGCATGGTGCTGGAGCAGTCGCCGAGAATTTAAATCTCATCTTCAAGTGTGAAGCTGAGACAGTACCAGCTACTGGGAATTTTGAACCTTCAAAGCCCATCCCCAGTGATACACTTTTTCCAACAAGGCCCTACAACCTAATCCTTCCCTAACAGTTCCAACTATAGGCCAAGTATTCAAACGCATGAGCCTCTGGGGGCCATTCTCATTCAAACCACAGTAACACCATACTTAGAATAAACCTCTGAAAGCTGGCTGCCCAGTTGAGATGCCACTGCAGCATAAATACAGACATATCCTCACCTTGAGAGGGTCACTCCATTGCATACAATGTTAGTTGTGGAGTTTTTACAGGTCTTTCATCCAGTTAAGGAAGAAATCTTACACTTCTGCTCTGAGGTTTTGATAAGGAACTGATATTGTTTGGAAGCTCATGCCTATACTTTAATTCTTGAGATGCCATCAGAGTACCTTGTGTCTCTCACAAGCTTCCGACCCGCCTTTTCTGAACCCCTATTTCATCCTTTAGATGTGCTAGCCCTTCTACTTACATCGTCTTCCCAACTTGCAACTTTTCTCAAAGATTTTTGCCTGACAACCTCCTTTTTATTACCACAATCTCAGATGAAGGAAGAACTCCTCCCAGATGCTGACCAGTGATAGGCCACCTGCTGCATCAGCAGGGCAGTAACCTGCTCCTTCAAAACACCTGTTACTGCCAGCACTTGCTTTCGTGTCTGCTCTCAATCTGTGACTATCTCTTTGACTTTTGCCAGCTCTTTGAAGAGTAAGAACCTCTAACCTGTTCAGTCTTGTGTCTCCAACATGTCATCCATGGCAAGTACATAATAGGTGCTTGATAAACATTTAGTAAGTGACTGAATAAATATCCAGGCACTATGAAATTTCTCTCTCTGATGTCCTCATCAAGGTTGGATATCCCAGAGACATCTTTAAACTGTAACTTCTACCTTTTGGCTGTTTCCGGGTTTCACTCCGACATTCTGGCTAGAGGTAACATAACTTTCTTCTATCTGTAGAGTCTAGCTTGGTTTTATAGTGGGCCTGGGGTGGACCTGGTTTCTGCTGCTGGGGAGCACAGATACCTGTTTGAGCTGAAGCATGACTAACATAGATTTCTTCTTTTCTAGCAAAGAAACCGATTTCTTGAAAATTAGTCGATGGAGCTGGGCAAAGTTGTAATTGTAAGCTGAGACTTCATGAGGGAGTTTCTCAGACTTCTTCATTCCAGTAAAACAATGATCAGGCTTGTAAGCTGTGTGTATCTCTGTCTCTAGATGCTCCAGCCTGTCTCCAGTGATAGATTCCCCCTGAGCTATAGTTCTGATCTTTTCAAAAGTTTCAGGAATACTACCACTTACTTCCTCTATGTGCCAGATACAATCTGACATATGTATTAGCTGGGATGGCTAATTTAATTGTATCGGTCCTGTCAAGTGTACTGCACTGTTGTAGTTTGAAGAAGCTGAAACCCAGAATTCAATATTATTCAACCCTGATGGATTGGGGCTCCACACTCTTCTCTGATTCCGGGGTCGTAACCTAACCATGACTACGAACCAAGTCCTTTCCTCAGAAGAAACTGTTTCACAAAACAAGACAGTGACTGTTCACTGCTGTCCTGCTTTTTCATGTCTACGTTCCCTAAGAAGAATATGTTGGAATCGGCTCTTACACCAGATCAGATGTGCATCAGCTCTGCTGTCCATTGTCTTTCAAATAAACAGCATGCAGTGCTAAGTCTCCTATGTCTTACCAGTAATCTCTTTTAGGTGTGTGTTATTATATAAGTAGGTGTGTAGTTGCACACACAAACACACATCCACATATGAAAGTCAGAGGAGGACACTGGGGCTTAGCACTTTTAGTCTCATTCCCTTGCATCAAAGTTTCCCACTGAAACTAGAGCTTACAAGTTTTTGGTGCAGCTGACTGGCTAGCCAAGTTCCCATGATCCTCCTGTATCCACTTACTTCCTGAAATACTGTGGGCTACAAAGACTCATAGATGTGCCTGACTCTGGTACTGGAGATGCAAACTCAGGTTCTCAGGTCTGAGTAGAAGGCTCTGCTATAGATGGAACAATCTCCCCAGCTCACTGTCCATCGCTCTCAAAGGATCTGCACAGAAATAGTAAGACAAAATTGAGTAACATTTTCATGAACAGTAACTGGCTTAATAGCCATGTGCTGTCAAATCCAGAATGGGGTTTTAAGTTATTTCCTGTATAAAAGGAAAATAAACTTAGAACATTAGTTTGTTCTCATCTCCAGATTTAGGATGACAGTTTGCTAAACATCAGTGCTCATTCAACTTTTTAGTCATGAAACATTTCAAATGTATTAGAAAATTACATAAAATATTATAATAGACTCCCATGGTAGATCTTGATGTCTTACAAACTGTGGGCTTGAACACACACACATATACACACACCACAACTACCACAGCCACCAACACCAATAACACACTACACTTTCCATTTTTGATTCTTTCTCCTAATACCATAAACTATCCCTTTGACCAAGTAGTTCCTTAAGGCTTAAGCTGCAATAACTAAATTCCTACTTTTAATCATAGATACATGCAATATAAAAACTGCATTGCATCTTGCTTTTTTAAAAATGCATCTTGGTATCTTCCAATTGATTGTTGTTATTTTATTTTAACATTTATGCCATTTTCTTCCGGGAGGAGTGGGTTCTGAGACAGAGTCTCACATAGCTCAGGCTGGCCCTAATCTCACTATGTGGCCAAGACAGAACACTCCTGATCCTCCCACCTCCGCCTTCCAAGCACAGTTATACAGCACCACCCCCAGCTTCCATGATGCTAAGGATTAAATCCAGGCCCCCTGTATGCAAGGCAAGCACTGTACCAATGAGTTACAAATCCAGCCCTACGTAGCCAATCAAACTCATAACTCCTGCTTTGTTCTCCTCGGCATTTGCCTCACATTGTATGACATGGTGACTGGTTTTAACCTTTGGGACTGACACATTGCACAACTGAATTCTTGCACGACTGACACCATTGTAAGTAATTACTGCAGAGCGAGAGGAGGAAACATTAATCAAATGGCTTGGAATTTCTGGAAGGAGTAAGCTCGGAGAGATCTGTTCTACGAAATGGTGACTACAGCTACTAATTTAGTGGATTCCTCTCTCCTCTTTCCTTTCCAGTACTGGGAACAGAGCTCATAGCTTACTGCAGGCTGGACAAACCCTATACCACTCAGCAATGCCTTATGTTCTGTAGATTTTTATTTAAAAAAAAAAAATTAAAGAGAGTCCATGTGAAAAGTTCTCACCCCAGTAATGATAACTATGTCAGGTAATTCATATGCTAATTAGCCTCAATTAGTCACGCTGCACTATATCTGCAATTGTCCTTTGCAGAAAAGTCACCCCTCCCCTTCATGAGTGACTTTTACCAGCTGTTGTTTTTGTGTCTGATTTCCATTTTGCGTACTTACATCAGATGTTCCTGCAGGTATGTAAATGTCCTCTACTTCCATTATACATGTTCTATGTTCAGATGCAATCAAGTCCACCTACAGGAACCAGAGGCATTAGCCTTCCGCAGTGGGGGCCTGGAGCTCTGGGGACTGCATCTTCAGCTGCAGTCATGAGGTGTCTGTGCCCTTCCACATGGGAATTCTCCTCACATCAGTCTCTGCTACCTCTCCTGCATCATAAGCAAACTCATCATTACCACACCAAGAAAAAAGGTACAAAAGATCAAAGTCCTGATACCCTGACTATCTGAAATGTTTTCTAGCTATGATCGCCATCTCTGGTAATTCTACAATTTTACTATGTCCAGAAAACCCTTAAGGGGCATTTTTCCTTTGTGTGTGTGTCTGTCTGTCTGTCTCGTGTGTGTGTGTGTGTGTGTGTGTGTGTGAAGGCTCTATGTGTGTGTTTATCTGTCTGCCTAAGTGTGTGAAGGCCCTGTTGTGTGCTTGTGTGTGTGTATGTGAAGACCCTGTGTGTGTTTGTATGTTATCTGTCTGTATCTGAGTGTGTGTGTCTGATTGTCTTTCTGTGTGAGCGTGTGTGTGTGTGTGTGTGTGTGTGTGTGTATGTGTGTGAGAGAGAGAGAAGAGAGAGAGAGAGAGAGAGAGAGAAGGCCCTGTGTGTGTTTGTATGTCTCTATGTGTATATGAAGGTCCTGTGTGTGCTTGTGTGAATGTCTGTTGTCAGTCTGTGTTTGAGTGTGTATGTCTGATTATCTTTTTGTCTGTGTGTGTGTGTCTGTCTGTCTGTCATCTATGTGTCTGAGTGTGTGTCTGTTTGTGTGTGTGTGTGTTTGTGCTTTTGTGTGTGTCTATGTGAGTGTATAGGCCAGAGCACAATCTCAGGTGTTATTTTCCAGGAACAATCTCCTTTGTTTTTCATTTTGGTAGGGTTGCTATTATTGCTGTTGATGTTGGTTTTTTTGAGACAAGGTCTCTCTGCATAGTTCTTGTTGTCCTGAAACTCACAACATAGACCAGGCTAGCCTCAATCTCAGAAATCCACCTGCCTCCAGAGTGTGGTGGTTTTAAAAAGATATGCCATCATGCCCAGCTATCTTTGTTTCTTGAGACAGGGGGCCTCTTAATGACCTATTGAATGTCCATTTTAGCTCAACTAGACAGCCAGTGAACCCCCCAGAATTTACTCACCTCTCCGTGCCTCCCCAGTGTTGGGCTTAGAAGAGCAAGCTACAGCATCAGCTTTTTTTTTTTCCAACTTTTATTAGATATTTTCTTCATTTACATTTCAAGTGTTATCCAGAAAGTTCCCTATACCCTCCCCCCTCCCGGCCCTGCTCCCCTACCCATCCGCTCCCACCCCTTGGCCCCTGCGTTCCCCTGTATTGGGGCATATAAAGTCTGCATAACCAAGGGGCCTCTCTTCCCACTGATGGCCAACTAGGCCATCATCTTCTATATATGCAGCTAGAGACACGAGCCCAGGGGGTACTAGTTAGTTCATGGTTATTCTTCCACCTATAGGGTTGAAGACCCCTTCAGCTCCTTGNGTATCAGGGTAATTGTGGCTTCATAGAATGAATTGGGTAGTGTGCCTTCAGATTCTATTTTGTTGAATACTTTGAGAAGAACTGGAACTAGGTCTTCTTTGAAGGTCTGATAGAACTCTGCACTAAACCCATCTGGTCCTGGGCTTTTTTTGGTTGGGAGACTATTAATGACTGCTTCTATTTCTTTAGGGGATATAGGACAACATCAGCTTTTAAGTGTGCTTGGGGAATCAAGCTTGCTTCCTCATACTTGTGCATGAAGCACCTTACCAACTGAGAGAGCCCTCATGTGTTTACAGGTGGAAAGCACTATGAAAATATTTTAACAAGAGAGAAACAGAAAACCATGCTGCTTGATCCTTTGAATGGAAATCGTTGCCCTATGGCATGCTCAGTATCCTAAAATGTCAAAATAGACACCTCTATTACTCAGTCTAATTCCTTATGATGATGGGCTCCGATTGGGTCCTTTTGAACCTCCCATTAAGTGTTCCCAGTTCAGAAAATTTGGTTGAACTGATCTTTACTGATGCCCTTCCATAGACATTTTCTTTTCCTATTGTTTTCTCCTACATCGGCCCTGTGATATTCTAATTTAAAATTTTCCAATTCCCTGCCATTTGTTCAAGTTTTCTCTACTATTTTCTCTATCCTATATCTATTGGAAAGTTCATTTGGCTACAGTGCTCTTCATTACTACCCAGGAGTTGACTCTGGACTCTGCAAGCCTCTCCTCCTCTTTGGCAAAATCCTCTCTATGTTTCATGCATAAGTATTATTCTCTCTCTCTCTCTCTCTCTCTCTCTCTCTCTCTCTCTCTCTCTCTCTCTCTCTCATGCATGTGCTCTCTGTGAAACATTTAAGATAAATGATTTGTTTCCAAAATTTCTTTCTCTGCCTTCTGTCTCTCTGTAAACTATGTCCCTACTCTGTAGTGTCTGTGTTTCCTTTTTCCACTGACTAAAGTCATTCAGAAGTCAGCCCATCCCAGTTCACACTGGCAGACTGTGAGTTCAGGGAGGCTGCCATGCTAGTTGCTAAACACTATAATGAGAAGAGTAAAAACCTAAAAATATACAATCAATGGTGAAAACACAGGTAACAGCACAGCAAACTGCTTTACTTAATACTGCACAGAGATGTATGCGTTTGAGGTTACTTACACACTATGTCAGCAGGGGACAAGACTATAGAGAGGTGTCTCATGCATGTGTCTGCCCAGCTCTGTATCATACCACCATGATAATGGCTGGAAGTCGCCATGGTGATTGTATCTACACCATAACCATAGCAAAGCCTATCACAAGAGTAACCATGACATGTTCTGAGTTGTGAAGTAAATGCCAATTTCTCAAAATCAAAGAGGGTCTTAATATGTCTCAAATATTCAACCATTTAATTTAATTTAATTTAATTTTTGGTTTTTCGAGACAGGGTTTCAGTGTAGCCCTGGCTGTCCTGGAAATCACTCTGTAGACCAGGCTGGTCTTGAACTCAGAAATCTGCCTGCCTCTGCCTCTCAAGCGCTGGGATTAAAGGTGTGTGCCACCATGCCCAGCAACCTTTTTATTTTTTAAATCCACATGTACTCTAGACTGTGAGGCAGAAAGTGTGAAAAGACATCTTGGCTTCTGAAATTCAATAACAAAACCCCACTTGCTTTTCTGCTTTCCCCTATGCTCCATTTCCTTCAGTCTGATATTTCAGAAGTCCCTCTCTTACATCCTTCTTCTGCTTCTAAAATATTCTCACTATGATCTCCAATTCTGTTTTCTTTGCCCTTGTGGAATTGAATTTTTTTCTAAAAAAATAATGCTGTTTCAGTGACATTTGGGAAGGAACAAAAATATAGGTATCTATTTTATCTCTCATCCTTAACAATCTGCCATTGTGAGCTAGGATAAGTTGACTCTGGTTAGGCACTGTGGGGGTACTTTCCTCCTTCCGAGAGACCACTGAAAGTTTATTGTCTGTAACTGTAGAATAAAATGATGGAGTGTGCAAAAATGACAGATTTCCACTTCAGAAAGCAGAACACAAAGTATTTGAATCATAAAAAGGTAATGTGGAGCCAATTGCAGGGGACTGTGTATGTGTGCCCAAGTTGTTATCATATACTCCACCAACGAGTGGTTCAAACAACATAACATTTGTATGTATAGTTCTGAAGGTGAGAGGTCCAACATAAAGTGGGTGGTCAAGTCAGTTTCTGATGGGGATCCTTCTGTAGGCGTATACCTGGATGCACAACTTTTCATCCTCATTCTACCAGGTGGGAGGCTGGGAGACATACTCTTTTTGTATAAGAAAGTTAATTCTAATGCATTAGTGTGCCACTCTGGTAACCTTTATTTATGTGCATGTGTGTGTGTGTGAGTGTGTGTGTGTGTGTACATGGATATGGCCATGCTTGTGACATCATACATGTATACAGATCAGGGAACAATTGCAGAAGATAATTATTCCATCATGTCAGTTCTGAGGGGCAAGTCAGGTTATCAAAGGCTTGGAAGCAAATGCCTTTACATACTGAGACATCACATCTAATCTTATTTACATTCTTCAAAGCCCTATCTTCAAGTACAACCTCATAGGGTATGTCAAGGGTCTGAGTTTCAACACAGAAATTATGAGAGATAAAAACATTTAGCCCATAACAGGAAGAAAGTTTCTTACAGTTCCTTTGTGCCTCAGGGAGTAGATCAGGCTACGAACAGTCAAAACTTCCCTATGGCTAAAACCATTCTATCTTCATGTTGGGATGAAAAAAACATTTTGTATCTGTGAAAATGATCACTAAGGCAAGAGCAAATGAATTCAGAACCAGTTGTGTGCAGTTCCAGGACAGTGGGTGCTTGTGTTTAACCAGAGGGTGTTTTCTTGACTTCCTAGTCCCTTCTTGTCAACACAATCAAATCTACCCACCTTCCTCTGTTGGTTACTTTGTCATTTACCCACCAAGAACTAAAAGTCTTCTAACCCACTAGTAGTTAGAATATGCCATGGGGTAAAGAACGTATTTTGCTGGAGAAGAACATGCACACTGGTGGAACCTACCTAAGAGTCAGGTTACACAACTCATGGCCCAAGAGAAAATTTACACATTATTGGATGTCACATTTTTAGTGAGGAAATGGTAAGATTTGACAGGAGTGAGAGACCTGCTGCAGTATTCAGAATCACCAGCAAATAGCTCCAAGAGCCTTTATTTGGGTAGCTGAGCAAAGTTTCTTAAAGCACTCTCATGTCTGATCCATTAGATCTTTGAAAATTTTCCAAAGTGCTCTATGACAAATGCCAAGGGTTTAGAGGATCTATCTAGTCCAAGGCTTGACATACATCTTTAACTTCCTAATGCTTCTCTATCTTATCCAATCTTACCCAATCCAATATGGCAAATTTTCTTTTACTCCAAGAAATATCCTTACTGAAAGGGCTCATGGTGAAAAACAGTGCACTTATGGAACTACTCTTCCAGCAAGTGTATCATCACTTCCAAGAAGACTATCAAGATGACTTTTTTTAATTGGAGAATGGGGTGGGGAGGTATTGAAATCATCTACTATTACTGTGTTGGTGTTCATCTGTGTCTTAAAGGCCACTATCATCTCAACTAGTGCATTTGTAATGCATTTTTCCCCTACTTGTGGAAAATCATGAACTCAGGGTGTGGTGATTAAGTGATTCAAAGAGCCACCGGCCCAGGATGTCTATTGTTAGTCATGCTTGTTGCTTGTCCAAGTCATGACAAGAGAGACACATATATAAAACCTCAAAGCTGTGATTGCCTCAACAAAATCAGCATGAAGACACCACCAGCTGACAGGTCAACATGCACAGGAAAATTTCCACATTGTTCTACCCCTAGATAGAGCTCAATGGCTGCTGAGAGATGGAGAATTGGTTGCTTTGAGGCATGAGCTATACATATGATGCCCAATCTATTGGACAATGACAAATGGATTCATTGGGGGGGGGTGTATGCACACAGACATATGCATATCTGTGTGTATGTATAATAAAGAATAAAGAATAAGCCATAACTTTTGAGGGAATTGGAAGAGTTGAATAGGGAGATGGGGTTAGCTATGATGATACAGAACTCATGTACAAGGTTTTCAAAACAAATGTTTTGTTTTGTCTTTATGCCAGCACACTAGAAACAAGGAAGACTTCCTGCCAAAAGTTCAGAGAAAAGAACGTATTCTAATGAAAACTTCATTTTGATCATTATATCCCAGAAAGTCTTATGCATAGTGGATGCACACATTTTTGCAATATAAATGAATTCCTCGGTAACTTTCTGCCACACAGCACTGGGTTAAAAATACTTCAATATAGGTCATCTAGCTCCACTTTTGTTACTAAGCTGTTTCCCTCAGGGTGAGTGTTTGGAGCTAGGAACACTATTTTCCCAGAGGCTGAAGAGGAATAGATTGTAGCCAGCATCCCAAGAGAGTCTACAAGTACTTCCTTGGTTTAGGAGCTTAAATATTCTATGTGGGACTGGGAAGAGTATAAGAGCCATTGCATAGAGTTTAAGTATAGCCTATTTATTTCAACTATTAGATCTAAGGAAAAGAACCAACACTGCTGCCATGCTGTTTATTAAAATTATGTGTCTACAATAAATGGTTACGGATGTCAGATATCTAAGGCAGAGAGAATTCACTGCCAGCTCTTGAATCATGTCAAGTTGTAAGAAAGATATTTTTTCCCAATGAATTATTCCTAATTGGCCCTCATTAACCGTTGAGATATAATGTTGTGTAATTGGGAAGTTCATATATGGGAAAAGTCTCAGCCAAGAGCCATTTTAGGTCAGAATGCATAGCAGAAGTGCCAGAGATGAGTATCACAGTACAGCGAACATCTTAAGGAAGTGATCTCCAGTAACAAATTGCCAAGCAGCACGGAGTTGCAGGCAACACCAAACTGATGGTGCCTGACTGCAAGCAGGAGGGAACTTTAGAAAATAAAGGACACCTCTATGTGCTCCTAATCCAGACCACCTGCTCCCTTACCTGTCAGTCAAGCTTTGTCCTGGAGGAATAGAAATGTCTACGGCCTCCCACTTGTCTCCTAAGGCATTATTAAAAAGCAGCCCATAAACCAAGGGATGTTCAGCAGAACTGGGCACTAGAAGCAAAGAGGTGAGAACGAGCGCTCAGAGAAAAGTAGAGGTCCCCAAGTGGAGCACAGGGATGCTCTTTAAATGTGCTGGTGGCTTGGCTTGATGATTTCAAACAGTTAAGAACATAGAGTTGGGTTTGAATTGTTTGCTTTGGTCTCCTAAAATTCTCAAAAGTGAAACCACCACCTTAGTATAATCATGACTTCCTTCCCCCAGACATGTCTGCCTCTGGGAGAGGCTGCTAATGCTGCCTTGCTTTCTCACCCTATGTACCCCCACCATGTACAGGAGACCACACTAGGCAGAAAGTATCCCCAGCACACAGGCACACTCATGTCTAGATCTTAATACTAAGGATTAATATGAAGGAAAAGAAACCGAGACCCAATTACCCAAATCCCTAAATCTATTTAAAATCCAGTTCACCTGGCTGCAATAGGCATGGCTTGTCTATTTTGCTACTCAGTCACAGTTCCAGGCTCTCCTCCCTCAGTGACACAGGGAAAGTGTGAGAATGAGTCAATGCAAGGGCCATTCTGAGGTAATTAGAGAAGGGTGTCATTTAACACAACCACCCTACAAGAAAGGTTCAGGTTGTCACATATTTTTCAGAACTAGATCTGAGACTCTCAGTAATTTGGCTGCAAACAAACATGAAGCAGAAAGTGTCTGAGCTGCATTCAAACACAGCCTGGCCACAGGCAAGCACATGGCCTCTCCTGATCATCTGAGCCACATACTGTGAATGATGGTTCCCAGATGAAGACACTCATATCAGCAAGGTAGAAACTCATCCAAGTTCGGCAAGAAGTATCGTGAGAACTTAGTGCAGGCCAAAAGACCTGAAAGTTCCTGTTCACATCATGAACAGAGAGCTGACCTCATCCTAGCTCACTTGGGAAGGAGATGAAGAGGAGATGACTCAAGGCAACTTCGTAAGAAACGTGACAGCATGGAACAGAGAATCAAAGCATTGAAAGCTGAGAGGCAAATAGCCTTCAGGAAACAGACAGTCAGTCGCCTCTGTCCCTTCAAGCCTGTGAACTTTCCAAATGATTAGTGCAGAACTCAACACAAGTTCTGCTTCCACCAGAGGGATAAGCTGGATCAAAAGTTCCTGGATGATAAGCTGCTCTGTGGGAGGTAGGCAGTCCTGGGCTGAAAGAAAGCAAGAAAGCTTTGAATAGAATGGAAAACCCTATAGAAGGGAGTTAAAAGATGAGCCAACGGAAGTAGAGTTGAGAACTAGTCCATCAGATGGGTCTCAAACTCTCAGATGCCACCAGCCCTAAGATACTAGGAAAAAGATCTCAGGCTACAGCTGTGTTTTTCAACCTCTGGGCCGTGACTCCTTTTGTGGTTGAATGACCCTTTTCAGGAGTCATATATGAGCTATCCTGTGTATTTATAATTCATAACAGAAGCAAAATTACAGTTATGAAGTAGCAACAAAAAAAAATTGTATCACTGGAGGTCACCACAACATGAGAAACTATATTAAAGGGTCACATAATTAGGAAGGTTGAGAAGCACTGGGCCACAGTCACCATGGATTCCTCCAGTATAAACCCTGGTCCCTGGGATGTCATAAATAAGATGCATAGTCAGCATTATATACCACTGTAGTATGTAAAACAATCAAAGTGCATACCCAAGAAGAGACCACTCAGAGCTTAGCAACAATGACACTCCATCCAGAATGAAAACTGCCAAGAGAGAACAGCCCAGGATAAGTACCAGGGACTTATGTAGTACCCAGGGTGGAGACAGGCAGAGGGAGCAGACTCCTAGTCCTGAGGGAATTATGACACTGACATCTTGAGACAGACAAATCTTTGTTGTGGTTACCTTTGCATGGTAACTAACATCCATGGCATTTATCATTGCTTCAATTGGAACAAACCAAACTCTTCCAAACATGGGTGAATGGCCCCATGAGCAGCACCACTTGTAGTTAACAGCTCCTAGGCTAGTGGAATGATAAAGAGGTGTAACATCAGGCACAGGATTTTTAAATACCAAACATTGGTTCTAGGTGCTTCATTTCCTTAAAATTATCTGTTTTCCAGAAGGGAGACCAAAGCATAAGGGTGTAATGCAATCTGCCTAAACAACACATAATGGTACAACATGAGATTTCAAGTAAGAGGCTGCCTTCTAGAAAGCAAGTTCTTACCCAATATGTACCTTTTGCTCTGGTCCTTGAACTCCACCTTATAGGTAAGAAATGAAATTCATACCTGAATTCAGGTTCCTCTGACTCCAGAGCTCCAACAGGAAAGCATTGTGCTTAACTAGCCCAACTACCACCAGAGTAAGAGCAACAACTTCATCTTTGATGCTGATGAAACAATGCTATGTCTTAGCAGAGATGCAGACAGAAGCCCAGGGACAATGCAGAGTAAGAGTTCATTCTGTACCCTCAAGATTAGAGGACTGGGGACTGCACTACGGCACTAAGTACTGGATCTTTTTACGTCTACATCATTTCTTCTGTCACTATCCTCCTTTCCCCCCTATAGCTCCACCTCTCTAAAGCTGTGGTATCTTCCTTTTTTAAGAATCACATACAGAAGAGATGGCAGAAGAGATGGCTCAGCAGTTAACTTTTCTATAGAACCATGTTCAGCTCCTAGCACCCACAAGGGGCAGCCCCCAAACATCTTTAACTCCAGTTCCAACAGATATTATGCTTTCTTTATATCCCCCACCACTCATACACACACACAGTCACGCACATGTGGCCATACATTTTTAAATGGTCTACTAAAGAGAGATGACTGGGGACTGGGAAAGGTAGAGAGGAAGGCGAACATGGGAGGGTACATGACCAATACCTATGGCAATGCCACAGCAGAGCCAAGTCACGTGGACAATGCATTTAGTGTGGGGGTGTACATGTGTATATGTGTCCTCCATCTTAAATTCTGAGACAGTGTCTCTCACTAAATCTGGACCTCATCAATTTAACTACATTGTCTAGCCAATAAGTTTCAGAGATCTGCCTATGTGCTATCTTCCCTGTGCCAGGATCACAGGACCATGCTACTGCGCCTGGGTTGCACATGGGCACAGGGGATCCAAACTCATGTCATTGTGCTTGAATGGCATAGTTGTCTGAGTGAAAAATGCCCTCTATAAGCTCAGGTATGTGAACACTTGGTCCCAAGTTAGTGTGCAGTATGGAAGATTATGGATCCGTCAGGAGGTAAATCCTGCTAGAGGAAGTATTCATCAGTGGTGAGCTTTGAAAGCTTATAGCCTTACCCTACTTCCAATTCTTTCTTTGCTTCTTGGATGTGGATGGAGATGTGATCGCTCAACTTCCTGCTTTGGCCACCTGCTGCCCTGCCATTAGGAACCCTCCCTAAGGAACTATAAGCCCCAAATAAACTCTTCCTTCTACACGTTGCCTTTGGTCATGGTGTTTCATCAAAGCCCCAGAAAGGTGACTAACACACATTAAGCTTTACTGAGCCATCTTCCCTGGACCCAATGTCTTATGATGATGAGTAAGAAAATTAATCTATTAATAGTTTGACTAAATGAGATATTGTGTTATCTGCCTCCAATTATTATAATCACACATACAAATCCCTTACAGAAGGTAGCATGAAAAAACAGAGGAAAGTGAATTATAAAACCCACTGTGGCTAATAACCCAGCATTTATATTTCTGAAATACGGGTGAAAATAATACATTTAAATGTAAAAAAAAAAAAAAATGCATCCTTTGACTCTGCCAAAGGTCAATTTCTTTTTCCCTGAATCACTTGCCTTCAGTAAAACAAAGGATCCAGTTTCTACTTCAAATATAAAATTTCCTAAGGTTTTGATTTCTTAAAATGTATCTGACACCTGTGTGTATTGTCGGGCACAGGTATAAACCTGCAAAGCGCTAACTAAGGGGCAGAGCACAGTTACTCTCTGACTGGAAATGTGCTCCCTCGGGCATCTTATAGTTGTGACACAGGAGTTTGACCAAAAGCAACAAAGCCAAGCATGTTTGGCTGCTGTCAAAGAATTCCCTTGTAGTTGTACTGAAAATAACTCGGAATTGCACTTCCCTGTAAGGCTCCCCTCAGTGAATAAGACAGATGTAAAGCTGGAACTATTAATTTTAAATGAAATTGCTTATTTTATTGCTGAAAGTGCCTAAAGAAATGAGGAATCAAAATTTACTCTCGCTGTGCCCAGGTAAATAGAGCCCCTGGCTTGAACCTGAGGAAACACACATTACAGGCACTTAGGTATGTGATAACAAAAACACAAGAGTTGGACCAGTTCATCAAAACATTTTATGACCTGAGAAAGGAAAACAGAAACTATCAGGAAACTGCCTTTACATCTACAACAAAAGGGATTTCCAAGAAAAAAAAAAATGGTTGCGAAACATTAGAAAGCAGGCAGGTATAAAAACACAAGAGAATTGTTCAAAGGAGGCGGTAAAGGGCTTGAGAGAGAGCGCAGTGGGCAAGCTTCTTGCAGCCCAAATAAAGGAATCAGAGCATGTGTCGGGAAGTGGGGAGGGCAGAGAGAAGGCGAGTATCACCATATGCCCATGTGCAAGTGTGCCTGTAATCCCAAAGAGCAGGATCAGAGATGAAGGACTCTGGGGGCTTGATGACCCAGTACAGCTAGCCAATCAATGAGCTCCTTCAATAAAAGACCCTGTCTCAAAAAGCAAGGGCAAAATCCACTTATGAAAAAACCTGATGTTGATCACATGCACATACAGGGGGTGGGGAGGGAGTGACAGGGAGACACACGGACACAGAGAGAGATGAAGATAGAGAAATTTAGATATTAAAAAACCTACTAGTGTCAAACACTTAGTTCCTCTTTGTCTTTCATCATACAAAGAAAAAGTGACTTAACTACATTTATGGTCCTCTTTAGCACTAATGTACAAATGTGCAAGGAAGAGAAATTTAGCTTGGCCTGGGTTCAAGTTGAGATTTGATTTATACATAATGCTTTGACCAAGTTATTTAATACTCTAGAGCTTCAAGTGCTTTCTAAGTTAGTTGTACATAATAACTCGAGACATGGTAAATAACCTAAAATGCAAGTACTAATTGTTCTTAGAGATGATAACTGATCTATAAAATATTATGTGTGTAAATTCAGAATCAAAGTCAAAATCTAGAAAGATGCAGAAAATTCACTAACCTAACACAAACTGATCACACAGCTTTTTGTCGCCTTTTTTTCTCACTACTTAGGTAAATGTCCTCTTTTTTTCCTGGAGCAATAGAGCAATGCCTTTTATATAGTACTATGTCAAACAGCTAGAAGGTGTCATAAGGATCTATTCTTTTATGCTATCCTTCATGATCTGGGGAATGAGAGGAACTAGTTTCCAAAACACATAGGAACTAAATGTTTCAGAGAGGTGTTAAACCCATAGTCTTCTACAAATTTTAATTGTTCAGCATATATATTAATGTCAGGAAGCTCCTTCATAGTTCACAACCAAGCATTGCCCATAAAATAAATGATTCGCATGGAATCAAAATACAGAGACCACTGCCATTCCACTTCGCTTCTAATTGTTAATATCAAACTCTTACATTCTGTCACAATTGCTATGCTCAGATTCAGTTCAAAGAATTAGGAGCTGGGACCCATGAGGATGAGGTAATAGAAAGAAACTAAGGGAGAGAGAAGCTATGAAGCAAATGCTTTCTGTGACCGCAGGTGCCTTTTGGTCTCTTGGCATGTGTCTGCAATGTGATAATGTGGTATTGACATGAAGCCTTGTCCATTTGCATTTAATAGTACATATCAGGAGAAAATCATCAGTTAGCACACTGCTACTATATGTCACACAACATTCTGGGGTCACCATCAACACAGGTGTACTTCCAGACAGACAAAACTCAGGAAGCAAATCGGTCATCTCAACTAATAAAGTCTAGAGAGAATATATTGTTTATTGTATAGACACAGCTCTACCAATCAAAAAGAAAAACCTATGACCTAAAAGAAAGGGTAGAATAGAAGGTGGGATATCCAGGAGGCAGAAAGAACTCTGGGATAGAGAAAGTCTCAAAGATTCACTTGGGAAGATGTGACAAGGCCAATGCATGGTACCTGAGCACAGGTCACCACCACATGGGAGAATGTTGATCAGAATACATGGGTTATATCAATTTATGATATAGTCGGATAAGAGCCTAGCTTTTTTTTTTTTTTTGAATTTTCTTTTCATTAGATATTTTCTTAATTTACATTTCAAATGCTATCCCGAAAGTTCCCTATACCCTCCCCTGACCCTGCTCCCTTACCCATGCACTCCTACTTCTTGGCTCTGGCGTTCCCCTGTATTAGGGGCATATAACATTTGCAATACCAAGGGGCCTCTATTCCCAATGATGGCCAACTAGGCCATCTTCTGCTATACGCACAGCTAGAGACACGAGCTCTGGGGGTTCTGGTTAGTTCATATTGTTGTTCCTCTTTTGGGGTTGCAGACCCCTTCAGCTCCTTCGGTACTTTCTCTAGCTTCTCCATTGGGGACCCTGTGTTCCATCCTATAGATGACTGTGAGCATCTACTTCTGTATTTACCAGGCACTGGCATAGCCTCATATGAGACAGTTATTATCAGGGTCCCTTCATCAAACTCTTTCTGGCATGGCCAAGGTATTTGTAAATATATTTTGAGTCTGAGTACATGGGGACAATGGGGACCATGGGGACCATGGGGCCGGGAGGAAGAACCAGATATAACTTCTACAATGAAGCCCTGTGAAGAATCTAAAGTAAGATGGCACCATAGTGCATGAGTGGAGAACAGATGACCCAGTGGTCTTCTCCCAATGTGCTGCATTTGAGAAGGATACACAGGGATGTGTGGTTATGTACCCATGTTGATACATATAGATACATGAGAAATAAATACAAGGATGATAATTAACTTGATTAATTAAGAGAGCTAATATTAATTGCTTTTAAAAAGTAGGTTTACTGCAAGCTTGTTCAACCACTCTGGAAATCAGTCTGGCGGTTCCTCAGAAAATTGGACATAGTACTACCAGAAGATCCTGCAATACCTCTCCTGGGCATATATCCAGAAGATGTTCCATCCGGTAATAAGGACACACGTTCCACTATGTTCACAGCAGCCTTATTCATAAAAGCCAGAAGCTGGAAAGAACCCAGATGTCTCTCAACAGAGGAATGGATACAAAAAATTTGGTACATTTACACAATGGAGTACTACTCAGCTATTAAAAACAATGAATATATGAAATTCCTAGGCAAATGGATGGATCTGGAGGATATCATCCTGAGTGAGGTAACCCAATCACAAAAGAACTCACATAACATGTACTCACTGATATGTGGATATTAGCCCAGAAACCTAGACTACCCAAGATACAATTTACTAAACACATGAAACTTAAGAAGAATGAAGTTCAAAATGTGGACACTTCGCCCCTTCCTAGAATTAAGAACAAAGCACACATTGAAGGATTTACAGAGATCAAGTGTGGAGCTGAATCAAAAGGATGGACCAACCAGTGACTGCTGCAGCCGGGGATCCATCCCATAATTAGCCACCAAACATAGACACTATTGCATGCGCCAGCAAGATAGTGCTGAAAGGGCCCTGATATAGCTGTCTTGTGGGAGGCTATACCAGTGCCTGGCAAACACAGAAGTGGATGCTCACAGTCAGCTATTAGATGGAACACAGGGTTCCCAAGGAAGGAGCTAGAGAAAGGACCCAAGGAGCTGAAGGGGTCTTCAACCCTATAGGTGGAAGAATAACATGAACTAACTAGTTCCCCCAAAGCTCATGCCTCTAACTGCATATATAGAAGATGGCCTAGTTGGCCATCATTGGGAAGAGAGGCCCCTTGGTCATGCAAACTTTATATGCCCCAGTACAGGGGAATGTCAGGGCCAATATGTGGGAGGGGGTGGGTAGGGAAGCAGGGTGGGGGATGGGGGATGGGGGAGGGTTTAGGGGACTTAGGGGACAACATGTAAAAGTTAAATGAAGAAAATATCTAAAAAAAAATCCAGCAGGATTCTCATATCTGAAAAAAAAATAAACGTTTACATACCTAAAAAAAAAAAAAAAGTAGGTTTAAATGACTTCTGAGCCACAGGTGTCTCAAAGGCAAGACCACTTCCATCTGGTGTGAGCAGGAAAGACCTCTTGTTCATGGAATGTTGTGGAGAGAGGAGGGGACATGCCAAGCCCGAGCAGAGGACAGACAAACAGGCTGCTTCTCACTCTGAATGTCTGCTGCTCCCTTGTTTCGGACATGCCTTCCTTGCCTTCCATGGGATTGATGACACAGTCAGTCATCTTACTACTGCTAAGATCACATCCTATTCTGCCAGGAGGTCTCAAACCTCAAGATGGGTCAAAATCACCTGGAGGGTTGTTGAAAACTGACAACTTGGTCCCAGTTCTGGGTTTCTGACCCAGTATGTTTGTGTGGAAAAAAACCCAAGAATCTCCATTTTAATCGTTATCAGATTCTACTGATACTGCCTGTCCAGGATCCACACTTGCAACTCAGTCGTTTTTGTCTCTGCACATGTGGAATCCATTTGCACCAGCTTCTGCAAATAAAGAAAACACATAGGAGTAGAAAACACACCTGCACAATTACTTACGGCATGCTTTCCAAAAGTTTGTTGTCCTGTGTGGATTTTTATGAAACAGCTCTACACCATTCATTTGTATATATGTACATAGTAGATAGATAGATAGATAGATAGATAGATAGATAGATAGATAGATAGACAGACAGACATACATTCATATATACATATATACATTCATACATACATACATATATACACATAAGAGTTTATTTAGTTTTTAATCCCTAATTTCTATGGGACTGTATGTTAATAAAAACCAGTCAACTCAAATGTCACATGCTTTTTCTAATTTAAATACAAAATATTAACGTGGCTGCCAGAATTCATGACTTCCAACCACTTGTGCAACTGAAGGTTGAGTCTGCAGTTAACAGAAAACACTTGCCTGATACAGCTGTCTCCTGAGAGGCTCTGCCAGAGCCTGATAAATACAGATGCGGATGCTCAAAGCCAAACATCAGACTGAGCTCAGGGACGCCAATGGAGGAGTTAGGGAAAGGACTGAAGGAGCTGAAGGCCTTTGCAACCCCATAAGAAGAACCATATCAACCAACCAGAGCCTCCCCCGCCCCCCAACCAGAGCTCCCAGGGACTACACCACCAACCAAAGAGTACACATGGTTCCAGCTGCATATGTAGCAGAGGATGGCCTTATCTGGCCTCAATGGGAGGAAAGGCCGTTGGTCCTGTGAAGGCTCAATGTCCCAGTGTAGGGGAATGTCAGGGCGGTGAGGTGGGAGTGAATGGGTTGGGGAGCACCCTCACAGAAGCAGGGGGAAGGGGGATCAGATAGGGGGTTTTCAAAGGGGAAACCAGGAAAGGGGATAACATTTGAAATGTAAGTAAATAAAACATCAAATTAAAAAAAGGAAAAAAGAAAAAGAAAACATTTGGTATACACTGTACTATTTCTGAAAGCCCCCTTTCAACAGAATGTAGAATTCTCAGAGTTATTTCTCTGCCCTGTACGTATTCGCAGGTATACACATACCTCTCATTTTTTTATACAGTCTCTCTTGCCCTTCCTTCCCTTCCCAACTCACTAAAGATAATGCAAATTCTAGATTGCCACAGCCTTCCAAGATGATCAGAGTTGAGAAAGAACCATGTAAGAACAAGTTGTTCTTTGGCTCTAGGGTCACTGAAGTAGCAGCAATTCTAGGCCTGAGAGGAGGAGAGAAGAAAGGAAACAACTGTACGATGGTGAGATACTAGGGTGAAAGCGTCCAACCCTGAGGATGACAGATGGGCTTAGGGTAAAGGAGAAGCCCAACCCACACACACATACCCAACACTGCACAGTCAGAAGGGGGGCTCTCCAGATAACACTCAGAGGCATGCAGTGTTTGGATAGATCTGTAAAGAAACACCAGTGGCTTATGCTGGAGGCAGAACAACCCCCATCAGGATTACCCACCCACTCACTAAGTGAAGGGAAGGGTCAGATGCTGAGAGCAGAAGAGGAGAGGGGGAGCTTGGCAGGTGAAAAGAGGGTCATAGAACATGCAAGTCACATAAAACAAAAAGTCGTCACAGATATGACCTGTGGTGCCTCCTCCAGGGAGAAGTTGCAATCTGTGCCTGGGGACGAAGGAGGTCATGAACTAGGCCCATCATCAGGTTGAGTCACAGGAGGGATTTCTGAGGCTTCCTATAATAGGCTGACAACAGGAATCTCAGATCCCCAAGGGAGAAAGAACAGGGACTGTATCCTGTGGCTCCCTGGGAACCCCTTGCTCTTTTAGACTTTCTTACTGAGCAGATTACATTGATTGAAACCATGAGCTGGTTCATTCAGGGTTCTGAGACACTACTACCACTGCTGCGACAGGCCAACATTCCCAGTTTTGCTTACTTTTCTAAAGCCAGCTGTATCACATTTAAGCTGGTGCTCATGCCCATATGACACTCTCCGTTGACATCACTTACTTGCTCTGCCAAGGCCATACAACCACTCCTATAAGACTCAGGCTACACCAGTGGGTCCTGGCACCAGCCATCCAGCCCAATGCTACAGTCAACCTCCAGTCATTGAGTGTTTGGGTCCAGGGATCCCAAAACAGGGGGCATAAACAATCTCAATCCTGAGGTCTTCCACCTGTCTCACATGTGAGGCAAGATAGGCAGCCCAGTGATGACTTATAGGTGTTGAAGCTTTTCAGCGCTCACTGAGTCAGTGATCTATTCCAGGCTTCAGCTAAGTGTCCTAAGCAAAGGGTGTGAGCAGTAGTAACACTAAAGAGAGATTAGCCAACGTGGTCAGAAGTCTAGCATTGGGCATATCCAGTAGTCTCTCAAACATAGACACCAGTGGCTCCTGGCCACCTGTGGCATGAGTTTAGCCAGCACTGCCTCTGGGCCCATTTAGCCAGAAGTAGAAACTGTTATCTGTTCTGCCCTGTCAGCTTTAGTTTCACCATGTCTGCCTTTAGTTGGGGTACCTGGACTCAGGCTGTCTGGATCCTAGACCAGCCTGTGTGAGAAACTTCTTGGTAGATGTCTTCCCGCACATGGATGGATGGATTGGAGAAGTGCAGCTCTGTCGCACCCACAGCTCACTGCAAAATCCTCTGCCAGCTTCTGTCTCTGAAATCCCTTTTATTAGTCCCTAGTTAATCCTCAAGATAAGATTACTCTTCATTCTCTCAGACTGGTACCTCTACACTAAGGAATGGCACTGACAGCACTACCTCATTTCACTGCTGAATAGGCAACAGACTTGGCGGCCTCCCCAACTGGCTTGTAACCCAGAAGCCTTTGCAGCAGGCAGGACTGACTGGCACCCGGGCAAGGGCTGCTTACTGCAAGCCAAGATCTTTAATGAAACAAAGTGGAGTCAGCTGTAGCCACCTTAACTCAGAGTTGTGTCCCACCGGGGTCAGGACCAGCTGCTCTATCCACCAAAGACTTCTTCATCTGCTCTCAGCCCCACTAATACAGGAAACCATTAGGATTCCTCCTGTAGAACAGTGCTTGTCGAAAGGGAATTTTAATCAAAACTAGCTTTATTCATGAACTCACCACCTCAGGCATAACTGAAGAGCTGATCTGTCACTTCAAGCTTCCTGGGGTTCTTTTGTCTTGTATTTCTTCTGGGTGTGCTTGCCCATTCCCTCCATAATTCAGAGCTCTCTTCTCTCCTTGTCTCTCTCATTTCATAGACAGTCCCAAGATCACTTCTATATTCATTTGAGGGACTGGCAACTATTCTAACCATGTTGACTCTCTCTTTTCCTTCATACTCTCTATAACAGAATATGCACAGGAATCAAAAGGGCAAGCTGAAAAGTAGCTTCAAGAAGAAACCCACACTGGGGCTGAAAATGTAGTTAAGAGAATATATTGCTCTTGCAGAGGTCCTGAATTTAGCTCCTAACTCTTGTGTCAAGCGGCTTGCAAATGCCTCTAAAAGATGACATCTGGAGATCTGAAACCCTCTTCTGACCTCCACAAGTGCCTTCACTCTATGACCACGCCCCACACAGGCACACACAAACTCATAATTAAAAGTAAATTGTTTCCTTAAGCATACACCTGTGTTGAAGGAAATAGAAATCAATGGTCTCCTGTAGATGGTGTCAGCCATACAGTCTGCTTACTATCATACCTTAAGATAAATATATCTCAGTATGGTAGCCCCAAACACAGATTGTGGATTCTGGCAGCCCTGTGTAGTCAAGCAGATTAGTTAACTGCTCTCACTTATCATATGTTTCTTATGTTATTTCTAAAATGGAATGAGTGCTCTCGACCTACCAGGAATATTAGCCCAAAATGCATCTTAATGCCTTAGAACCACGCCTTTACACCATGCCTATTCTATAAATAACAACTGGAAAGTTGGATTGCTGTGACTGTTAATCAAGTCATCCCCACACTAACTCCTCAGATATAGTCACAGACTAAAATTCCCCAAATCTGAACTATTCTAAAACCAATCAGAGAATAGATCAGCCAAATTTTCTGATCCTAATAAGATCTGGAGTTTAGTATAATAATAACTGCCTGGGGCCCAACTACATCCTTAACATTCTAAACTGCACTGAATAAATCATAAAATTGAGACATATAGTCATTCCACATTGGCATAGTTTTCAAAATAATGTTCCTTTGTTTGAAGCTTATATAAAAGGCAAACTAGTAAAGACAGGAAACAAGAAGATTGCTGGTTGTATGGGAATGAGGATGAAAGACAGAGACTATAAGCAAGGCCCAAGTAGTTCTGGAAAGTACTAGACTGTTCTAACAATGGACAGTGGTGGTAGTTATATGGGTTTCTACATTGCTGCTGCAGATTCCTTTCTTTTTTCTTGTTCTTTCTTTTGGAGTTTTTTGAGACAGGATCTCTCTGTGTAACAGAGTCCTTGCTGTCCTGGAATTCACTCTGTAGCCCGGGCTGGCCTCAAACCCACAGAGATTCACCTGCCTCTGCCTCCTAAGTACTGGGATTAAAGGCGTGCACCACCAGGGTCAGCTCTCATGGCAGATTCTTTCACTGTGTGTATATGCTGGGTGAATTTTATGGTATGTAAATTATATCTCAATAAAGCTGTAGAAAATAATCTATCTTCCTTGTATTACATGACACATTTCCAAATGAACTAGTATTTTTATTTTTATTCTAAAGCTTTCCATTATCAGCTCATCCTGATGACTGTCAAGAATCCATCCGAGACCATTAATGCATTCCTCCACAGGCTAACAGGGCCGTTATCACGGCTTTTACCCACAATCATATTGTTTTTGAAAAGACATCTTGAGATGGAGAATCAAGGTCATTAATAGAAAACATTTATGAGCTAAGATTATGTTCTGCGCTTGAGAGCTTCCCTGTCTGGACAGTAAATACTCGAGTTGGGAATAAATGGTTTTCAAATAGAAATCCATTATCAGTGAATAACTTCTAGGCAAATATTTCAGAAAATAGCAAAGCCACTTTCCTCTAAATACTTTTGATGGATTAGAATCAAATCATTAAGGCAGGGGTCCACAGAAACTCACTCCAGAGCAGCAAACACGCAGTCTATATATTTAGTGGCTTACATGTTTAAACAAATATTAAGAATAAAATATTATAAATCCTCATGAATTAACCTGAAAAGAATGATCACTAAATAGTCGTCATCTTCAGAACACAAGAGCTTTTCTTCAAGACAGTGCAATTTTTCATTACAGTTTACAGCTTAGTTTACTTATGGGTCACAGTTCAACTATAGTCAATCCATCTCTGACTCCTCCATAGACCTCAAGCTGTCTATTGAATGAGATCAACAGCGGGGATATGTAACTTCAAACTTGCCTGTCTTCAAACTTCTTTGCCTTTGGTTAATCCACAACTGATGTCATGTAGGGTTCCTGCTAACATTACTTCTTCCTCTGATTCATACCCAACAAACCAGTTGAATTGACCTGGGCTCTACCCCTAAGACCTACCCTTACTGGACCAATCTTTACATCTTATGCCCTGAATATTAGTATAGAGATTTGCCTACTCCTTTATGAGAACCAGTTTAACAAAATCTGTAAATTGATGGTAGTAATACTACCTCAAGAGAAACTGATTATGAAGTCCACTGTGATTGACTACTGAGTTAGGATGACAGGTATGTGATCTTTTATCTCAGTACATATTATAAACTTTATTAATAATTAGGAAAGGGAAGCTGTGATAGACTCAGTATCACAGATGGAGTTGGTTGTTAAAGAGCGGTTGCATCAGAGGCTATGTTCCTATCTATTACAGTTGCTGTGTTCTGGGCCTACCTGACTAATTTCCATAAGTGTAGTGGTGAGACACAGAGCTCAAAGAATTCTCAAAGCAATGTGTGAGTGCATTAGGGATGCACACAGTGTGGAAGGGGCTGAACTGAGTCTGGCCACCTGTGGGGTTTACAGTGTCATAAGCTAAGAGCTATTGTGTTAGAGGATTATCGTCTCTCACCTCCTTCATCCTTTATGTCCTTGTCTGTGAACTGAAGGTGATCATCCCTCATTCACTCACTCAGATATCAGAGGACACAAGTGAAATCATGTGCATATTAATTTTATTACCAATGAGTATAAGTTGTTATTAAATATCATTCTTAACATTCACAAAGGCTATCGCTACATGGTCACATGGGCCTTCCAAAACTATGACCTTAGATATTCACAGAAGCACAGGATCGAGCAAGATTTAAAAGATATTTTTCAACTAAGACTGGGTGCTACCAGTTCTCATCCTGAAGAGCTAAGAAATGATATGCAAACAAAACCAACCTTTAAAATTCCCGTCTTATTTTTGGTTAACATTGAAGCAAGCACCTAATTAAAAAGTATTTCATCATTAGTTTGATGGTCCCCAGCTTCTCATAATATTAAGATCTTTGAGAATCTTTGGATAGTCAAAATTAGCAAGCTATTATTCTGAGCTTGACAGAATTTTGTTAGTGAGAGTGCTAGCTGTGTCTGGAAAAAAAAAGAACTAAGAATTTGAAAAGATTCTCCTGTAGCTGCTATTAATTTCATATTTGTAATTCTCAGCAATCAATCCCTTTGCTTCTTCTCTAGGTTAACCAGTTCAGGAGGTTTTACATGGCAGAGCCTTAGACAAGGCAGTTAATAAGCCAGGGGACAAGGATGCTGCCTTGGAAAGATAATTTACATTCACGGATGATTCAAATTAGAAGAGGCATCTCCAGACTCTGCAATCTCTGCGGGCGGAAAAAAAAAAAAAAAAAAAAAA